>CM037877.1:304761007-305088914 GCA_021292165.1 Shinisaurus crocodilurus
GGTGTCCAGTGCTCCATCTGGTCGGTTTTGTGGGAGGGGTTTCAGCTGTTGAGGCCTGGTGATGTGGACAAGAAGACTGAAGCAGTGCATTCAACGGCTTGCCTTCTTGACCCTTGCCCTTCATGGCTAATTCAAACTAGCCAGAGGGGACTGCCCGAGTAGGTCCAGCGCATGGTAAACACCTCAGTGAAGGAGGGGTGGATGTCCGATGCCTTGGTGATGGTGCACTTGTTTCTCAAGAAACCCACATTAGACTCAGAGGTTCTTAATAACTACTGCCAAATTGCTCATATTCCCTTCTTAGGGAATGTGCTCGAGAGGGTGGTGACCACACAGCTTCAAATATTCTTGGGAGAAACAGATTATCTAGACTTCCCAGTCTGAGTCCAAGCCTGGTTTTGGGTCTGAATCAGACTTGGTCGCCCTGACAGATGACCTTTATTGGGAGAGCGACGGGGGAGCACGACCATGTTGATTCTCTTTGATCCTTCCCAGATATTAAGATCTAGTGGAGAATGCCTTCTTGGTGGTGCCCACATTTCCCTGGGGTTCGATATGCGGCAACCTGAGCGAGGATGTTCTCAATACAGGCACTCCAACCGTCACATTCCTCTAGTTTCCTGCACTGAGCAGGGGGTTGGACTCGATAGCCTTGTAGGCTCCTTCCAACTCTACAGTGATCTATGAAATCTATGAAACTCCCTCCCCGCTCATATGTGGTTGGCGCCGAGTGTTACAAGCTTTTGACACCAACTAAAGACGTATCTGTTTACCCAGACTTTTGACTGAATTTGTTTTGCTGCATCCTGTAAACCAGTGTTCTCCAACCTTGGGTCCCCAGATGTTTTTGGCCTACAACTTCCAAGAGTTGTAGGCCAAAAACATCTGGGGACCCAAGGTTGGAGAACACTGCTGTAAACTGTTATTATCTGTGTATCTGCTCTCTCCTGCTTTACTGGTCAATGTCTGTATGATTTTACAATACTTTATTGGTCATGTACACTCTGCTTTGGGATTACTTTATAAACGCCATGATGATTTTTGCGAAGGCATTATGTCTTTCAGAACTACGCCACCGAGGAGAACAGGTACAACTGGACTGATGTTAGAGCTACCTACACCCTAAGTAGTGTGTTGCAATTAAAATGTGGTTGTTAACTATGCACAGAGGTAGTTGAATAACGAGAAGGCCAGGGTGTTACAAGACGCATCCCGATCTTTCTCAGGAGGAATGTAAAGTAAACAAGTCTGACTGTTTCACGTAGTCCACGTGAATTCTTTCCTCACGTGGAAATGCTTCTTATTTACTATCCATTCCTTAATCCTTAAAAGATAGGCTTGTCGCCCAGTTAAAGAAATCAGTTAAAAACTGCATATGAATAAAATAGTTCTGAAGGGGGTAGAAAAACATCTTCCATGATGCATGTAGATGGCACAGCAAGAGCCATCGTAGGAGAGGCATGCCCAGCAATGCGAGAGAGAGAGAGAGAGAGAGGGAGCGAAAGCATGCGCATGTTGGAGGTATATCCCTTTGAAGGTGGTGCCTGCCGCCAATGTCCACAGCACCTGCAGTAAAAATTGTCGACAATCTTCCGAAAGTTTATTGCCCAGTTTTTTGAGTAGGGGGATTTTTAATAGAAGTATGTCTAGATGGATTGGGTTTAAAAAAAAACAACAACAACAACGATCAATCAATATCACAGCCCTATTTTTCTTTTCTCTTTTAATTGTAATGTAGGGTTTATTCCGGATCAACTGAGGCTGCCCGCCACCCTCAGGACTGCTTCCCTGTATTAATTGGAAAATGGGTTCCATATTTAGGTCTGCCAGTGATGAAGTGGTCACCCTTTAACTCAGATAAGGACAACGAGGACCAACTCGGGTTATTGGAAAAAGGTTTATTGTGCACAATTGGTCCTTCGGACTGTGTCGCAAAGCAGAACCCCGGGCGGGGCTTCACAACATCTTATATAGCATACCTAAGTCTGGTCATTTGGCAACAGTTCTTACATTGGTCAGCAAGGTCAAGACAAAAGGGGGGTTGCTTTAGGGGAGGGGGATTTCCTTACAAGGAGACAGGAAGATGATCTTACAATCAAGCAGCTGCTAGGTATTTTCTTATCTTGGTCATGTAGGCAGGGTGAGACAACAAAACACCTCAACATTTGTGAGTCATCAACAGCCATTGACGGCCATTGTCAGTCATTGCCACAGTCATTACCAGCCATTGACTACATTCTTTTAGTATTAGTCATGACCCTGGCAATCTGTCCACATGCCTGGCTAGAATCTCTTGTAAGGTTTTCTTTTAAACGATTTTGTTCCCTTCAGTGCGGCAAAATTGCCCCATAGATTTATTTTTGTGTATAATCTGGGTATCCATACAGAGAGGGTTGTCTGGAGGGAGTGTGAGAACCGATCGTATGGAACTTCCGAGAGGGTTGTCTGGAGGGAGTGTCCGTAGTGGTTGAGTGCCCGGTGCCGTGTGACTGGTTGAAGAGAATGCTGTTGGGAGGGGGGGCTGGAGGGAAAGGGGGTTTGCGAGGGGAGAGTTGGGTCTTTGGGGCTGTCGGAGAGGACCATAAAAAGCATCTCTTGGGGACAGGGAAGAGTGGTTTGATGCCTTAAAGTGGGTTGGATTAAGAAAGGAAGCTAGAGTAACATGTAACTAAGAACAAGAACATTACATTAAAAAAAAAAGAAAGAAAAATCTTATAAAGTTTATTTACTGTAAACTTAATAAATTATTTTTAGTTCTGCTACATTGCATCTGTACTGAGCTGCGATCAGCAAGATCTTTTGCTCGAGGCTTGAGAGAGCTCTCAGCAGAGCAGACAGGTTTTAGCATCTCAATTGGTATTCTTTGTAACAAAGGTGTTACATTCCTAGTGTTACATTCCTTTGCAACAAAAAGGATTTTGTTATAGATTAGACATAATAATGTGGTAATTCTTGTGAGATGCATACCTTTTTTACAGAGGAATTTTTAATAAACTTAGAGCTTGTGTGGTAAAATATAATTAATATATGATTTCTATATTATATAAACACATAACTGTGAGTGTGCTCTAACTCTGAATATAAACCCTAGTAGCTCCCATGTCCTTCGTAGAGAAGCACCCACACAAAGGAATGTAGTAGTAACAGTGATTGAAATGCAAACCTGTGTCTGCTATGACTAGCAGCACACAGGTAAAACCTGTTTAAGATTGAAATGCTAATTTGAGAGCAGTGGCTCTGGCTCGGTTTGTAATGCAGATGTCTGGGAGTCGGGGAAAGAGCAGCTGTTACGCTCACAAAAATCCTTAATTTATGGAGAGTGAACAGAACAGAGCTGTCTCGCAGTCCAGTTAAATTAGCACATCCCTACTTGAGCATTTATACTTCCTACACAAAAGAGTATAACAGTAATTGTTTAAGGCTGAAGCCTGAGATAGGTGGGAACAACCTGACTAGGCCGAAGCCAAGGCGGACCCACTCTCAAGGGCCAGTTGGCTGGGAGAAGGGGTTACGCCACAGACAGCAACACTTAGGACAAGTATTTACGCTTTGATGCAAAATAAACTGTTTTGGTTTAGCTTGGAACAAGACACCTTAGTTAGTTCTGTTCGATGTTCTTTCAGCTCTGACCTGAATGCTGCCAACTTTTTTTTTTATTTTTACATTGTTTCTACATTTATATTGTTGAGTCTTCTGTTTTGTTTGATTTTATCTTAAGTAACCCTGGAACGTCTTTTGGATCTGAAGGGGTGGGGGAGACGAGTAAACATTTTGGATCAATATATGCTTAGTCTTAAACCAAACCCATGTAAACAAGAGGAGGAGGAGGAGGAGGAGAAGCATTCCAAAACTGTTTTGGTCCGGTAGATCTGGCAGGTTTGGGTAGAGAGCTTCTGGGAAACAAGCCCAGAACAAAACCAAAGAAACACTGTTAACCACTCTGAAAGCAGGAGGTAAACCAAATGCCACGGCAAAGGGTGCTGGTCCTGCCATGCTGCAAAGTGGCAATAGATGAAGGCACTAATCAGTGTATGAATGATACAGCTAGACTTTAAAAAAAAAAGAAGTGTTAACTTTTGCCAGAGGCGGACGGGGGGAGGAACCACGACACCATTGGGGCTGCACTACAGGCAACAAAATATCCTTTGCAAGCACAGCAATCAAGAAAAATACATCTACAACAGAGGTGGGCAGAAGGTAGATCTGGATCTATTGGCAAATCTCTGGCTGATTTCATAGATCATAGAGTTGGAAGGAGCCTACAAGGCCATCGAGTCCAACCCCCTGCTCAATGCAGGAAACTAGAGGAGGGGTCTCCCATCCAAGTATAATAACCAGGCCTGACCCTGCTTAGCTTTCCACACTCAGACAAGCTGAGCCAGCGTGAGCCACAGGCCTGTATCTACATTTGCAATAGATTAGCAAGGGTATCCCAACTGTTTAACAATAGCAATTTTTATGTCTAAATTAAACTGTCTGAAACCCTGAGCTATAGTAAGTCAGAGGTAGCTTTGTACTTGTGGATGCCGGTCACCCCTTTATATGGATCATGGGGTACAGGACGTAAATTGGCTCTGCTGTCCACCAACCAGTGCTGGTTCCAGGTTTTGGAGGACCCTTGGGCAAGACACCCTCAAGAGACCACCTTCCTTCACCGAGGCCTCCTGTCTTCTCACTGACATTGCCGCCAGCTGAACTTGCTCCTCATCCTCTTTCCCACCACCGCTACCACCCACGTACTTGACAGCCGGAGAACCAGCGAGCAAGCAGGCAGGAGCATCTGCTGCTCCCCCTGCTCACCACCTGCATTGTCTGGGCCACAGCATGGGACAGGTGAGCAAGCAGGCCGCAATGGTGAAAAGCAGCAGCAAGTCTAGGGAGCTCTTGTCACTGGGCCCCTGTGGGGACGTGGGCCCTCGACAGGGGCCCCATCGTGCCTGCCCTTGACACCGGCCCTGCCACCATTTTGCATCTGGCTCCAGCTGGTGGACCTTGGGGTTTAGGCCAAAAAAAAAAAATGTACGGTAGGTCCTGCAAGGATGAGACTTGGCCCTCCCATCCTACAGCGTGCACACAATTTGCAAGTTGACAGATCTGCCCGGGTGAGGAGAAGCCGCCAGGCTCTTTGGGCACTAACATGTCGTGTCACCTGGGACCGGTAACACGTTCCCAGACCAAAAAGGTGCCCACCACCACCACCACCTGTGGTCACTGTGGGCCTGATGAGGCAACGGCAGCAGCAAGAGAGCCGGGGAAGAGGCCTTCTTACAACATTCTCCAATAGGTGCCACCACAGAGTTCCAGAAGCCACAAAATGTCGATAACATCTGACCCGATGCGGCCTACAAGACTCAAGGAAGAGCACAGAGGAAACCGCGGCAGAAGCTTTATAATTAAGAGGTTCCTGTTGGTACTCAGTTTTACTAACAGAAACCACTTTGATAACTTTTTGTTGTAAAGCAGGATACAAATATTTTTCCTAAATAAAAGCACATTAAAAAAAAAAAAAAAGGTTTCCAGGGTGGCGTATACATTTTGCATTAATTGATTATGCTTTTCCGTATACTTTGCTTACTCTGGTACCCACTTCCCTTGCTATTTTGAAATTTGGCCAGCCCTTGCTTATACATGTTTCAAACTAATTGTTGTAGCCTTAGGGTCTAGAAACTTGATTCCTGGTTGTTGTTTTTTAAAGTCTTTTTTAAAAGGATGCAGAATTCTGTCACCTAATATGAATTTCCGCACTTGCAGAGTGCAATTGTGGAATCGTTGAAACCTCACAGTCCTAGAGGTGTGTTTGGCCAGGGTGGGGTGTCTTATCAGCACCTTTTATCAGTTCTACATAGCCACCACTATAATAGCTGCACAGAATTTTACATCTTCTTTTTTGTAGTTAAAACTATATATATAGTTTATCTCAAGGAGCGCCTCCAGCAACATCAAGTAGGCCGCTCAACAAGATCTGCCACGGACGGCCTTCTCCTTGTCCCATCAGCCAGAGCAGCCAGGCTGGTGGGGACTAGGAAGAGGGCCTTCTCTGTGTCAACCCCCAAGTTCTGGAACTCCTCCCTAGTGGAACCATTCGCCATTCCCCCTTTGGCGATGAGCTTCCGCCGCGCATTAAAAACGTGGTATTTCAGGGGGGAACATGGGGTGGGCTGGGTTAGGATTGTTTTTTTAAAAAAATCTAGACTTTTAATTGTGTATGTTGTTTTATTATTGTATTGTTTGAATTGTACATCGCCCAGGTGTGGCTTGGTTCCCGAGCCATGGGTCAATCTTAAAGTAATATGGGTTTAATTAATTAATTATAATATTTTTATAAGTTTATTTACAAAATTACCTTCACAAACCCAGACACACGCCAGCAATACAGCTTATCAGTACGGTACAAAGTAGCAAGCAAGAGGTCTCAAGGACAACCGTGATTTCAGGGCTCTCAGCTAGTTAGTTCAGCTCGGGCTCCAGCAGAGGCCCGGTCAACCGCACGCTGCTAGCTGGGTTCCCGGCGGAGGTCCGGTCTACCCAAGCGGCTAGCTGGGTTCCCGGCGGAGGTCCGGTCTACCCAAGCGGCTTGTGAGTGATTTCAGCTAGGTTTCCCGGGGATCCGGTCCACCCAAGCGGCCAGTGATTTCAGCTTGGTTTCCCGGGGTCCGGTCAACCCAAGCGGCCAGTGATTTCAGCTAGCTGGAGCGCGCCGGGTGCTGCTACCCGGGGTTGCCGATCCTTCGTTCCCTTACCCCAAGCATGGGGCAAGATTGCTGATCAGGTCCAACAACTCAGTTCCCTTGCGCAGGGTGTTTTATACCTTGGTGTTTCAGGTAGCCCCTCCCTCCGTAATCAGGTGGGTTGCCAATCAGGTGGGTTGCCACCCTCCCTGAGGGCGGCCTTTTGGGTCAGGTGGGGTGACGCCTTCCCCGTGGGGTGGGGTCCCTTTGAAGCCACTTGCTTAATGGTCCCATCCTATGGTGTTGAGTGGCCATTTCTTAGGGGTGCCGAAGTGTCTGCTCTGGAGAGGTATTCAAGTCTTATGTAGATGGGGCTGACATGCAAGAGCATTGACAAACCTGGTGATGCTTCCTGTCTTCCCCCCTGGGGTGATTCTATGCAGATGTTGTTTGTCCCCTTTGGCCTCTGTGGAGACTGGCTGTCTCCCCCCCCCCGGGTCTCCTTCCCCCCACCTTGGTGAGTGTGTGTGTGTCAGAAAGGGGGCTTAGGTTGGCTTTCTCCACAAGTTTAAATAATCATTAACAAACTATTCCATTTCCGTATACATGAATTAAAATACTGATATTTGCAAAGATATGTGCTGGTTAGATTTCAATTCCAGTAATTATCCATTCTTACCTAGAACTCCTAATCTTCCGGACAGATTGCCTACCTCCTAAAAACCTGTGTAAATTTCACCATATGTTTATCCCAAATTCTTCTTAGCTAATCTTCTGCTAATGGAATCTTCTGCCCCTTCCCCACGTATGTGGGGGGGTGGGGGTGCGGTCTCTTGATTCTTGCTGTGATAATAAATTCACGAGTATTTCATGTTCGTGGAATTTATCTTTGCGCAAGTCTTCATCTCAGCCGTAAGAAGCAAGTACAGCAATCAGGTGCAACCTCACAGTCCTAGAGGTGTGTTTGGCCAGGGTGGGGTGTCTTATCAGCACCTTTTATCAGTTCTACATAGCCACCACTATAATAGCTGCACAGAATTTTACATCTTCTTTTTTGTAGTTAAAACTATATATACAGTTTATCTCAAGGAGCGCCTCCAGCAACATCAAGTAGGCCGCTCCAAACCACCATCGAATAACTGTAAATGAAGCTAAGGTCACGTCTGAACAAACAGATGATCTCACTCCATGCAGCTCTGGATCAGGAACGAGAGGCGTTCACCATCTGGGTCTGTTCGCAAGGAAGGCTGGAGAGGTCACGGGGGCAACTGACCGTGGCTCCCAGTTTGATCCTCTCCCACCCTTTTAAATGTTGACAAGAAGTGATGTGATGAACACTCCACCCAACGGAATTTGTCGAGAACATCCCTATTTTAATTATGTATTAAAGCATTAGTAACCCTCCCGTGTTTCCCCATCGCTTCTTCCATCTTTTTTTCTTACCAGAAAACAAACAAACAAACCCTGTCAAGGAGGGGAAAATGGAATCGCTGCACCGTGCCTTTGGATCAGAAGCACCGTAGGACAGCAGCCAGAGAAATGACCACAGTGACTACCTCCTAATATACCTTTATGACACGCCCACGAGCCATCTAAAAACAAACTGTGACTTCTTCTTTGGAACAATTATTTCTTTCCGATACGGAAATTTGCACAGGTTTAAAACAATGTCCTGGGGAGACCCAGGGTTCCTCAGAAGCTTATGGAAAAGGTCCCTCAATCAGTCGCAGCAGACAAGATGTGCTTATCTTACCTGACGGCAAAGGAGCCACAGACAGGAACAAGTGGGCTTGTTCTAGCATTGATATGAGGGTGGGTGGGTGATGTCCAACTGACCTTGCCAGTGCTCTGTGTGAATCTTATACTGGGGTAGGTAGAAGGTAGATCTCGATCAACGGGTAGAGCTCTGGGTGATTTGCAGTAGATTGGCAAAGTTTTCTCCCATTTGTCGAAAGCAGGGGTCCCCCAATCCTTTTGGACCCATGGGCACATTTGGGAATCTGATAAACTGCTGTGGGTGCCACCACAAAATTGCTTCCACAGTGCATGCAGCTAGTCACACAATGGCTGTCACGGGGGCCTGGCTAGTCAGAAAAGAGATAAAGAAGTGGCAGGGGCTGGGGAGTGTATTGGGATCAATATCTGGAAGACATTGTGACGAGGAGTTACGCAGTGTCCGGCACAGGCCTTTAGAGCAGCCATAAAAGCAACAGATATGTTATGTTAAGTTTAACTCCGTGCTGGCTGGGGCATGCTGGGAGTTGTAGGCCAAAAACATCTGGGGACCCAAGGTTGGAGAACACTGGTTTAACTGCTGTGAGGAACTGGTAGGGTCAAGAGGCCTCGGTGAAGGCATGAGATCACCAGCCACGGTGAAGTCCTTACCTCAACTTTGAGATGCACCCCTTCTGCAGAAGTTAATTGGGATAGCTGGGTCTTCTCTCACACTCCCTCCTTTTCCCCTGCTGGCAGCTTCTAGAATTTAGGGAGACATCTTGAAAATCCTCAGCTTGTTGGTTTGCCCTTTGGCCTTCCGTCGAGAATGAGAACAAGGCGTGCAAGTGTCAAAGCAACTTAGTGCCCTGGGGCAGCGTCCATCCTATCAGGAAGCCCTGCGACCAGAGGGACCTTTGGGGGCTTTTCTTTCGCTTGTTTATTGATAATCTGCATCCATATTTCATCAGTACATATTCATAGAATCATAGAAAAGTAGAGTTGGAAGGGGCCTACAAGCTGTATGTTAATAAGCTGTATGTTAACTTTCACACAACTTTCACACAAGCGGTCTCGTTTCTTCCAGATTATCCTCAAATCTAAAGGGGGGTGCCTTGGCTGGACCAGGCCCCTGGGGGAATACAGGGAGAAATATGGAGGGAGGGGGAAAGAGCAAGGCAAAGGGGTAGAGAAAGAGGCTGGGAGGAGAGAAAGCAGAAGGCTATGCACAGGGAAGGGAGAGAAAATTATTTATTTATTTGAAACATTTTTATGCCGCACTTCAGCCAAAAAGGCTCCCAGAGCAGCTAACATACAATCAATTAACAGGACAGTCCCTGCCCGCAGGCTTACAATCTAAAAAGACACGACACACAAGGAAAAAGGAACGGGGAGGGAAGAAGGGGGGGAATTAATTAATACTTCTGGCAGGGCTGGTGGGATGGCCCTGCGCTCCCTCTCTTCTCCCTCTGCACAGCCTGCTGGGATGGCTGCTGGCTGGTGGCAGTTGAGGGAGGAGGAGCCTTTTCATGAGGGAGCTTTTGCTGAATTAATCCATAGATATGGCTCTCGCGGACAATTCCTCCCTCTCGTTCTGCAAGTCACGCCAGGGGCCCTCATCTCTGCCACCTCCTTCTCCTCCTCGAGGGGAGTGAGAACCGCAAGGAGTTCAGCGATGGCTTCCCCCAATGTTCTTGGGAGCCATCGCTTTCCAGGCCTCTGACGAAGCAGCCCCAGTTGTTGAATGCCTGCCACACGGACCGATGCTTCGCCCATGGCTAGATTTCATAGTTTTCATAGAGTTGGAAGGAGCCTACAAGGCTATCGAGTCCAACCCCCTGCTCAATGCAGGAAACTAGAGGAGGGGGTCTCCCATCCAAGTCATAACCAGGCCTGACCCTGCTTAGAGCGATGGGACGGCTTCATCACCGCTCTCCAGGACCACGACGAGAGCCCTTTTAATGTGCTTGTGGCCCCAGCTGGTGTGCAGCAGAAGCTCCCGAGAGGCTTGGTCAGAGGCAGCAGGTAGAGTGAGCAGAGCGGCGCGCGGAGAGAGGATGTGGGGAGAGAAATAGCAAGGCTAGGGACTGGGAGTAGGGGAGAGAGAGAGAGAGAGAGAGAGAGAGAGAGAGAGAGAGAAGGGGAAAGGTCTATGTGGGTGGAAGAAGATTGGGTGAGGCCAGAAAACAACTTTTCCCTTCTCTGCCTGTTCTCCAACAGCCGATCTGCAGCAAATGTAAGAACAGGAAGGGGAACCTGGAGCCCTGATGTTTTGCAAAGTTTGCATTCAAAATAATTTGGTGAAAGGGGCAGGGAGTGGAGAGCCTCATGGGCATTGTTGGTCCCTGTGGGTGCTGCGCTGGGGACCCCTGGGGTCCAAGGATATCAACAATTTAAAAAAGATCCCCCCCCCCGGGGAGTGGTGTGGGGACATGGGGAGTGGGTGAGGAAACCAGGAATGGATCTGCGCGTGGAAGGACTTGTACGTTTAGCACTGGTACTGATCACAAATCGCTGGATTGCGCATGTCCTCAGAGGCATGTCCAGTTGACCGAGCCGCTACTTTTTGCACCGGGCTCCACTTGGTGGATCTCGAGGTTCTAATAAAAACATAAAGTAGATCCCGGGAGCCTGATGTCTGCCCACCCCTGCGGTAGAATATGACCCGAAGATGCATGAACTCTGTGGCAGGTGGGAAAAAAATCGACGTACGAGGACTTCCCTGAATGCATTAAGTCTGAAATCCCACTGAATTTAAAACACACCTTTAACTGGTTGACAGCCCTAACAGATCAGTCAGACTGGGTGGAAGAGGCCCTCCATATCCTGCCTCTTGCCCCTCAGTGCACCCACACGCAGCTCTCCATCCATTTCCTCTCCACATGTGTGCCCTCCTCTCCTAACATCTGGGGATTGTTTCTCTTGGGGACAGCGCTTAGCATTGGTTCAGCAATGACAAAATGTGCCCAGGAACTGCCCTGTGTGCCAACAGAAACCATAAGGGCCTTGAAACATCTCCAGGGGACTACGACGCAATCAATCGGAGGTTGAGCAAGGTCAGAAGAACCAAGGAAGGAGAAAGAATTTAGCTGCTTAATACAGTATTTTTCCATGTATAACACTATACTTTTTCCTAAAATTGTTAGACTAAAAATTGAGGGTCGTCTTATACACGGAAGTAAGCCAAGGAGAGAACCGCACGGTTTTGAAACTGCCCAGTGGGGGGCGTCTTATACATGGGGGCGTCTTATAGACGGAAAAATACGGGTAATAGGGGATTAGAGAACAGATGGATTTTAAGTGCAGATTTAAGAGATGGGATTGGCGAGCCAATAATAAGGAGTAGAGAAGAGGCCCGAATGACCGCATGGGACCAGTGGTTGCTTGAGGCACTGAAGCCCCCGACACAAATTTGCAGATAGGATGCGATGTCACAGAACGTTGATGAACGTTCCAGAAGCTCAGAAAGGAAAGCACACAGAATGCGCACAGTTCAGCTTTGGCAAGGGAAGAGAGAGTTGTCATCCTGGCTGGGATTAAAACCTCACACTGATGTCAGAAACAGAAGGGGCTGTATGCAGTAGGCCAAGGACAGAGAAGACAGAGAGCCAAAGAGCTAGTGACGTCGAAGGGCAGGATGACTGAAGGTAAGAAAAGAGTGGGCTGAGTGAGAAACAAGAACCTGAAGGTAAAGAAAGGGGAGATGGAGCTGACAAGAAAGCCATGGGTGGAAAGCCCAAATCTGCTTCCCTTAATGCCAGGAAAAGGCTTTGCCGGACTTTGGGTGGTAGTAGTGCTGCCACCTTTGCCAGAAGCTGAGGTTGAGGTGCGGAGAACCCCCAGAATACCATTGGCACATAGGTTTAGAAGATCCACATTGTGACAGTTAACAGATAGATCTAGCCCTGCTGAAACCAAGTCGTACGGGCTCAGCCTCTGCTCTACAGCCACGTTTCTGACTGCTGAGGGAGATTGCTCTTTCTGAATTAAAGCCAGAGGCATGCTTGACATTTTTGTGCTTGGCAAGGCTTACTTTTAGACTGTGTAACAGTAAGAATAATCATGTGTCTTCATGAGTCACTATTTTCTGGTATGCCTCAGTATCAAGAGCAAATGCATGCTTTAATTCAGGGGTGCCCAACCCATATGCGCTCTTCAGCTGCTCCTCACGCAGCCAGCAGCACCCCGTTCACTTTCCCCACAGCCTGGTTGGTCCACCTGCCAGCTTCCTCCACAGGCCCTGCCCTCTCGACCAGAACGGGAAAAGTTTTTATCTCCGATAAGCAGAAGGGTGCTAATCTCCGATCAGAAGCTGATCGGAAAGAAGAGCTTTTCCCTGCTGAGCACTGAAAAAAGCTGCCTTTCTCAGGGATTAGAAGGGAAAAGCTCTCATTGCTGATCAGACCTCTTTTCCCTGCCAGAGAGAGTGGGTGGACCTGGGGAGGAATGATTCAGTCCAGCGTACTTTTGAGGCTTGTCCTAGAAGCAGGCTTCTCCTGCATGTAGAGCCCATGATCTGCAACAAATTTCTGATCCCTCCACATAACCATAGGCTGATTGGAAGGATTCAAGGCCAGAACAGGGAATCATACAGATTTACAGCAGGCGCACTCCTCTGTGGGTTCTTGGGGCTTACATGAAACTTTAGTTATTCTAGGGCGCAAGCCAATACAAGTTTAGACAGAAAAAAGGCCTACAATTCCCAGCATGCCGGGAATTGTAAGCCTTTTCCCCCTGTCTAAACCTGTGTCAGATTGCACCTTTAACCTCCTGTAGCACCCATGGTAGTTCAAAGGTAGGAGAAAGCTGAAGAAAACAAAGCAGCAATACAGTGGCTTACGCTGGCTCAGCTTGTCTGAGTGTGGAAAGCTAAGCAGGGTCAGGCCTGGTTATTACTTGGATGAGAGACCCCTCCTCTAGTTTCCTGCATTGAGCAGGGGGTTGGACTCGATAGCCTTGTAGGCTCCTTCCAACTCTATGTTCTATGAAATCTATGAAAACTTCCTCTCTGCTCCACTGAAAACACCCTGCCCGACTCGCAGTCTGTAATTAGCTTGAGGTTTACAAAGAGCTACAACGGAGCCTTTTTTAAATGTGGGCAAACAGACAAGCAAGTTTGGCCATTTTACCTGCCAACTCTCGCCTCCTATTCACTCTGCGGGACGCATGCCGGAAAGGGCAGCATCAGCACTAATTATACGGCGTCCAAACGCAAAGGCTGAGCTGGCAACAGGCCAGGACTACACAATCGCAGCGCGTCCAAAGGGCTCAGCCGCAGATAGGGAAGCCAAGGATCAATCGTTCTGGTTGACAAGGAGGACTGATAAAACTTTGGCAAGAGGCTGCCCCCTGCCCTCAGCGATTTTGCTGGGGATAAAAGATCAAGGCTGCAGAGCCACCGTTATCATTTTGCTTTACCTTGGACTGGCGCCGTCCTCACCAGGGAGGCGCCTTCGGGGTTGCTGAAGCTCGCAAAGATCAGCACGCTCTGCGCAAAGATGGAGTGGGATGATAAATGCGGGGTGGCCGGGAGGGAGGAAACGCAAGGATGCGGCTGCAGAATCCTAGCAGAAAACTAGGAACGGGAGTGATCGGATCAAAAGAGCATAAGAGCAGCCATGCTGGATCAGACCAAAGGCCTATCTAGGCCAGCATTCTGTTGACACAGTGGCCAACCAGATGCCAAAAGAAAGCCCACATGAAGGACACAAGGGCAAACGGCACCCTCCCACCCATGTTCCCCAGGAACTGGCATACTGCCTCTGAAACTGGAGGTAATATATAGCCATCAAGACTAGTAGCTATTGATAGCCTTCTCCTCCTCCTATATATTTCTCATTGTTCGGTGAAAGGGGGAATTTCAACAGACAGGGCTCCTTACACCACAGTGCCCTAGAGATAAGGGAAGCGACACTTGCCAAAATTCCCTTTCTTCCTGCAGTTATCCAAAAGATATGGGAAAACCTTGTTCTCTGTTGCATCTGGTTGCCATACTAGGAGCTGCCGCTTTACATCCGTGAGCTTGCTAGCCTTTCCCAACATAGGGTCCCCAGACAGTGTGGACTACAATTCCCATCCTCCCCAGCCAGCAGGGATGATGGGAGTTGCCGCCCAACAATGCCTAGGGAACTTACATGGGGGGGGGCTGCTTTATTGGATCAAAGCGGAGGAAAGGATTAGCTCAGTGCTTCAAAAGCAAGAGGTCTTCGGTTCAAGTTCTCTGGGGCTCTCCAGCTAAAAGGGTCTTTGGCAGATGGCACCAAGTTAGGGGAACCACTGGCCTGACCGGTGGTGTAGTGGAAGTGGGGCTCACAGGGCTGGAGCACCAGAACTTTTTTTATTAGCAGGGGTGGCGTCATCTGCTGCCACCCCCAGAGTTCGTGTTCCCTCTCTTTGTTGCCATCTTCACAGCAGCTTGCAGGGGCGGGGCAGGCAGGATGGATTTTGCACAATATATTGTGCAAAAACAAAAACCACCCCAAAAATGGAGAGGGTGGGGGGGAGACATTCCACAGGGTTACATGTTTAGGCCAATGCTGATCTGGGAACATTCCATGGAAGAAGGAGGTTGGTTTAAACTAGAAACTACATTAGTTGGGTGACAAAGTCCTCGGACATCCAGGAGGCAGGAAGGATACAACCTCTCATGCAATGTCAGAAAGAATGCAAATATATGAGAGTCCAAGGCTGCTGGCTGGAGCCAAGAAGGTTGTTCCCTCCGCTTTGCATGACATTAAGGCATTTATCTCGGATGCTAACCTGAAGCTAGCCAGCCCTTGCATGATAGATAGATAGATGGTTTCCTATCACGCAGAGTGGAGGCACTACCTGCTTGGCTCCAGTTTCATTCCTCTGGTCAGCAAAGAGATTCTTTGGAGGGTTTCTGACACTGAGGTTGGAGTGCAAAGGCCCAGGCCTCAACTCCCACCCACTGCAGCCAGGCCTATGGTCCCAGATACTGGCCCCTACATCTGTTGTTGGCTGGCAAGTGAGCAGGGCGGCGGTTGGCAACGCCCCTCTTGTGCGGCCTATGAAATGTAGAGCCCCTCCATGCATTTAAGTACAGTAGAGTTATTTTAAGAAATTTTGCAACACTGGGGTCTACGGAGAATGGGCTACTTAAACCACGCCCACACACCACGCGTTACATACTGCTAGACAAATAAAGCTAATTTATTGGGAACAGTTTAAAGATACGACTATCAACGCAGCTGGAGGTGGGGGTCTTCCTGGCTGCTTTCTCCTAGTGAACATGTGAAGGAAGGGCGGGAGAAAGAAAAGGACCCAGTCTGGGGGTGTTCTCGATACCTGAAGCATCAGATGGGACAAACACGAGAGCTTGCAAGTCAAGTCACCTTCGCTGACAGCCTTGGTCAGCCTTCCCCAACATTTTTATTTTTATTTATTTTTTTAATATATTTATACCCCGCCTTTTTTCCTGTAAGGAACCCAAGGCGGCTTACATAATCCTCCTCCTCCTCCTCTCCCTTTTATCCTCACAACAGCCCTGTGAGGTAGGTTAGGCTGAGAGTCTGACTGGCCCAAAGTCACCCAGTGAGTTTCATGGCCGAGCGGGGACTAGAACCCGGATCTCCCGAGTCCCAGTCCAACACTCTCACCACTACGCCACATGGCACCCTCCAGTATGTGTTGGGCTGCAACTCGTGAGAATTCCCAGCCAGCATGATGCCAGCTGGGAATTCTGGGAGTTGTAGTCCCTCACACACACCAGAGGGCGCCACGTTGGGGAAGGCTGAACTAGGTAGATAAGGCCCTTAAGGGTCACACCGGTCCCAGCGACAGCAAGTAATCAATCATTTTTGAAAGAAAGGTTATAACACCTGCGTCTTAAGTTTGGGCAGCTAGGTGCAGCGCCTGCTAGGCTGCTCCTTCTCTCCCAGAGGCAGGAGTTCTGATTTGCGAGACAGCTTCTTTGCACGATAACAGCCCAGGTCAGGAGATAATGTTCTCAGTCCCCTCAAGAGGATTGCACAGCGCAGAAAACAGAGGTACACCAGCTGGACACACCCAGGATGGCACAGGACCGACGGGCAACAGGAAGGGACGAAGCTGCCTCCCCGTTGCCCGGCAGTGCCACCGCTCAGCTGAACAGCAGCGCCATGGAACAATGGGAAGGGATGAGCCGGGGAGCTGCTGACAGCTGCCTCCCAAAGTGCCACTTGGGCACTTTCCGGCAGCGGTCATCCCCGCTCCGCTCCCCTCAGTGCTCCTGTGGTGTCCCCTGGGATACCGGCAGGAGGACCGAGGAGGGGAGGCTCCCTACCCCACTGTGGCCGATCGTCTGTCAGGCACAGGGGAAATTTAAGCCACTATGCGTGGCTTAAATTCCCAAGGGGCTTAGGGTGTCGTGAGAGCCCGCCCATTGCCTGTGGCAGAACAGCAGTGTGAAACTCCACAACCCCAGAATCCCAACCTGAACCCAGCGGCCTGAGCAGGAAGGGCACCTGCCCTCTAGCAACCCAAACCAAGCGAGTTGGTGAGCAGCTGGCTGGAAAAACCTCTCCGGATCTGAAAGGACGCTGGGACATTTCCTGAGAGATTGACATGTGAGAAGCGAATGAAGCCGAAGTTTAAACCGGCCATAGCAGAACCAATGGATCTTTTGATGGTGCACTTGCTAGCTAGAGGAACAGTAATGCTGTTGTTGCATTTGCTAGACTCGAGGATTTGTGTAAAATGGGGTCACTCTGTGGTGGTGGGGGGGGTGAGCTGGCAGGAGCAGTGCTAGGTACCGAAAAGATCCGGACCTCGGGCCCACAGAACCAAAAAAAAAAAAAAAAAAATTTCCATATGATAATTTAGATATGCTCTAAAGCAGGGTTCTCCAACCTTGGGTCCCCAGGTGTTTTTGGCCTACAACTCCCAGCATGCCCCAGCCAGCTACGCTGGCTGGGGCATGCTGGGAGTTGTAGGCCAAAAACATCTGGGGACCCCAGGTTGGAGAACACTGCTCTAAAGTCTCTCTCTGTGTGTGTCTTTAAAGGACCCTGTCTCCTAAGAACACCCCTACTTGTAAAAAAGGGGGGTATGGACAGGAGGGCATTTGATTTCAGAAAAAGACCTCAGGCGGAAAGATTCAAGGGCGGGGCGGGGGGGGGCAGCAGGAGGTGAAGCCCATGTGGGCAAAGAGCCAGCTAAGCCAGGGGGATGAGATGCAACAGAGATCATCAGGGCCCCATGACCTTTCTTTCAGCAAGTGCCCACGGACAGCAGGGTGGTGGGGCAGAGGGCCGCCCAGAGTTTTGGGGCTCCAAATGAAAGATTTTGGGCTGCAGCCCTCGTGGGCCGCCCCCTGACACCGCCTCTGCTAGATACAACCCTCCCACCACCCAGTTCTCAAAGATTAACTACTGGGGAATATGGGGGCGAAGGTAGCAGCACTCAAGAGACATTTCTGAGACACCCAAGAGAGCATTCTGAGCATGTGCCAAGTGCACCACCACCACCACCCTGCCATTAAGTAACTGCTGATTTCCCTCCATCCAAGACAGCCTACGAGACTCAACGTCCCATCAAATCATGACCACTGGAAGCTGCTTCTACACGTCTGGGATTCAAGAGTAACAACATCACAAACCAAAGGCATGCAATTCGAGAAGGCCGAGCTTCGGCATGTCCGCTTGGCTAAATAAAAGTACTGCAGTTTCTCACCCGCCTTCCCTGTTCCACACACGCACCTCCTGAAGTTGATCACAGAAGTGTTCCCTTTTTTCTGGTCAGGGTTTCTGTGCCTCTAACATAGGGGGAGGGAGATGGGGGTGCAGCTAGCAGCACCCAAGAGACCAAGTTCACAGGGCCAACTTGGAAGTGGCTGTTTTAGCCCAGCCCCAGATTTCAACTTCTGATAGGGCTGCCGCTCGCTGGGTTTATCGCCGTATCATCATCAGAGCACGTGCATTAAATTTAGAGAGACTCTCTATTTCACATGGCTGAGATTAAAAACAGAGAGTCATCTGGCTTAATGCAGGGACTTAGTTGCCACTCACGCAGGAAGAGCACCTCTGAGCATACGCAGAATCCATGCCCCTTATCACTTCTCCGAGAACATCATCTCCTCAATCTTTAATGGTTAAGCAGAGGAGGACTTTACTAGCAGGTGAAACTGGATGCTGCAGCATTTGCAGCCTTGCTGGATCTAAGCCAGCTGATGCGGGGAGAAAAATAAGAAGCCCCTTGATTGGGTTTCGAAGGGCCAAACAGGATGCGACACACACACAGCTCCATGTTTCTTTTCCCCAGTGGTTTGGTTTTGCGGTGTTTGCTTACTGAAAAACGGGGGTGGGGGGCTGCATGACCCTCCCCCTTCCTACCATGTGTCCAAATCACACATACACACACACACACACACACACACACCCAAACTGCTTTTCTCCACACAAGTGGGGGGATATACAGGGACCCCCTCTCTAAGGCCTAGTTCTCACCACGATGGCAAATCTGGATCTAGGTTGTGCCAACTCAGACTGCAACTGGTATGCACATAACTGAATCCTTCCCCAATACCGGATATATATCCCACACACACAGAAGACTAGTATGTTAGCAAGGTATTCTAGCCTCAGGCAAACTGGTTTTAAGTAAAAGCCAACAACAGTCAGCCTTAAAACAGCTCTGGATCAGGCCAGGAGTACAGTATATAGCATCCACCCCCCAATCACTTCATTTGAGGCAGGGTTTACCATAGCTTGCCCCCAGAACCCGTTTTCAGGGCCAGAGGTCAGTACCTGGGTCATGGGAAGCAATGAGTGCCTTCCAAGCAGGGACAGAGGGCCTTTTTCTTCCCCGCTGCATGTCTACACATTTGGGATCTGTAAGGTAGCCAGCTTTTTTTCTTCTATGGCCAAGTTCCTGTGCTTTTCAGAGCTACACAACAGGCAAACCACCCCCACCACCCCAACAGGTGAGTCTTTCCCCATCACTGCACTGTATGCCGGGCAAAAAACTTCCCCTGCTGCCTTTCTCTACTGCCACCCAGAAGCAAGTGCTTCTCACAGAATATGGGACTCCAGCAGGAAAGCCAGGCCGGACCTTTTCCCCAAGAGCTGACAATATCATTCTGCATTTCTTCTCTCCCACACCCCCTGGAACTACCACTGCACCGACTTTAAATTATGAGTGCCTTTTATCTCCACCACAGGAATCCCCTCCAAATTCAGAATGGCATTCTTTTTCCACTCTGCGCTAGACACACACATGCAAAAATCATACACACAAAAACTGGAAAGACCTTATCCTCGTCCAACATATTTTCCCTCTTTGTCATATTTAGTCTGATTATTATTATTATTATTTTTAAATGAGCATCTCGCTATAGAACCAACATGGCAGCAAGAACACAGACATTACTCCAAAACAATCTAATCGTGTTCTGACGGGAAATCAGCCACAGCACTAGCAGAGAAACGAAGAGTCCTGGCTTCTATACCCCCTCGTTTTAATTCTTCATAGCTCCTGCCCTTGGCTGAGAACCAACACATCTCTGCCATAAGCATCTTTTGGTCAACCTCATTCCTTTTCAGCAGACCCCAGGAATTCTAGCTCCAGACACAGAGAGCTTTGTGACCAGAATGTACAAAGAAATAAAGCTTTTCGAGCATGTGCTGAGCGCTGTCCACCACCACCCCATCACTAAGTAATTGCTGATTCCCCCCCCAAAAAAAAACACTTTCTGTCCCCCTTTCCACCATTCACATCCAAGACAGCCTACGAGACTGAACGTCCTCATCAAATCATGACCACTGGAAGCAGCTCCTACACATCTGGGATTGAAGAGTTACAACATCACAAACCAAAGGCATGCATTTCACCCAAGGCCGAGCTTCTGCACGCCCACTTGGCTAAATAAAAGTACTGCAGTTTCTCAGCCGCCTTCCACACACACACCTCCTGAAGTTGATCACAGAAGTGTTCCCTTTTTTCCGGGTCAGGGTTTCTGTGCCTCTAACACAGGGACAGGGGAGCCTGGTGCTCGCCAGATGTTGTGGAACTACAATTGCCATCAGCACTGGCCATTGGCCATGCTGGCTGGGGCTGGCCGGAGTTGCAACCCAAAACCTCTGGAAGGCTCCAGGTTGCCTGCCCCAACTCTAACAGCTGTTTGACAGGTAGAGACCATTCAACCGGTGAAGCTTTTTGCCACAGAAAGGCAAAAAGGAGCAAAACTGCACCTTTTGGGTTTCTGCCTGTCATCTACCACAGACACCCCCTTCCCCCCCCCAACACACACACACCACACCACACCAGGGCAGTAACTCTAAAGAGAACCCTGCAAACCAATCTGAGCCTGGTTTGCGATTTGTGCGGGCTGCAGCCAGCAAATCATCCCAATCACATTTTCCGCAGGACAAGCGTTTGCTGGGAGAAAACCACAGGATCAAACATGGTCTGCTCAGCTGCTGCAGGAAGCAGTGAGTGAACTGTGTGTGTCTGGGGGGGGGAGGTATTTGGGGACTCCTCTTCTCAAATGTCCCCTATTTCAGTTCTTTTGCTTTCTCTCTTTCTAAGCAGCAGCTCGTAAAATGGAGGGGAAAAACAACAACCCTGCTGCCTAATCAGTCCCAGGCTGCTGAAGTGTGGCAGGCACAGATGCATTCTGCACATGCTCGGGGGGGGGGCAGCCTCATCTTCGTTGTTGTTGTTTTTATCCACAACTGGGGATAATCCTGGCTCCTTCCAATCTGGAGCGCCCCCCCCACGCCACTACCCTTTACAGCAGCCTTCCCCAACCTGGTGCCCTCCAGATGTGTTGGACTACAACTCCCAGCAGCCCTGCTGGCTGGGGGCTGCTGGGAGCTGTAGTCCAACACATCTGGAGGGCACCAGGTTGGCGAAGGCCGCTTTACAGGTCGCCCTTAAAACGGGGGTGGGGTGGGGAGAGAGAAAGCGTCAAGCAAGCCACGCAGTGTGATCCTCCGTGATGGGTACCCACCTGCTGTCAGAGAGTCCACGCTGGGGGAGGTTTTTTCCGCACGGTGCTCGGATCTGTCGCCCTCATTGTCGCCTCCGCTGGCTTTGTACTTCGGGAAAGCCTCTGAGACTCCCCGCCCATTCATCGGCTGGGCTTCCCCATAGGTCCTAGCAGGGGTTGGATTCTAGAGGCACTTAGGCAGCTTCCTGGTAGTGAGGCAGCAGGTGGATTGAACGATGATGATTATATTTCTATATACCACCTTTCTGGAACCAACCAAGGCGGTTTATACAAAAATGAAGAAAAAAGAAGAAAAGAATGATAAAGAAAGATAACAAAACTTTAAAAACAACCTTAAAACCATAACAAGGCAAAAAGCCAAATTAAAAAGGAACTAGAAAGAGATGGAGTTCCTTTAACAAATGCATGTTGGGTGGAATGTTAATAGGCCTAAGCATTTCTAGACAGGGAAAAGGCCTACAACTCCCAGCATTCCCCGAGCCAGCCATTTGTAGGACCTTTTTCTGTCTAAACATGCCTAGGATTGCAACCGAAGCTTCTTTCTGCCTTCCCTCTTGTCACTGCGTCTCTCTGGTGGGAAAAAGTCTAGCCTGGAAAGTGTGAGCGGAGGGGTGAGAGGTGGGCAGCCTAAATACGGTAGTAATACTACCCTATTCACTTCTTTGAAGCACCACACCACCAAAAATAAAGCTAGTATACTACCGTAGTATACTAGCTTCATTTTTGGTGGTGTGGTGCTTCACAGTCCTATTTTTGTAGTTACTTTGCTTCAAATTGCATCGTATATTTGACTGATGTAGACATGATTAATTTTTATTTTATTATCGTTAAAGAAACTGGCATGCTGCCCTATTGGGGGGTCACTAGAGATGTGGAGGCCTAAGGGGGGAGGATGAGGGGGAAACCAGGGGAAAAATATGTTTTCCCCCAGGGTTTGTTTTTTTTTAATGGCGGGGGGAGATAATATCCCACAAAATTTTTCTGTTCCCCCTTCGTTTCTTCCTGACCCGTCCCCCTGGCCTTCATCTCTCCTGTCAGGGGCTCTGGAAGATACTGCCTGAGGCAAACCAGGAAACCCTTTAACGTGAAGCAACATGGAGAAGGCCCCAATATAGTAGGTGCCAATTTCCTCTTTCCAGCCTCCAGTCAATAATAACCAACAATAAAACAACTCCCCATGGGTATGACAGACCCACTGGCTACCCTAAGGGCCCATCCTGCCATGGTGGGGTGGTATAAATGTAAGGCAATCAATATTCTCTCTCTCTCTCTCTCTCTCTCTCTCTCTCTCTCTCTCATCCTCACAACAGCCCTGTAAGTTAGGCCAGTGCTCTTGTCCCCATATTGTAGATTGGGGAGATGGGGCTGAGAAACAGCAGCTTGCCCATGTGGGTGACTGAGTGAGTTTGTGGTGGAAGAGGGGATTGACGGGCAACTTCCCAGGACCTTGAAGCGAGCACTCTGAGGAAGATCAGAGTAGGGTAGGAAGGTTTAGGTACAGTGTTCTCCAACCTTGGGTCCCCAGAGGTTTTTGGCCTACAACTCCCAGCATGCCCCAGCCATGCTGCGTTGGTTCATACTCAGGGAGGCACGCTCATCGGTATGACCACATCACACATCCCAAACGGCTTCCAGGATTGACCCGTCTTTGCTGAGAAACGGCTCGGGTTAATCTTTAACGGGGCTCAACGGAATATTGCACAGAGTTCTAGGGACAATCCAGCACTGTTCCTCCTTGAACTTGGCCAGAGTGCAGTTGCTTGCATCAGTGTTGCTCCTTTGCCCTGGATCCCAAACAGCTGAGTCAGCGCTAAGCTAACCTTTCTGCTGTTCTAGTCTCACAGTGGCCCAGGCTAGTGGACCCATTCCAGCACACAGACTCCACTTCCCTTTTTCCAGAAGGATACGGAGCGGTTTCTTTTCGAGACTTCGCATGTCAGTCACAAACCTGCCATCTGGTCTTGGGGCAAGCCACTGTTTTGTTTTGAACTTTATTTTACCCAAGATATTTCTATGCCGCCCTTCTGAGAGTCACCCAGGCGGTGTGAAAAACAACCACTTAAGATAAATCTACAAGTCAGATAAAAACGTAAGAGTAAAAGCAACACGGAGAACCAGAGGAAAAGCAATTTTTAAAGCCTCGTGTTTTTTGTTTTTTTTTAAAGCCATTCCTGGATGCGGAGAGGGTGGGGACCAGTTGCGTCTCCGAAGGGAATGCCGCACCAGAGTTTGGGAGCAAAACAGGCCATGCTGGCTGAGGATGTTGGGAGTTGTAGTCCAACACATCTACAGCAGGTCTAGAGGGCACCAGATTGGGCAAGGATTACCGAGACAATGTACGTGAGGCCCTTTGAACACTTGCTTTCTGAGAGGCCTTTGGCACACGCCCCCGGCCAGTACCCTGCTGAAGTACGTGTGCCTGCAACAACCATAGATCCATCCCTTCCCGTTTGCCTGTCTCCCTCCCCCTCTTCTCTTGCCCATGTGTCCAGGGAGGGACATGTCCCCTCCCCTCGTTATTTTCAAAGGGCCATTTACTTGGACAGCAGCACCATGCACAAAGCACCGTCCTTGGCACTCTGCAAAACGGACATCCATGTGTACAACACTTGAAATGCAGATGGAAATGCAAAGAATTATTACTTACGGTACTTTCTTGGCTGCGGTAGAAAGGTCCTGGACCAACTCACCAATTCCCCCCCCCCCCCATTTGCTTTATATTTACTTTCTTTTACCATTCCTAGGTCTGGCTGGATTTTCCCTTCTCTCTTCTTCTCTCTTTTTTCTCTCTGCTCTCTCCTTCTCTGTTCACCCTTGCCTTTCTCCATCTCTCTTTCACCAGAGGACATCCGATTCTGCATTCGCTCTTCACCAGTAGCCAAGCCGGTGCTTCTGGGGACCTCACAAGCAAGACACTGTCCCCCGTGGCTCACATCCATGCATCTAGTACCCAGAGGTGTACTGCCTCTTAACACAGAGGTTCCATTTAGCTATTGTGTCAACCTCTTCCTCACACACTGACCAAATACGCTTCTGTTCATCAGCAACGTGGGCCACTCTTTCAAGACTGCAAAAAGGCAGAGAGCATCGTTATTGTCGCGCGCGCCCCCCCCCACGATAAAGGATGAGATGTTAAGCAATTGACTCTGGATTGGGGCTGGGGCAAATATAGTGATATAAATCTGTGCTTTTCACCATCGAGAAAGGCTCCATCAATAGTCCAATCACCGTGTGGATTCATTTGCTCCTGCCGAAATTAAACGTAAGATCGTGCACATCCTAGTGGCCAGCGAGCATCATTGTGCCCCCAGAAGCTGAAGCCTTCATAAGGAACCCTCCAGCAGCAGCAGCAGCGCTTGTATCTTCAAAGTGCTATAACAGAGGCTTCATGGTTCCAATATGGAATTGGGACCCAGGAGCCCTGAACCTCTGCCCATCCATCTTTCTAAGCTCACAGCTGTTTGCCAGAACCTCAGAGACAGAACTCCCAGCTTCTCCCCGCTAGACTCCACTTCTTGCCCAGAGCTGAACACAGAACTGTGGAGGTCTCAATTCAAATCCACCCCCACTCCTTCTTTCTTCAAAAGTGAGCCAGTGAGCCCAGGAAGCCCGTGTGTCCCTACACCAACGATGCTCCAAACAGCCCAAATTGTAGTCCTCTTCTGAAGCCAGAAAGAGAGCTCTGCATTCTTTATCCTTAGCAAATCTACAGCATAGAAAATATTCCTGCAAAAGAGGAGCGGATGAGTTGTATGAATTGGCCCTGAAATGTTTGAGAATGGTTTCAGACCACACATGTGCACATTCCTCAGAACCACTTACATTTCCAGGCAACTACGGGGGTCACTATTTCTTTGAACACTTAAATTGGTCTGTGTCAAAGGTATGCACACTGGAATAGAACAAACGCTTCCCCAAATAAAAGTGCAAGTCAGCGTAAGAGGTCACCTCATACCTTCGGCCCTTTGAGTCCAGTACTTTGACTGGCAGCAGTTCTTCAGGGTCTCAGGCAGTGGTGCCATCAGGGTAGGACTTTGGGGCAGAGGCCCAGGCCCCACTCGATAGAATGAGCAAGAGGGATCCCAAATGCAGCAGGGCTGTCTTGCCCCATTTTCAAGTCTGTGAAATCTGTCATCTAAAGAGGAGCCCCTAAAAGAGCAGTCCAGAGTCTAAAATTACCGGACCACACTGCTGGTCTCAAACACCTGTTATCTGAACCTTAAAAAACAAAACTGGAGATGGGACTGAACCCAAGACCATCCTTGTGCAAAACTGACTGACTTTGTTGCTAGACTGGGAGGGCAGGGGATGACTTTTCCTCCTGGTGGACCCCTTCTTTCAAGAGTTCCCCAGGAAAAAGAATGACGAATAGGCTGCCACTAGTCAGCATTTTTATTAATTATGTTATTAATTATATTTATACCCCACCTTTTTTCCTGCAAGGAACCCAAGGCGGCTTACATAATCCTCCCCCTTCTCTCCATTTTATCCTACCCTGTGAGGTAGGTTAGGCTGAGAGGCAGTGACTGGCCCAAAGTCACCCAGTGGGTTTCATGGCTGAGCGGGGACTAGAACCCGTATCTCCCGAATCCCAGTCCAACACTCTCACCACTATGCTACACATGGCCCTCCTGGCACACCCTAGTCTGCCCAGCTGCTCGGGGAGTTTCTGAGCTGTACTGACAAGGACGTTTCCCTTCAGCCTAGCCCTAGAAAAAAATATAACAAGAAACAAAGTGCTTCGGACTTTGTTTCCCAAAAATACAGAACTTAATAAAACATTTTTTAAAAAATCCCCTAAACATAAGCTGTAGCTTTGTAATCATGCAGTCTTTCATGAGGGGAAGAGTTTAGTGAGCATTCCTTTTTAAAACAACACAGCCGAATGTCCAAATATTTTTTAAAAGTTTATTTAGGAAAGGGGGGGGGGGACGACAAAGAGAAGGCAACGATTGTACGTACAAATTCCAAATGAAATCAGTGAAGTCAATCTAGCTAGTTACATATTACCTCCCTTGAGTAGCCTGGCGTTCAAGAGCATATGCAGAATTCATTGGAGAGCATGGTCTGAGAGAGCACATATTGGCCTCCAGTTAGATGGTATATGGAAAGCTCTAAAACAGGGCTCTCCAACCTTGGGTCCCCAGATGTTGCTGGACTACAGCTCCCAGAATCCCTTGCCATTAGCCATGCTGGCTGGGTATGCTGGGAGCTGTAGGCCAGCAACATCTGGGGACCCAAGGTTGGAGAGCCCTGCTCTAGAAGGTGCGAGTTAACCCTTACTTTTATGTGGGTCTGTGTTCCATAAAAGCTGGACCTTAGCAGAGACCGGTTGCTGTTTTGTCCAATAACACGATAGCCTCCATTTCTGATGTCAGTAGTCTAGCCAGCAAATCAGAAAATTACTTGGTGGCTGGACCCACCTTCCTAATTGCTGTAGATTTACATCTCAAAACGCCAAGCCAGTTTGAGCCAGTCACCCCATTCAGAAAGAGAGCTTAAGGTTTTGGTTGCATTTTGGAGGACACAAAAAGCGAGATAAGCCTAAGCTGGTTGCCTGGCAGGGTGCCAACTGACCAGATGCTCTAGGGAGCACTGTTGAGCTATAGCAGAAGCCGGGGCTTGTCACAGACCAGCACTGATATTATTGTAGTTAGGAGGTAGAAACAGGTAACCACACAGCCAGTCTTCTTAACTGCTCCTTCATCATTGAACACTCAATGTATCGCAGAGTGGGATTCTGGACTGTGGATCCTGTCCCCTCCACCAACCCAGCTTCAGAAATCCGTGTCACTAAAATAGTGCCCCTGGGGCTGAAGAGGTCTACGTGGAGATCAGAGAGCACATGATTAACAGAAAGGTCATGTGGGCCATGGTTCGGCATGTGCCCGGCTACCTCGCTATCCGTCATTGCTGTGTGCTGTTGTTCATCGCAGCTTCCAAATGGCGCTGTGGGTTTGAATTAGGAGTTGGGGGCTCCAGGCAAAACCACCTGTATTGGATGGGCTATACCAGAAGAATGGCGAGGAGATTATTAAGGTTCCACAGGTAGTGTAGTGAACTTTCACAGTGTCCAGAAGCCAGGATAGTTTCTTGGAGCCATGCCAGGGCCTTGCATATCACCTCAGCTTGTATTACCGTAGTTAGGGAAAAGCACCAGAGACAATTGCCTTGGAGCTGCCTCCCCCAGTTATATTCCTTAGATAAGTAAGGGCTGCTGCTTTTGCTGTGAGAAATGAAACTGTTTGCTTTATTGAAGCAGCTTCAGCTCACCCCTTTTCTCCCAAGAAGGGGGGTTAGCTTGTGGCTTACCTGTTTGCCTGTTTATTGACTGTTTATTATCTGCACCCATACTCCATCACTGCACTCAATAAACTGTATGTTATCTTTCACACAAGTGGCTTTGTCTTTTATTTATTTATTTATTTATTACATTTCTATGCCGCCTTTCTGCTAAGGCACCCAAAGCGGTTTACAATGTTTAAATACTCAAACAAACGTCCCCCCCCCCCCAAACCAAACATTTCCCCGATTATTCTGGAATCTAAACTGAGGTGGCCTTGGCTGGATCAGGCCCCTAGAGCAGTGATGGCGAACCTTTTTGAGCCCGAGTGCCCAAACTGCAACACAAAACCAACTTATTTATTTCAAAGTACCAACACTGCAATTAAACCTGAATACCGAGGTTTTAGTTTTAGAAAAACAACTCATACAGTTGTCCAAACTAAGGGTCATTCCATGTAAAATCAACCCCCCAAAAATGAAAAATTTACCTCATCATCTGCAATTTTTTTTTATACTGGCATACTGGTAGACCAGCATGAGAAATGAACATACACCAAATTATAGGTCATTATACCTCACGGTTCAAAAATACAGTGTGCTCAAAAAATGCCCAAAACACGATTTTTCAGCATTTGTGACTACACAAAAAGTATCATAACTTCCTTCAGAATTGACCTAGAAAGTAAATCATGGTGTCATATGAAAGCTCTCAAACTACCCTTTTATATGATATGTAACATGAAGCATGCATGTGAAATAAAATATTCAAGGTCATAGTTTCTTTAATTTGACCTTGAATTCCAAAAAAAACCAAATGGGGTTTTTTGCTGATTTTTTTCCTCAGATAACCCATGTTTACCTTGAGTATATGTACCGATTTCCAGAACGGGGTTCCGAACGGTTCAGAAGATGTGAATGTTCTTATACATGCACAGTAGTACCTCCCTACAATAACTTCACCCCCTTATACACACTTAAAACAGAATTTTTTGGAGGGAAATTAAACTTAAGCCCGCCTTCTCCCTTCCGGAGATTCCGGGACCTTCAGGCTGAAACCAAACCAGGCATGGGTAGGCCTCAAACCTTCACAGAGATATATCTCTTTGGATGTCTACATTAAATCAAGCTTTATTCACAGATTCTGATAAGAAAGAAAAAGGCAGGCCTGAAGCCGTGACAAGTGCCGACCCCACTTCTGCTGCAATGGGTTCATGACTTTTCAAATTGATGAATTCCTGCACACCATTTCTACAGGTAGCATAACTAAGATCTATAATTTCCCTGATGGTGCAGCAGCACAGTATAAAAACGGTAAAAACTTCAACAACTTAAGTAAGCATAAGTCAGATTTCGGTATCGATGCAGAATGGCACTTCTTTGCCACATCGCATGGAAAAGGGCCTTGTGATGGTTTGGGTGGCACTGTGAAAAGGTTAGCTGCTTGAGCAAGTTTGCAGCATCCATATGAAAAACAAATCATGACCCCTCGTCGTCAGCTCTTTGATTGGGCAAAGGAGAACATCACACAGGTTGCATTTCAATACACCACAAGTAAAGATTATGAACTGGAAGAAAAGCTTCTGAAATGTCGCTTCGAGAATTCAAGACGATTCCTGGGACACAGAAAATTCACGCTGTAATTCCATTAACAAAACACACTGTTGCTACTAAAAGATATTCATTTCAATGCGAATCCAGAAAAGAGACAGTGACTATTGAAGAAGGAGAACTGGAATTGCAAGAAATACGAGGATTTGTTACATGTGTTTATATCTCACAATGGTGGTTAGGTTGTGTTTTACAAACAGATGATCAGAGAGCAGAAGTGTTAGTGAGCTTTCTTCATCCAGCTGGACCAGAAAAATCATTTATGTATCCAGATAAACAAGATGTCCTATGGATACCATCTTCAGATGTTTTGACAAAAGCTGATCCTTGTTGCCCAACAGGGCACTTCTATACACTAACAGACAAAGAGTGTCAAGCAGCAACTTCAAGACTAGAAACTACTGTTATGAAAAGCTCCTTAATTTAGGACTTGTTAACAAAATGGTAGCAAGTAATATTTGAACTGCATAAAATCTGATCAGCATATATAAAAGTAAAATGGAAAATCTCATCTATGCACAATAATGGTTTTTCAAGCCCACATCTAAGTAAATCAAAATAACTATGCTAGTAAGAGTCCCATTTTGAAATCGAGTACATGTTTCCAGGGATGTTAAATGTTATTTAAAATAAAAGGAATTTTTTGTCATTATTCAAGGTCAAACTTCTGTATATTTATTTGAAAAAAATAAAATGAACATGTTTTCCCCAAGCATACTTGTGAGTACCTTTTTTAAAGTATATATTTTAAACCTCATTCTTCTGAAAACAATAGGCCCTGCAACTTATTTTTTTAATAAGCAGAACAAGTTCACCAAATCTTAAGCAATTTGCTTTCAGTTGGAAATATTCTTTGATTGATTTCATACCAGAATGACCACCCAGAGGAATTATCATCATTCTGCACAAAATGTCAGAAGTATGCTATTGTGAAAAAGAATACCTAATTCAGAGCTGCACAATTATGACAGGGTAGCTTGTACTTGTGCACAATATTTTATTCAAAACCTAAGTGATAATGCATACTTTCTTAAGATATGTACAGTGAGATAGCAATTCGTATGAACTATGACACATACACACAGAACGCCCCAAAAGATGTAACTCGTTTTCTGTTAAGAACCCCATTTTGAAAATTGGTACATGTATTATGCACTGTCAGATGAAAAACTAAAAGAAAAATCATGGAGAATTTTTTTTTAGTTTTTGCAGAATTCAAGGTCAAATTTTACTATTTGACTTTGAATATATATTTATTCCAAAAAACCATTTATGTTACATATCAAATGAAAGAGCATTTCAAAGGCTTTCCATCAATACCATGATTAACTTTCTAGGTTCTATAGAACTGGAATTTCTGTAATTTTAATGTTGTCCGACACACAAAAATTAACTTTTCTTCATATTTTTGATTGCCATATCTCCAAAAGTTTTTGTCCCAGAAGTCTAATTTTTGGAGCAGCTTATTTTCTCAGCAGACCCAACAAGTTCACCAAGTTTTTTCAAAATTGGTGACGGTTAGGTAAATTCATTGGTTGATTTTACATGGAATGACCCCCTAATTAACATCTTTTGTCTTAAAAGAAAAACACAATATTATTTATTTATTTATTTATTATTTGCATTTATCTATCGCCCATCTGGCCGGCAAACCGGCCACCCTGGGCGATGTACAGAAAATAAAACAGAACAAAATACATTAAAACATTTTTCTCCATTAAAATACATTAAAACAGTATAAAATTTTAAAATCTTAGCCCACCCCATATTCCTGCCTGAATAACCAAGTTTTTAATGAGCGGCGGAAGCTCAGCAGAGAGGGGGCATGGCGGAGGTCACTTGGGAGAGAGTTCCATAGTACGGGGGCTGCCACAGAGAAGGCCCTCTTCCTCGTCCCGACCAGCCTGACTGCTCTGGCTGAAGGGACAAGGAGAAGGCCGTTTGTGGCAGATCTTGTTGAGCGGCCCACTTGGTGTTGCTGGAGACGCTCCTTGAGATAGACTGGACTGGAGCCGTATAGGGTTTTAAAGGTCAAAGCCAACACCTTGAATTCAGCTCGGCAAGCAACTGGTAGCCAGTGTAGCTCCTTGAGCACTGGCGTGATGTGATCCCGCCGGCGGCTGCCTTTAACCAGGCGAGCCGCCGCATTCTGTACCAGCTGTAGCTTCCGAACCGTCTTCAAGGGTAACCCCATGTAGAGCGCATTACAGTAGTCTAGGCGAGAGGAGACCAAGGCATGAACCACTGAAGGGAGCAGATGATTAGGAAGGTAGGGGCGCAGCTGCCGTATCAGATGGAGTTGATACAGCGCCGCCCGGCTCACAACTGCCACCTGAGCCTCCATGGACAGCTGGGAGTCTAGAATGACCCCCAAGCTGCGGACCTGGTCCTTCAGGGGGAGATGTACCCCATTCAGCACCAGGTCAACATCCCCTAACCTCCCCTTGTCCCCCACCAGAAGTACCTCGGTCTTGTCGGGGTTCAGCTTCAGCATATTCCTTCCCATCCAGCCACCCACTGACTCCAGGCACTTGGACAGGGTCTCAACGGCCAACCTCGGTGAGGATTTAAAAGAGAGGTAGAGCTGCGTGTCATCTGCATACTGATGACACTGCACCCCAAACCTCCTGATGATAGCTCCCAGGGGCTTTAGGTAGATGTTGAACAACATCGGGGAGAGGATGGAACCCTGCGGCACTCCACAAGTGAGCAGCCGAGGGTCCGAAGCCTCCTCCCCGAGAACTACCCTCTGGTACCTTCCAGAGAGGAAGGACTGGAACCACTGCAATACAGTGCCTCCTATGCCCAACCCCTCCAGGCGGTCCAGGAGGATACCGTGGTCAACGGTATCAAAAGCCGCTGAGAGATCGAGGAGGACTAGAAAGGAGCATTCGCCCCTATCCAAAGCCCTCCTCATATCATCCACCAAGGCGACCAAGGCCGTCTCTGTCCCATGTCCAGGCCTGAAGCCCGACTGGCATGGATCTAAATAATCGGCTTCATCCAAGTGTGCCTTCAGCTGAGCACCCACCACCCGCTCGATCACCTTGCCCAGAAATGGTAAATTGGAGACTGGGCGGAAGTTGTTCAGATCCTGGGGATCCAAGGAGGGCTTCTTTAGAAGAGGTCTTATTACTGCCTCCTTGAGGGCTGATGGCATAACTCCCTCCTCGAGGGAGGCATTCACCACCGCCTTGATCCCCTCACCCAGTCTCTCCCTACAGCTCATAATGAGCCAGGACGGGCAAGGGTCAAGCAAGCAGGTGGTCGGCCTCACAGATGAAAGCACCTTGTCCACTTCATCAGAAATAACAATAACAGAGCTTTCAATGATACAAACAGTTTTTTGTTGGAAAAAAAATCAACTCAAAAAATTATTATAGTACTACATTGTACACATAGCCTGAAGGGAATTTATACAAACTTTAAAAATAATTAGGCACATGTATTTTTGGATAAGGGATTCTCAACTTGTAATATGATTATATGCCAGACTGAAATTGTATGGGGCAAGCTTTGCCCCAGGTTCTTTCCCTGCTTCTACAGGTGTCGGATTAGTAAAAGTAAAAGTCAACCTGTACTAGGATGAGCAAGATAAACAAGAAAACTAAATGTGCTTAACACATTTTAAACACTTTATGTCTTGGACTGCAAACACTGCATTAGGTAGAAGTTTGCATTGGGCATGCTTTTGCACAATTAATGTGATTTTTGCTATTGCGTGCATGCTGATAATTTGTCAAACCTTGGCTCATACTCTTACTTTGAGAGCACAACACATGCAGCACTCAGTGTCACTGTTAGGGCCTTTTACAATCCAATCCATACTTGTGCATCATTCTTCAAAATCGTTTAAATGTGTAACAAGATAGAAAAGAATTCTGTAACAGGAATTCTAGAAATAAAAGCACATTTCTGGTTCCACACTGTGAGAAAGAACAAGATCATTCGTGTTTTGCAAAAGGGGACGGTCTTTTCGCGATCTGGTGACCGATGGCTCGAGTGCCCACAGAGAGGGCCCTGCGTGCCAGCTGTGGCACCCGTGCCATGGGTTCGCCATCACTGCCCTAGAGCAGTGTTTCTCAACCTTGGGTCCCCAGATGTTTTTGGCCTACAACTCCCAGCATGCCCCAGCTATGCTGGCTGGGGCATGCTGGGAGTTGTAGGCCAAAAACATCTGGGGACCCAAGGTTGAGAAACACTGCCCTAGAGTAATACCCCCTAGCCTCATTAGCACATACTGAATTTGCACAGATCCACACTCCCTCCATCTCCTCAAACACACTAATTTGACTCGGAAACCAACAGTGATCCCGTTCTTGAGTTTTGAGAAGTTCCTCTCTTACCTTAAGATGACTCATTCATTTTATATTTTATTTTTATATTTATAAAGACCTTGTTCTCTGGGCAGCACACAACATAAAACCCCAGGCTTCTTGTTTGCGAATGACATCAGAACATTCCAATGCATAAGACCCAGACTTGAACTTCATCCTTGATGTTCATTTGTCTGAGTCACAAAAAGAAGGAAGCCCCCACCTTAGCTCTGAAAACAGCAGCAGATGCAGATGAAAGCGAAAGACATTTTTTCCATAACTCCTATAATCTTACCCCAAGATTTTAAGCTCTGGGATAACAGCAGATGTAATTTCCTCCCTCTGGACTCCATAATTTTTCACCAGCTCCTTTCATCTTGTACGTCCCTGACCACTTTTACCACCGAGCTGAGCCAGTGAGGCGATTAAGGCAGACACAGCAGCAACGGTGGCGAGACGAAGGAGTTGTCTGCATCCAGAATGGTTACAACAGGGGTGGGCAGAAGGTAGATTGGGATCTACTGGTAGACCTCTAGGTGATTTGCAGAGATTCAAAAACAGTGACAACAAAATACTCTCCCTCTCTTTAAATGAAGCTGCTGAGATAGAAGCTTGGGCAGAAAATGAGTGGATTTTGGGGTGACAGGACTGTGAGCTCCATTCTGGTACTGAAAGCAACTTCCTAGGCTGAGCATGTGCATGATTCTAAGGCAGTGTTCTCCAACCTTGGGCCCCCAGATGTTTTTGGCCTACAACTCCCAGCATGCCCCAGCCAGTGTAGGCCAAAAACATCTGGGGTCCCAAGGTTGGAGAACACTGTTCTAAGGGTATGTCATCCCCCCCCCCCGCATTTTGCACTTGTTTCCAATTGGTGGATTTCAGGGTTCCAGTAAAAGAACAAAGTAGGTCCTGCAAACCTAAAAACTGCCCACCCTGGGGTTACAGGTCTCTGTTCAGAGACAGAGAGTTTTGCCAGTTACAGGTGTTTTTTTAATTTTTTTTTTAAAAAAAATTTTTTTAGAAGAGGAGTCAACTGCTTGTGGTGTGTACACTCAACCTCACTTCTACCTCTGGTAGGTACATTCTGGTAGGATTAATTTCAAAACCTGTCCGTTTAGAGGCAACAGTGGAACAAAAGAAATGTGTGTACACTATGGAAAGTGAAAAAAACAGCCACTCCTTCAGAAACTAGTGTCTATCTCCAGCTTTGTGATCTTTCACAAATGGGTCTCAGCTTTCTAATTCAGCAGGAGGCTATTTGCAGAATACATTGGATCAGGGCGAGTGTCAAAGGGTAGGCATAGCTGGGCACCTGCTGAGGGCCCACCCCCTAGCAGGGGCCCACTGACAAAAGCCCCCTGGAGTTGCTCCTCCTCACCACCATTGCAACTTGCTTCTTCACCTGACTCTCACTTTGGCCGACACCGGAGGCCACTGCCTGCTTGCTCATTGGCTCTGTGCCTGTCAAGCAAGCAAGCAGTAGCAATGAGGAGAAAGCGGATGAGGAGCCATAGCAGCTGGGCGATAATGGCGGTGAGAGGGTAGACCCACTGAGGGTGTCTTGCCCATGGGCCCTCCAAAACGTGAAGCCAGCACCGCATTGGATGCTGGCCAAATATTCTAATAAAAGCAAGGGTGGGGGGATCTTCTTTTGTGTCAAAGGCTACACTCCCTAATGTGCTGGGGCCTGAATGCCAGTGGGACCACTTTCTTCTTTCTCCCTCCCAGTGGGCTGCCAGAGAAGGGACAGCCTGCTCTGGCCAGAGGTCCAAACTGATAACTCGCAGAGGCTTTTGAAATTAGGGTAGGGTATTACTGAAGTTTACTGGACCTGTGAAGCTACTTTAGAGCATACATGTTCGGAATGTCTGGTAGTAGCTTCAGTTCTGGGAAGAGGCATGAAAACATATTAATCTAGTCCTAGGAATGTGTGTGGAAATGGTCTTTCACCATTAATTGCTAAAGGTTCGGATGACAGCAGTATTGGTTGTGAAAAGGACAGGTAATGGATTAAATTGGAAGAAAACTGAAGTAGACAGAGATATCGGTATTTTTATTAGTGGACTTAGTAGCAAAGGAAGTAGCAGCACAAAGGTCTAAAGAAGTATATGAAAATAAAAACGGCTGAGGATCATTTGGCATTTTTTAATCACCTGTTTTCTTTTGCCCTTCATCTTTCCTCCCCTCCCCAGCACTTCTTCTCTTTCATTCAGGCTTTCCCTGCTTGATTACCTCTTTGTGATGTATATGTATATGAAAATATGAATGGTGGTTGAATGTGTAAGAAGTTCCTTTTTAAAAATCCAGAATTTTTTTTTGTAAATGGCAGAAACTTTCACAGAGGATTTGAAACCGCAAGGGTTGTGTTTGAAAGGAAGGGGAAGAAGCGGGAATTTAAAAAGCCAGGTCAGCTAAAACTAATTTTATTGGTTGAAAAGCATGTTCGGAAATTAATAAAAAATATAACGTAAATTTTTAAAAAAGCAACATACCTTTGGGTGGAGATGGCAAGTCCAATGGACCCATTTGCCTTTGAAAAGCTCACTCTCTGTCACTGGCAGCATAAGCAAACAAGCCACACACACCTGTATTTGCCCTCCTGACTTCCACTCACATTGGGGCATGTCATTTTCATACAGGAGAAAAAGCCTTGCATCCTGTTCTCCATACCAGTTTTGGTTGTTGTGGAACACCCCATGAGAGGTTTTTTTTTACGGTCTTAAAAGAGTCAAATAAAGTTAGTGTTGTTGGAACCACGTGGGGTTTTCCTAAGCAGTAATTTGAAATGGCCCTTATCATAAACTACCTGAAAAGGCATGTTTAAAAATTCTGGTCTTCCTGACATTCCTTTTTTGTGTGTGGTCATATCGCAAGTTCCTTAAAAAATAGAATTATGTAAATTAAGCAAATGTATGCAATCAATCAGTTTGAGTCATGCATTTATAGCGCAAATGGCTGTGGCCAGATATCTTGCCAGAACTGCATAAAAACAAATTCTGATTTTCCAGATGTTAGTGACTCAAATTGCTTGACTTGACAGCCCTGATTTATTTATTTTATAACATTTGTATTCCATCCTTCCTCCAACAAGCTCAGGAAGACTTACACGGTCATACACACACACCCCTCGCCCTGCATATTTGATCCTCACAACATCCCTGTGAGGGTAGCTGAGCGTGAGGAAGAATGGCCCAACGTCACCCAGTGAGCTTTATGGCCAAGTGGAGATTTGAACCCATTGCTTTCTGCCCATAGTCCAACACTCTAATCACTACATCACACTGGCTTTCCATGCATTATTTTTAGAGCATGCAAGCTGGGTTTCCATGGTATAAAAATTCAGATATTTTTGGTGTGGTGCACACTCAGCCAAGAGCATAGAAATGAGGACAAAAAACATGCTCCAATTTTTTTTGTACAATAAAAGTTTAATGACTTTTATAAAAATGTGCTATCTGGCACCAAGTAATGAATCCACAAATTATTAACATATTTACAAGTAGGAAGCCAATAAGATCAAATGAAAATATATTTATATATATATATATCTATATATATAATATTTATATAGACAGACAGAAGAGTGGGTATGCAAATTTAAAGAGACCCCCATCCACTGGACAGCTGGGGACAGGAAAGGAGAGAAAAAAGGGATCTATCCGTCATGTGCGCACATTTCCATCCTCTGCATTAAACACAAAACTCTCAGCAAGCTGCCACTGCTGCTAGAGAAGGTTAAAAAAGCATACCCCTTCCCGCTATAGAGAATTTTTTTGTATATCTATCATATTTTTTACATATATGTACATAGGAAAAAATGCACATAAAGAAAGAAATGGGTGGGTAATTCCAGAACCCTTCATGTTTATAAGCTGGCAAAGTAGGAGTCAGCTCTGAAAGATCAAAATAACTTTGTGGTTTTTGTTAAAGCATCTGGAATAATTTACATAGGTTTGATTGGGTTTTTTTCCCTTTAAAAGAATCTCATCTATTCTGTCAGGAGGTAGGTAGCCAAGTTGGATGAAGGATACAACAGTTGCAAAGATGACTTCACAGATCAATTTGGGTAACACTGTATCCCTTCTTTCTAGCTTTGGTGAGTAGCGGGAAGAAACACTGTGCAGCAACCAAAACTTCTAAATTTCATGATGAACAGGGGAGGACAATGAAATGAAAGCATCCTGCAACTCATTAAAAAACATACATATATTTAAACACTGGGGATCGGAGAACTCTTGACAAAATTAAGGGTTTGGTGCTACATGATAAATCCAAGAAACTAGCTGGAACAAGCACTTGTCAGTGAACAACTGACTTTCATTCACACCTGGAAAAGGCACATTAGTGTATGCAGAGAAATGGAAAATGTTTAATAAGACCAGGAATCTCTCCTGCATGATTCAGGAACACGGGAGGGCTTAACTGCTTGAAAAATAAAAATATAGCAAAACCGGACTTTGCTAAAGGAGGTGAAATGTTGGTATGAAACCCAGCAAGCACTACTCCCGTGGTCTTCTCCATTTCAATGACGCAAACAAAAAAAGAGTATGTAGCTATAATCCTTTGTTTGTATTTCACTGGTGACTCATACCCACAGGCCTAAATCAAGGGGAGGCATGTTCTAAAAGCAGCCCAAACTTCCCCCTGAAATATCCAGGGGGTCAAGATGGTGCAGCAATTCTATGCATGTAAAGTCACACATGCTTTCAGCAGAAAAGATTTAATCCAACAAAAACAGAAGCTTGATGTGTCATGCCAATCTTCTGAGACTTAAGCCAGTTTTTCAAGAGCTTGCCACCAGACACAATTCAAGAGAAATTACATAACTGAATTTCTTATCTCTTTTCCATGCCAATGTATTGCGCTTGAAAGCAGTCTTGTTGGCAATTAATGAAGCAACATTAAGTATCAGCAAGGTTGTCCTTACCACAGTTTCAAGTTAAAACCGGAACCCATCAAGACTCTAAACAGCATGCCTAGTTAAGTTGCTAAAGGCTAGCTAAGGGCACAATCCTATGCAAGTTCAGACAGAAAAAAAGGCCTACAATTCCCAGCATGCCCCAGTCAGCATAGCTGGCTGGGGCATGTTGGGAGCTATAGGCCTTTATTTTTCTTCCTGTCTAAACTTGCATAGGATTGCACTCTAAATGGCTTATTCTGGGTAAGTGGCCACTGAACTCAGTGAGATGTGGAAGGTTCTAGTTTCTGAATTTGCCTGATTTGTTAAGTGGCACACATTTGCTACAGAGTGAAGCTAACTTAAAATGGGAAACCGCTCACTTTGGAAAATGTATTTGAAGAAAAAAAAATACAAGGACCTAAATCAAGAACAAAAGCGCACGCACACAGATAGTTAGGAGTTTGTGTGTGTGTGTGTGTGTGTGTGTGGGGTTGCTTGTTTTTCCACAGCTATGCCACAGCATACAAACTAGTCCCTCTTTGCCCTGTTCTCCCATTTTCCTTTCTCAGATGATTCAGCCTTTCACTTCACCACACTAGCTGCTAAGATAGACTACCAAAACTTCCTTTCTGTTTTCAAACCATAAGTGGTAAAATGGGAAAAAAAAAAGTGTAGAGTTCTGTGAAGAACAAAACCATGTGAGATGAGAGCCTAAAGTTATATAATTAAATACAGCAGGCTGTTACAAGTTTTCTGCTTCTCAAAAAGTACCGGTAACTGCTAGATTCCCACCCCCCTGAAGAACTTTCATTGGTCGAGTTCTCATAGTTATGTGAGAGGATGCCACTCACTGGACCACAATTCACCTTCAAAATACTAGAAGAAACTTGGGGTGGAACTACATACTAACTACATCAGCAAACAGGTTTCTAATTGTGTTTGCAAAGTATCAGAAACGTGACGACAGGGGCATTTTCAGGGGAGAAATGGTGGGTGGGAAGTGCTTAAGCCTTCACCCAACACTACTTCCCTCTGCAACCCCTCTTCCTGGACTCGCTTATTTCCACTCCTGGATCCCAGCTTGAGGGGGTGGGGATGGGGACAGGGTCAAAACAGATGGAGGGAAGGACTGTGGGGGAAAAGCAGCAGGCAGGAGAAACATTAAGCATGTCCTCCCACCGACACCTTCTCTCCCGACAATGTTCCCCATCTCCAGCAGTCCTCTTTTTCTGCAAGCATATAGTTGGAAAACCATGTCTGTTGAACTTGACATAATATGCAATTCTGCTCCTTGAAACACCCCATTTGGATAGGTAGTTCTCACACTCACTCCAAGTGTTTGACTGGTCAATAGAAGACATCATCTCACAGAGGAGCCATTTCTCGTTCTGTATGACCAATGCACCTACTAATACTCTGTTCAGGGATTCTCTACTTGAATTGCTGCCTGTCTGCGGGAAGGTTGAAGCACAGAGGAGCTGCAAGAGGAGGAAGGCTTAGCTACGTAGTTGATCCTTCCCAGAAAGGACCCCTTCATATTTCCATTATTCAAACAAATGTGAAAATTTGTGTTTGCAGATGCAATGTGTAGTTCCCCCAGAAAGGAAAGGAAATTCAGGCTAGGGAAACTGAAAGGCACCCAATTCCTCATGGCTCTCGGCAGTCCACTGAGGGAAACACTCACCACAGAAAAGGTGCTCTAAAATTGAATTACCCAACTCAGCACTATTTAAAAACAAACCAAGAGCAAACAGAATACAGACAGAATTTTCAAAAGTAAAAAGAAAATCCTGCTAAAATATTTCCATATGCCTAGTTTTACATCTTTCACCTTTCAGAACTGACTCCCATTTGGATTAAAGAAAGTGCACCATCCCAAAGGTTATTATGCTTTTTCCCCAGGAGAAAAAAAAACCCCCACTTTGCATCAAAAGAAAAGGGTGGCACCGTGCAAGTGGGAATAAAAACAGGAGAAGGAAATACATTGCAACATTATTTACAGTTTTCTTTTAGTATGAAGTGGAAAACAAAAATAATAAAATATTTACATACCAATAAACGTGTGTGTTTCTACAAGAAACAGCCAATCCATCTGGAATAGATATATACACAACTTTCTTCTCCTAAAGAAAAATTAATTAGGGGTGGGTGTTGTGGGAAGGTCTTAGCTTATGCTACAGGGCAGCTTGGTTGAAGCCATAACTGTAGCAAGGAAAGAAATTCCAACTCCTCTCGTTATTATGGTTAAGTGTCCCCCCTCATCTTACTACATGTTACAGAAGAGAGAGAGAGGAAAGGAAAAGGACAGGCAGACGGCAATATGAACACTACAATCCAACTAGTTTTTGAGACCTCCACTTCTGTGGCCTGAAGCGCTTGGAAGAATAAATGGGATGGTAATTCTAATGGGAGAGATATCATGACGACAAATATAGGACCTGTTCGCATGTAACGACAACCCATCGGTTTAAAAGCCGATGGGTTGTTGTGCACAAGTGGGCCCACTTCTTCTGCTTTACCGCACAACCCACGACTGGCTCCTTTGTTGCCTGTGCAGCGTGATGTCCGAACCCAAACCACTGGGTTGTTTAGGGGCTAAACAACCCAGCAGTTAACCTAACAACAAACCATGAGTTAACTGCTGGATTGTTTAGTTCCTAAACAACCCAGTGGTTCGGGTTTGCAAGTCATGCTACACAACCTTTGAAAGAGCCGATCATGGGTTGTGGGGTAAAGCTGAAGAGGCAAGCATGCTGCACTCATGCACGGCAACCCATCGGTTTTTGATGGGTTGTTGTTACATGCGAACCAGTCGTTCACACGTAACAAACGTGTTGTTACATGGGTTGCCATTACATGCAAACCAGGTCATAGTCTAATGATGTTGCAGCGTGATAAACCCAAGGCATCCTGGCTATACACAGCAATGTTTCGGGGGGGACCTTTAAACCAGATCAAAGTCCTCTGGGGGAAAGACTCCAAAACTAACTTTCTTTCTCTCACACTACTCCCTCACCCCTGGAAAGGGGATGGGAGGACAAAATGCTCAACCACCCTTAAATTTCAAGGGTTGGGGCAGCTCTTAGCTCTGAATACCACTAGCACCCAAGCATTGCAATGCCTCAAAATGTTTCATGGGAAGTCTTGGTCACAAACTGCCATTCTTAAGGTCTTGCTAATCAGTGGCTGTGCTGGAGATCCATAAACTGAAATTGTTATTTAAAAGGATCCCCTCCCCACATGGCCATACTCTTTAGCAAAGACTCTCTGAGCTTAGAAGCAGAGTTGGTTGGTCTTGTAGAATTAACTACAATTGATCCATGGGTTTTTCTAATCTGATGAAGGAAGGGCATTTAACTTCTGCAAAGGGTCATAATCTACATCTTTTTGTTAAATGGTTTTCCCAAGAAGAAGTTGGGGATAGATAAAAAAAATGCCAGCAACACCCAAAATAATAAAAAAAATTAAAAAGCCAGCTGACTGAGGGGAGAGAACCATTTCTGATTGGCTGGGAGGAAGAAAGGGGAACTTCTCATTGATTAGAACCTGAAGAAAAGGAAGCGCTTTCTCATTGGCTAGGAACGTAAAAGTTATCTGTATGGGTCTTAAGGCGACTGAGAATTTTCCACCACAACTCTGTGGGGAGAGAAGCTGAGCTATGGGTGAAAGGTGGGGGTGGGGAAAACAAAATAAATACGAATGCCATGGTTATGTCTCAGTTCAGGGTGCCCCGGCAATTCTCTGTCCCACAAAGGCAGGGAATCTTGTTCTCCTCAATCGGGAACTTGTAATCATAAGTGATCTCCTCGTTGATGCTGATGGGCTGCTTGGAGTAGATGACTATCTTCTTCTGGGATTCTATGGTGATGACTTTGGCATAGCAATTGGGCTGAGGAAAGGAAAGATGAACAGAAGTGAGCTGGCTATGGCAACGGGTTAGCTCTATGCCAATGCCAGCACCGCTGCCTGAGCACAAAAGGCACCAGTGAGACACTGTTTTGTTACGTAACTTCTCCAGAACCTAGGAGCACCACCTCTGGCCTGATTGTTTAGCCCCCAATGGATGTGTAAGGCAAGGGAACACCAGAATCACTTTGTGTGAAGTGAAAAGGTGCTGGTAACAAGGGAGGAGGTGGCAAGACAGATGCATTCCCCTAGTTCTTCAATAGGCATCCTGTGAAGCCTCTTCCTCTCTTTCTGCACTATTCCTCCCAGACTTCTCTGTACTATTCATAGTTGCTGCTGGAGCCCCAAATCCTGGTTTGTTTTTTTATGGTATTATGCAGAACTGGGGGCAGGCTGGCCTATCTCAACATTTGAGTAATGCTGATATATTAAATTGTAAGCCCCTTGAGGCAGGGACCTGGAATTTTTATATTTTGCTTATTTTACTCTGTAAAATGCTGTGGTCACTGGCAACATCATATAAATAAATGTGCTTAATGAGAACAGCACAGGAATGATCATTGTAAGAGCATTAACAAGGATCCCTGTCTTTATAATTCCCACACAACTCACCGTGCAGCAGTGGTTGATGAAGCGGGCCAGGTTGCCGCATTTGGTGGCATCAATGATTGTGTCGTGGTCCACGCGGAAAAGATAGCTGCTCCCAATGCCTTCCTGGGCATACCGCTTCTCACGCATGTCAGCCACCACCTTCAAAAAGGAATGAGTGTGTCAGGGTATTCAGGCATGGGAAGATTTGGACCTGCAGGACCTGGACACAAGCTAGCTCTCCTTTTACAGCAGTGTTCTCCAACCTTGGGTCCCCAGATATTTTTGGCCTACAATTCCCAGCATGCCCCAGCCAGCGTAAGCTGGGGCATGCTGGGAGTTGTAGGCCAAAGACATCTGGGGACCCAAGGTTGGAGAACACTGTTTTAGAGCCTTCCCAGCAAGTGTTTTCCAGCTGCTGAAGAGAGTCACACAACAACCCTGGCCTGGCAACAGACTGGGAATCAGGCATTGCAAAGGTAGTCCTGAAGTCTCCTCAGTCAGTTTGTCTTTGCTGGAGTCATTTGGGGGGGGGAGGGGGGAGCAGAGACAGAGAAACGGAGGAAATGGTTAAAATGAAAATCAACTAAAGAGTAAGCTAAGAGACAAAATAGAAGTTAGCAATCTAGCGCAGATGAACTGCCTCAGAGCTAGGCAGGAACAAAATTGGAAGTAGATTGCTCCTCCATGAGGGAAAGCACTTCAGGCCTAAGTTACATCCTAGGGTATCCTCTTCCACTGACAGAAAAATGTATGGGACTGATAATCCGTGAGGCTGAATAGGTCAGTCTCCGGGAGTGGGTTAACAGCTACGAGACTATTTCCCAAGGCTAAAATGCAATTTTGACAACCATCACTCCAGTGCTTTCCACAAGTATGTCCATTATTCAGGAATAAAAAGCAATGGTTTCTCCAAGAGCAATAAATTCTGAATTTACTAAATTCATTGCCCAGGACACAAACAGGCCCCCCTTCCAAGGCAGCAGTGAAAAGGCAGTCCTGCTCCAGAAAGTCTCCACAGCACCCCCTAGTGCCAACTGGTTGCATATGCTTCAGTAACACACACATCACCACCTCATAAGGGGAAGAGTGGCTTCAGCAAGCAAACTCACAAAGCCCAAGTTTATTTCAGTACCTTCAATTATTCCCCCACTGCATCACTTAGGCACATTTTCCCAAAGTCATTGTAGTAGTAGTGTGTGTGTGTGTGTGTGTGTGTGTGTGTGTGTGTTTAAAAAAGAGGCAATACAACAACAAACATGGGAGGGGGGGAGAGAAGGAAGGGAAGGGCTCGGCTTTCAGCCCTAAAAACAGTAGTTAAATCCTGGAGATGGTGCCTCTGGATGCAGCACATCCAGAGGCACCAAGAAAAATGGACGGAGGGCTGCTGTCCTGTAACTATAGCACTACCTCCCTTAGAAAAGAGCCAAAGCCAGAATGCTTCCAAGAGATGCTTCATCTTCTCCTTTTTTGTTTGTTTGTTTAAAGGTCTTACTTTTGGTGGCTATTGATATATTGGGAAGGCAGGGGGAAGTCTTAATTGGAGTTAGTTTTTAAAACCACATTTCTAAACATCACCCCACTGCTGCTCACCTGCCGGATGTTCTGACCCACGTACTCGATGACCATCTCATCAGCAGCGATTGGCTCCATGGCAAAGAGGCCCCACTCGTGAATGCGGCTCCGGCCAAACCGCAGCTTCTTCTTCCGGAACTACAGAGAAAGAGGAGGATGGGGGTAAGGAGGGGAATAATGGGCATGGTGCAACCAAGGTGCTTACTGAGCTGTCTGGAAGACAAGGGCTATGCCTAGTTTGCACGTATGTGCATACGGCATAGCATAACAATCGGATTCCTGACAGCCTCATTTCATTCTATATAAACCCAGGATTATTAGTCCTCACGATCTTAGAGAAAGGTTGGAAAAAAACAAGAGAGGCAATGTGGCTGATGGCTTCTGCCCAATGCAAAAAGAAAAAGGGAAAAAAGTGTTGTCAAGCAAAAATAGTCATCTTAATCATTTTGGGCCCTTTCAGGACACAGTCTGCTGAGGGTATGAACCCACACAGGAAAAGCAGATAGACTGCCATTCCCTTTCCTTCAGGGCCCTAGACACTCAGAGCTCCCACAATGCTTCCTGAAACCCTTTCCTCCCCCTTTTCCTTCCAATGGCAGGGCACCCAATTTGCAAATGCTCAAGAACTGCAGAGAGAAGATCTTGTGCCAACAGGATAATATGGCCTTGCTCAGTAAATTTAATGTGAGAGTACTGCTGGCTCCCATCCCCCGACTAAAAAAATATTTGTTATGAACTATACACAAAGTCTTAAAAAATCTTTGACTGAAAGGCTGCCCTTCCTTGGCCCCCTAAAGCAGCAAGTGCCTGTGTCACAGGAAGCACCAATGACTCTATGGGAAAAGCAGGGCAGCCCCCTCAGCCCAGCAAAATTCTGAGAAGCCTCCGCACTTGAAATGAAGGTTCACTGTCCTGTTCTTTCCAAGGGATGTGGCAAGATCATAGTTCTAATCCCACCTCCTATGGGCTACATCTCCGGCTCCACTCTTTCTACTTGCTTAACAAGACAGCGCTTGGGTACCTTAAGCTGGTTAAGTTTTAGAAGGTCACTATCGAGGATGGCGGAGGATCCAATGGCGCTCAGCAGGCGTCTTTGTTCAGATCGTCGTTCTGACAGGATGCGGTTGGTGCCCTGGGAAGGAAAGGGGAATTTGTTAAAATGAATAAATGAAAAGGAAAGAGACAGCCCTTAACTGAAGCTCCACTATCTCACCTACATACAGTCATGCCTTGGATTGAGAGCATAATTCGTTCCGGAAACATGCTTGTAATCCAAAACACTCTTATATCAAACAAATCCCCCCCCCAAATTAGTAGAGATTTTTAATTTAAGCCATACTACAGTACTTGTATTGCAAGACGTCGCTTGTATATCAAGTCAAAAATAAATAAATAAAATTTAAAAATTTGCTTGTCTTGCAAAACGCTCTCAAACCAAGTTACTTGCAATCCAAGGTATTACTGTATTTATCTAGCTTCAGGGAGGTGATATGCAACAAGGTGGACAGTATCCCTACGTGGCAGTGAGAATGGTACTTGAATTTCTCACATCTATAAAACAATGGCAGAATCACACTGGCCAGAATGTACACTCAAACTAAGAGAGACTCTTTTCTGCCTCGCATGTTTCATTGCCAATGTTCAAAGGCACTCATAGTATCACCCATGAAAGTGCCTTAACATAGGAAGCTGCCTTCTATTGAGTCAGACCCTCGGCTCACCTAGCCCAGCGTTGTCAACACTGACTGGTAGCAGCTCTCCAGGGTTTCAGGTAGGAATTTTTCCAGCCCTACCTGGAGATGCTGGGGATGGAACTTGGGAGCTTCTACTTGCAAAGCATGTGCTCGACCAAGTTATGGCCCTTCCCTTCATAAGAGCTGCATATGAACATTATCTTATGGCCAAAGGTCACAGACTTACTCACTGCTTTGCTCCCTCCCCAGCAGCCCCCTATGCTCTTAGTTTTGTCACACACGCGGTGCAGCTGACATGTAACAGTAGCAGAACATGGGTTACTTAACCCATGATTTGCCATGGTGCATGCCAGGTGTGTTCCATGGCCATTTTGAATATTCAACCCCCGACTGGGCCGAATGGGGGTTTCTATGTGATGTCCAAACCTGGATAATATAGGTTAATTATAGATAGATAAATTTTATTTCGGTCACATTTATTTCGGTCATTTAACCCAATTGTGGGTTAAATGACCCTCAGTTTACCTATCTACTAATTGCTGGTTAACTGCGGGTTGCTTAACCCACGGTTAACCTATAATGTTTGGGTTTGGATGTCACGTAGCAACCCCCAATTGGCCTGACTGGGGGTTGAGTATTCAAAAAGGCTGCAGAATGTGTCCAGCATTCGCCACAGCAAATCATGGGTTAATTAACCCACAATTTGCCACCGTTACATGCGAACAGCCCTGAAATGTACATACTTATTATGGACCGTTGCTTACAGGGGACAAAAGATGGCAAAACAATGGCCACAAAGGCTGTTGCTTTTCCAATTACTGGGCAAAATGAGTTTGCAGTCATGTGCCTGATGTAAACAGGAGAGCATCACCAATCTAACTTCCAGGGCTTATGTATATGCTGAAATTTTGCAGAAGTGCAGGATTTTGTGTGTGTTTTCTGCTTCCTGAGAATCTCAGATTTTGTTTTTAAAAAACAAAGTTTCTAGCCCTTGTAGTTGCAAAGATATGCTTAAGAACTTGCAGGAAATGCCTGGTGAAATCTAAGAAGTTAGAAGAGTTGCTGAAGAACATTCCCAAACACTGAGAGTCAAGGCTTCAGCACCCTGTCCTAACTCTTTGCCTGTCACCATGATTAGGAGAAGTAGAATTATGCCTTGATAATAGAAACTGATAATTCATACAAATTAAGAAAAACAATGGGGGGCGGAATCACATAACCTGCATAATATACAAAGGTCACAGAATTCAGCTTCTCTTATCACAGAATCAGGATTCCCTTGGTGTAGAATATTTATTTTCAATGCGGACTATGTCCAGACCTATTCTCTTTAGAAAATATGCACCTGCCCACATTCTTCATTCCATGATAATAGCCCTTGTTATTGCTTCCAGGGCCATTACTACAGTGCAAAATGACCGTCCGGAGGCACTCAGGAATGGGTGGGAAGGGATATGGAGGACACTTCTCAATAGAACAGATCAGACCTGCGTATCAGCAGCATCCAGCTGCTGCACAGTGGCCGGGCACACATCAAGGTACTTGTCCTTCTCCTTCTTGCTAATGTGATAATAGCCCTCGCTGCGGGCACAGCCTGTCTGGTGCTCCCGCAGGTCGGACGACTTCCGCTTCCGCTTGGGGTTTGCAATGTTCGTGAGTGGAGGCGGGAAGAGTTAAGGAGAAAGAAGAAAACGTGCAGCAAGGGGAGAGCGAAATAAGGAGGCAGACACCAAGCCCCACATCTCTTACTGCCTCTTGTGTTTGGGCCAAGCAAGCAACACCCCCTCTTTCAAGGCCTTGGGCTAAAGGGGAGTGGCAGGAAGACTTCCATATATACCTCTCCCCCATTAGCAGAACTGGAACTTTATGCCTGCTGGAGGGAAATGGCTGATAGAGAAACAAAGACACAAAATAGCCTTTCCATTTCCCGTCTTACTACAACAACTGCTCCCAAATCTAACCAGGCAGCCCTTGAATAAGGCAGACTCTAAAGAAAAAAGAATGAAAAGAGAAAGCAAGTGCCACAATAGAGTGAATAGCCTGTAGACTCTACATGCTATTCAATGTATTCTGACTTTGTGTGTGTGTGGTGGTGGGGGGGGTTGTTTACTTTTTAAAAAGATTTTTAATATATATATATATATATATATATATATATAAAGATTCAGGATGATTCAAACAAAATGCAGAATATATATATATATATATATATATTCTGCATTTTGTTTGAATCATCCTGAATCTTTGGGATGGAGCGCAATGAGAATGATAAAAATGATAGCAGTCCTGTGATTCACCAGTGACTGCAGTATTGCAATATCCCATTACCAACCGAAAAAAGCCAAATATTAGAGGAGTCTGAGCAGTGGCCGCAGAGAGGGGCCATACCTCCCCACTTATGAAGTAACCCTGCTGCCTCAGTCACCATGCTTGCCTTGCAGAAAAAGGGCCACCAGGTTCTGCAGCCTGCGTTTGGTAGAATCCCATTAAGTGTGCACAATAGTCTAGACCATGGCTCTCCAACCTTGGGTCCCCAGATGTTGCTGGACTACAGCTCCCAGAACCCCTTGCCATTAGCCATGCTGGCTGGGTATGCTGGGAGCTGTAGGCCAGCAACATCTGGGGACCCAAGGTTGGAGAGCCCTGGTCTAGACACAGGACAGGAAAGATGGAAAGGTATACCCACGCTACCGACTTAAACTGGTTTAATAACCATTCCTTCTTCCTAGAGAATTGTAGTTCTTTCAGGAGGGAGGACTAGGGATCTCAAAACAGAGACTTCTCAGCAGCTCTCACCAAACTACAATTCCCAGAAATCTTTGGGAAAGCCACAATAGTCAAAATAGTATAAAACCAATATAAGTCTATAGTGCAGATACACCCCTCCAATGTATCAACTGCCTTGCAGCTCCAGGAAGGATATTGGTGTGGTGGACCCAGTGAGTATCATTCAGCCAGTCCGTGCTGTTGTCCTCGTGCAGCAGGCGCTCGTACGTCAGCCGCAAGTACTTCATGTCCTCCAAGTCTAGCCCTGAGTTCCAGATGTCGTACAAGATTGTCATTTGCTCGAACTCGCTGCGTGTCTCAAAGACAGGGGGTGGAGGAGGTGGCTGTGCTGTGCTGTGCTTGTGTGAGTGGGAGCGCAAGGATCGCCTGCGGATCTCCCCTTCATCGCTGCTGTCGGCACTCTCTTCCTCCTCTTCCTCCTCCTCCTCGCTCTCCGAAGGGAACAGGTCTTCAGGCCCAAAGGGCAACAGCCCCGGGTCCTTTATTGCCTCCTCCTTGAGCCAGTGGGGATGCTTCTTGGACTGCTGCTGCTCTGGGACAACGGCCTTGGGCTTCTCAGCAGGAGGGGGAAGTGGAGGGGGCAGCGCCACAAGGTCACCCACATCAGGCTCCGCCTTGACCTCGCTGGCATCTGCCACCACCACCTCGGGAGCCTCCAGGACCTCACTGATGTGTTCACTATACAAATCCACCCGCAAAAGGCCAGCAGAGCTGAGCAACACTGCCTCGCTTGGTTTACGGGGGGCAGTCACTGGTGCTGCACGGACAGCCATGGCGTAGTTATGCTCCATCAGAATGCTGTTGACTTCGAGGGTCAATGCAGGAGGCGGCAGCAGGGCCTTGGGCTCTTCAGCCTCATCCGAGGTCTCCGTCTCCTCGGAGTCTTCGCTGCCTGTGCCAACGGGCATCTTGAGAGCCACATCTGCCAGCACGGCCAGGTCGGGTTGATTTGCCAGCTCTAGCAGCGAGGAAGCCCCCATGTGTTCACGGATGCGCAGCCGGTCTTCTTCTGGGGGCTGAGGTAGCCGCAAGGGTTCTGAGGTCCGGGAGCGAGAACGGCTCCGGGAGCGACCAGAAACCAGCATCTCTTCCGTCCAACATTTCACAAGGGAAGCGTGGTCTGCCGGCAGGTTGCTGATTGTTCTTTGGCTGGCTTTGGGGGGCTCCCGCTTGCGGCCAGCAGCAGTCACTGGCTTAACGAGGGACAATGCGGGAGGCAGGGAACAGGCCACTGGAGTTGGGGCATCTGAGGTTAAGGACACTTGGGGTGGTAGCATGGGTTCCACAGGCACTAATGGGGGTTGTGCTTCCTCTGTGGGGGGAGCGAGAGGAGGAGGAGGTGGTGGGGGGGGCAGAAGAGTTGAAGGTGCCAATTCAGGTGGCTTCTCCAAAGTCCCCTTGATCTCATCATCCACACCAGGAGCTGAGAAGGAAACAGTTTTCCGGCGTTTTTTAGGTGGTGGCAGAAGTGGGATGGGCGAGGAAGGACGCCCTTCTGGCCTGGGCCGCTCTTCTGGCACTGTTACAACATCCTTCTCCTCTGGTGGTGGTGCTGGTATGGTATCCATCCGAGGAGCAGGCTTCTCCTCTACCACATGGCCTACAACATCAGGGAATAAATTGAATGTTAGCTATATACAGAGTTTTTGAGGCCCTTCCTCAACACAGTGGCGGGGGGGGGGGACGGACGACGACAGGAGTGGAAGCAGCTTCAGACTATTGCCCCATTTTGATTAGTAATTAAGAACTGAAAACTGGTGGGTAGCCAGCACCTTTCTAACTATTGGCAACCAGGAAATTAAATCCTGTGTGCTCTCCTTACCCAGGTAATTATAACCAATTCTGCTTTATTTCTTTTCCTTTTCTCCTTAATCCATTTCCACCCCATGGCCCAACATTTTCACCAGCCACTGAGCCTTCTATGGCTGCATCGCCTCCCAGTCTCACACTGTAGCCAAGTGAATCTCTCTTTCCCACTAATCTCTGAGCAATTCAGACAAGGAGGGATTGACCATGTTCATGCAATTTTATTTATAAATTTCTACTTCACATTATTGCCATTGGCCTTAAGAAAGCTTACAACAAAATTAAAACCACCTCCATAAAAGCTGCAGAAACAAATGCAATCAGTCCTTTAAAAAATAATTAAGAACATCAACAGCCAGCACGGGGCAATAAAACAATCTGAGACATTATTACAAGCCATTAAAGCAAGGGCTGTCGAACCACTTTCAGCCCCGAGTTCCCTTTCGGAGAAGCCCTCGGGGGCCGCCTTCCAGTGGTGAGCAATGCCAAAGACAAAAGGGGTGGGGTCAAAAACAGCAGCATATTTTAGCTTAAAGCTCTTACTGCCAGTAACTACGCCTTAAGGAGAGGCAGTTCAACCTTTTAGGATGGGGGAAAAGCTGCACAAAAACCAGGAAACCACCAAATGGTCAGTAGCTGGGGAAAGGGGAATGGGGGGTGGGGCCATCTGGGGAACCCCAAAAGGGCTGGGTTTGGCCCCTGGGTCCGAGGTTCTGTACCCCCGCATTAAAGCCATGGGAGAACAAGACAGACTTTGCCTAGCATCTAAAGCAGTTGATAAAGACATCAGGTACACTAGGTAGGGAGTCCCACAGCCTCAACACCACTGAAAAGCCCTTCCTTCATTAGCCACCTATCTGACCTCCAATGCCTCCTTTTATTTGGCTTATGGGTTCAGTATACCTGCTGCATTATCTGGAGATACTGGGGATGAGTCAAGAATCTGGGATGAGTCAAGGTTTTGCAGTGCCCTTTATTCATATCTCAGTATGTTCAACGGTATACAAAATCCTGTGGACATGATGTTTACAGCATCCTACACATAGCTACATATTTTTAACCATATGGGGACCTATCAGTATATTCATTGTTTAAACATTCAGTGGCAGTGATTATGGTTTTCCATGTATAGTAAGTAGGCCTGCAATGTTAAATTGGAACAATGAAAAGTTTTGTGGATTGGTTTAAACAAAAAGCCTTAATTATCCCCCATGCTATTTAATATCTACATGAAACCGCTGAGTGGGGTCATCCGGAGTTTTGGAGTGCGTTGCCATCAGTACGCTGATGACACGCAGCTCTATTTCTCCTTTTCATCTTCAGCAGGTGAGGCTGTGGATGTGCTGAACCGGTGCCTGGCTGCGACAATGGACTGGATGAGGGCTAACAAACTGAGGCTCAATCCAGACAAGACTGAGATGCTATTAGTGGTTGGTTCCTTTGACCGGATGGAGGGTGTTCAACCTGTTCTGGATGGGGTTGCACTCCCCTTGAAGGAGAAGGTTCGTAGCTTGGGGGTGCTCCTGGAGCCATCTTTGTCACTTGAGGCTCAAGTGGCCTCAGTGGCAAGGAGTGCCTTTTACCAGCTTCGGCTGGTGGCCCAGCTACGCCCCTCTCTGGACAGGGATAGCCTGGTCTCAGTAATCTACGCTCTGGTGATCTCTAAACTAGACTACTGCAATGCACTCTACGTGGGGCTGCCTTTGAAGACTGTTCGGAAGCTGCAGCTAGTGCAAAATGCGGCAGCCAGGCTTATTGCAGGGACCGGAAGGTCCGAGCATATTACACCAGTTCTGGCCCGCTTGCACTGGCTGCCAATATGCTTCCGAGCCGAATTCAAGGTGCTGGTTTTAACCTATAAAGCCCTACACGGCTTAGGACCACAATACCCGACGGAACGTCTCTCCCAACCGTTATCTACCCGGACACTACGCTCAACATCTGGGGCCCTCCTCCGATTGCCACCTCCAAGAGAGGCTCGGTTGGTGGCAACGAGGAGGAGGGCCTTCTCGGTGGTAGCCCCCCAGTTATGGAATCAGCTCCCCACTGAGACCCGCCTGGCGCCAACCTTACTATCTTTTCGGCGCCAGGTTAAGACTTCCCTCTATGCCAAGGCATTTAGTTAGGAGCTTGGAATAGCACGGAGGGGATTGTCACCTGTAGGCTCAGTTTTATTGGCTTTTTGTATTGTTATTTTAAACTGTGTTTTTAAATTTGGTTTTTAATTTTTTAAACTGTTTTGTATGTTTTAATGTTGTTTTTATGTATAGAGGGTTGTGAACCGCCCAGAGAGCTTCGGCTATGGGGCGGTATATAAATGAAATAAATGAAATGAAATGAAATTAATGGCGCACTGCCCTCAGGCTCAGGAGAAGGGTGGCGGGGGAATCTCACTCACTCACACCGAGCTCAACAGAAGGCTAGGAATAGGAATGCAAAAGGAGGTGGAAATTTAAAATGTTGGACAAACTACTGAAAGAAGTCACTGGAATAAGATGATTGATACTTCCCATGTCTTTGTTTTACAGTAAGGATGGGGAACCTCTGGCCCATATATGGCCCATGGGGGCTCCCCATCCAACCCACTATCTCCAAGCAGGGAAATCTCTTCTCTCTGACCAGCTGATTGGAAATAAGGTATTTTCCCTGCTGCTCCCTTGTTGTACTGCATTTAGCCATGCTTTTAAAAGCCTACTTGCTCTGTGTGTTTTTGGGTGGGGTCGTTGCTGGGGAGGCAAGGGCTAGCCCACCCTGAATGAGGCATAGGGGCGATTTGCATGTTGCTGGGGGGACTGGACTGCAGCAATCAGGCTTTTAAAAAGCCTAATTGCTGTAGGGGGGCATTTTCAGGAGGGGGGAGGGAGCGTGTGCATTCTGTCTATGTGTTGTATGTGTGTGTGTGTGTGTGAGAGAGAGAGAATGGGGTCTGGGCAATCAGGCCAGGGTGCCCCCATCCACTGCTGACATGCGGCCGCTGACATGCTTGCCTGAAGCCAATTTGGCCTATGGGCCATAAAAGGTCCCCATTCCTGCTTTACAACAGCTACCAAAGCAGGCATTCATTCTCTCTTGGGGGAATTTATAAGAAAACAGAACTTCATGCTTTAAGAGTTCAAATAAAATCATCTCACTTCTCCCCCCCCGCCCCCCAACCCCGGTCACTCATGACACCATATTCCTGATCTGGTTCATTTGCATTCTTCCACCACTGATATTCTCATTGGGATAGAAAGAAAATAAAATTAAAAAGAAAAGTTCTGAGATTAATTTTTTCTTCATTTTGGCTTTAGGCATGTGTAAAAAAAATATCAATCAAGGGATTGACTAAAAAGCTTAGATTATTGATAAACTACAATTTATTTAATTGGAGTGACCAACCCTAATATATAGTTGTTACATTACTATTTCCCTAGCTCCATCCGGGTACATGACACTTTACCAAGGAGATGGCACTTTACATGGCCAGGACCCCATCCCAAGGGACCCACCATCTAAAAATGGACAAACAAGAAAAAAGAAGTGGAGGGGATTGGGGGCAAGAATATGTGATTTCAGCTATATACAATTTAGCTTAGTTACAGTAGGGCTTGAGGACTAGAGAACTGTTCCAAAGACTTCACAGAAAAGGTCAATTTTGAGGAAGACTGTGAAGGGAGGGAAGTCATAGATGACTTTGAAGGTAAAGACTTCTTAGGGAAAGAAGGTAAAGGAGCTTGCGTGGGATCTGGGAACTGAAAGGAAGCTAATGTAAGGATTAAAGGATGGGTGTCACAGGGTCAAAGCAACAAGAGAGGTGAGTAATCTAAGGCAACAGAGGGCTTCTATCAGCATATATAGGGAAGGGGGTGATTCTTGAGCCACCCGAACACCTCAAAATCTAATCTGGAGATTTGGGGGAACCTTTGGAGCAGATTTTGGGAGGGTGTGGAGGGTGAGGAGAGGAGAAGAAGGTCCTCTTGGAAGAGACCAAGATGAGACAAAAAACAACAACAGAGAACAAAATGGCAGCAGTTATGATGAGTGATGAGCACAGTACAGATTAGTTTTTGCTGAGGGGACATAGAGGAAGGACCGTATTTTTGTAATGTTGTAGAGTGAGAAGCAACATGATTTGGCAACAAACTGAATATGAGGTGCACAGAAAAGTAAAAGAGAAAACCAAGGCTTTGTGCCTAATCAACAGGATGGACTGTCAATGGATAAGGAAAGGGCAGGGGATAGGGGGGCTTTGGGAGAAAATAGATTGGCTAGTTTTAGACATATCAAATTTAAGACCATGATGAAGCATCCAAGTGGAAATATCAGAGGGACTTTAGGAGATGCGCGACTGAATGGAGAGAGAAACCTCTGGGGTAGAGGTAGAGTTGGCTGTCAATCAGCATACAGGTGGTACTGAAAGCCATGGAATGAGTTTACCAAGGGCCACTGCACATGTGCTTCAACCAGCCCTGTGTTTTTGGAGCTAGCAGGTGCAAACCTGGCAATCCACACCTTGGCCTCCAAAGTTATGGAACTGCAACAGGTCCAGCTTCTCCCAAATCTTTCCCATCTCCCACCTTTAATCCCAGCAAGGCTGACAGAGCTCCTCCTGGGAAGGGGTCAGGGCTGTGCGTCTCACCTTGGAGCAGAGCAACTTCTGGTTTCTTCTTGCCCAGCTCAGCATCTGATGCTTGTCGTGCTCTCTCTTCCATGCCTTTCAATGGCTCCATAGGGGAGCTGTCCATGGCAGATCCATCCATTTCCTCCATGCTCTCAGCCTCTTCCTCCTCCTCATCAGAGGAGGATGACGACGACGACGACGACGAGGACGAGGAGGAAGAGCTGCTCTCCGAATCAGATGTGCTGTCGCTGTCATCAGACTCTTCGTACAGAGAATACTTGGAAGAGCCATCGCTCTCACCTTCATATGGATAAAGGGACAGAACAGACTATCGTTATGGCTATGCACATGCCACACTTCAATGGGGAGCACTGGCAGAGTGCAGAATGTGGTCCTGGCCCAGAATCTAGCTTCCGATGTACCCCAGGCTTCCTTTTTTTAAAAAGAAAAAGAGAAGAGTACATTTCTAGTCCTCATGAAAGAGTATACCCCTAAAACACAGGTGGCAGTATGATTCATAAATTAAAAATGATACTGATCAGAGAGGTTCCTATAATGTTTGATCTCCACATAAACAAAACTCTGTTATTAAGGCTAGCATTAATGATGCCAACACTTTTATCAATGGTGCATGGTGACTGCCAGCTACTGAGCACCCTACTCCCCACTGTCAATTGGGAAATACCTTCAGATCCCTCATCCTTCGCGCTGCGATCCCTGGTACCTTTTTTATCTTCCCTCCTCCGCCGCTCTTCCTCTTCCTCCTGTGAAGAGAGTGGAATAAAGTTTCTCAAGGGCTAAATCCAGGGATGGGGACTCGGACTCCAGGACTCAACTCGTGAGTCGGACTGAGTCCCCCCTCTGACTCGAGTCCCACTCGAGTCCCAATATTTTTAATGGGACTTGAGACTCGACTCGAGACCAAGGACTCTTCAACATCCCTGGGCTGTGCCAGAAGGAGTGGAGAGAAGTGCGATCGTCGGCGAAGATTTTACTTTTTAAAATCATTTTCCTAAAATGCAACCTTTCAGACATTTTGGGTTTGGCTGCCTCTGCCTGCCTGCTTTGGGGTTCCCTGCCTCCTCTGCCTGCCTGGTTATTTTGGGTTTGTCTGCCTGGTCTGTTCTTGTCAAAATCAGTTGCAGAGTTTTGAAATAAAAAGGCACACTTGTGCCTAGAATTTATTTAAGCCACACATCTGAAGTAGCCTTATTTTGTTGGGGAAAAACCCCACTGATTTTAATAGGGACTCGTGGAGTCAGCTTTGGGAGTGACTCGGGAGTCACCATTTTGGACAAAGGACTCAGACTCGGACTCGAGTCCAAAGACTCGTGACTCGACTCGTGACTCGAGACCAAGGACTCTTCAACATCCCTGGCTAAATCTTTCAACAAGCCTGTTACCAGGTGAAAGGTGTATACAGTAACGGTTGGGTTGAATTCATGAGCCTCAGCGTGGTTGGGAGGAGGCAGTAGAACCAATCCAAAAAGGGATTTTAAGCCCAGCAGAATGAATTTTGGATTGCAATAGCAAGTGGGGCAGGATTTCCCTTTTGGGGCTGCCTTGGATGCTGAAGAGCAGCAGGGGCAGAGTGGATGGGGGAGCAGAAGGGGCAGGAATCCTCAGCAGCAATAGGAGCCCAGGAGCCCGACATGCCAGTGACATGAAGCATGGGTAGGCAAGTGGCAACAGCGCAGCAAGCTTTGTGCTCCAACAAACATGGAGGAGAGATGGCATGTTGAGGAGCATAGCAGGAGGTGGCTGTTTAAGACAACTTTAGGAAAGGAAAGGTGAAAGCCCTGTTGGGGCTCAGAGTCACCAGCCCAGGAACGAGTAAAGGGGAACTCCAGGGTCCAGACCATACAACGAAGACTCAGTTCCCTACTCTTAACACTCTGTTTCCTGTCTGATTTGTGGGGGGAAATAGAATATAAAGGGAGATCCTAATCTATATAGGGTTCTGGCCCACAAGCCTCTGTTAGTTGGTCCGGATGCTGGTTGGAGCAGCTAGAAAGGGATGCTGTTCTCTCACCTTCTCAGAGGATGAGTCTTCAGATGCCTCCTCCCCTTCACTGTCCAGGCAGAACAGTTTCCGCCTTTTTCCTGAACCTCTGATACGCTCATCTTGCCTCTTGGAGGCCTTGGGTAACTGTGAGGACTCCTTATCTGCACAGTGGAATGGAAAAAGGGTAGGATGGAGTTCATTTGAAAATGAAAACACAAAACACTCCCTTGCTGATCACAAAATTTAAAAACTGCCCCTAAAATTCTGGAGGGGAAGCAACTTACCCTCCTCATCCTCTTCAGCAGGAGTAGAAGGACGTGGCTGCTTCACATCGCTGCCCTCTGAGATTTCGGAGGGCTCTTTCCTTTTCACCTGCAAAAGAGGAGCAGTCAGTTCCCTCTAGCAAGAAGGGCTCAGCAAGCCAATGTTCAAGGAAGTGCTTAAACCAGAGCCTTGGTTTCTTAAGAGAGATGACCCCCCACCCCACCCGCAGCCTCCTGAACAAAGCAATTTTCCGGATCCTGCAGCTGGATTACAGCCACAGCCAGCCCAAGAGGATACATGACCCTAACCTTGAAGGATGGGAGTCCGAGAACTCCTCGAAAGCCGGTCCCAAAGCCAAACCCCTCCAGGCCACCGGTGCCACCACTCTTGGCCCAGTCGACGAGGGACAGCAGAGCAGGGTCTTTCAGTTTGGTTTTGTCCTTCTCGTCTTCTTTGACTGGCTGTTTAACAGTACTCTGGAAAGGCTGCAGATAATGAGATCAAGGCATTAGTGACAGTGATGAGGGAGAAGTGAGGGGACTACGGTTCAGGTTTCTGGGGTGGTGGTGGTAGCGGAACAAACCCTTTCAGAGCAGTGTACTAAAAAACAGCAGAACAATCTGGAGGACAACACAGAGGCACATCTGATAATTATTTTAGCAGTGTCTGTAAAGTATTATGAAATAGCATAATATTCTGTCTTTGAATACACACGCTCCTTCCCAAACCGAGAAACTTTATTAGGTTTATCTGCGCAGCTTCCATGTCCCCAGCGTTGCTTCGTAACCACTTGCCCTCACTCTTCTCAGGGAGGGTTGCAGCCCACCTTCACTGTATATATTACTCGTAAGACATGCAAAATTGTGTGCGCCCCACCTATGTTCCTTGAGCCCCAATTCTGAGGGAAAATACAACCTAAATACAACCTAGTCTTTTACATCAACGTATCAGAACATCCAATTGCTGCAAAGCAGGAGCTGTAGAACTCCTCGGTTTAATAGACTCCCCATGACCCCTCAACACTCCCATCCCAAGGCTGGAGGAAGAGTAAGGAATCCTGCCTGAGACCTCCTGGACCCCAGGGTCATCCCAGGACTAGGGAACCCGGCCCCTTCCACCACCCCTCCACCGGTCACCTTGGCCTTTTCCTCCTTGCGCTCCCACCACTTGTCAAAGGTGTTGAAAGCCACGTTCTCCACCATCTTGCGGTTGAGGTCGCGCTGCATGATGCTCTTCATCTCCTGCATCAGGGTTTCAAGGACACTGTCCACGACGGAAGCGTGGGGGTCCTTGGGGAGTGGTGGGGGTGCGGCCACTTCCTCCTGATACCCCCACGGGGCTGCCCGGAAATCAAGGAGGCGTTGTGGAGGCGGCAGAGGTGGCTGCTCTGAGGAATGCTGTTGCTGCTGCTGCTCTGAGGCCCCTACCGCTGATGGCTGCTGCATAAACAGCTGGTCTCGCTGGAAGTGGCGGTTGCCCTGGTCCAGTAGGTAGCCATGGCTATAGAGAGGCCGGCCACAGAAAGAAGCCGCCTCCCGGTGGTAGGGGAAGGGGTCCTCAAACTGGCCTTTGCTTTGGCGCAGCTGCTGCAGGCGGCTCAGCATCTGGGTCTGCATCTGGAAAGACATGGGCATCCCGCCCCACTGGTTGCCCAGCCGGTTCATCAGTTCCATGGAGTTGACGAAGTCATAGATGTGGGGGGCCCCTCGGCCTCCACCCACCACGCTCGCCCGCCCTCTGAAGTCAGACAGGCGGTGAGCGTGCCGTGGGCCAACCTGACCATAGTTGGAAAGCGAGTGGGTTTTACCTGCCAGGTGCGGGAGGGAGACAGACATAAGAGGCTGTATCGGGTAGGCGGGAGGAGGCTCTGGCCGGTGGTGGGGAGTGAAGGATGACACGCCCAGCGGCATGTGGCCCAGGGCTGCTGGCATGACAGAGAAATGGGGTTCAGACAGCCCCGACACAGGGGTTGGGGGCTCGACCTCTGCTTCATCCTCGGAGATTTCCATGTCTTCCCCTGATGACTGTTGAGATGCCTGATTAGAAAGGGGAAGGAGAGAAGGCGTCGTCGTGAGCCAAGTGTCCACCATTTGAAGCATGAGTTATCTGCATCCACGAATGCAGAGCTAGCAGCCACCTCCCGCAGCTCCCAAAACACCAGCCCCATCTGCATGTAACACTAACCCGCCCTGGCAATGAGCAACGGTGGGTGGGTTGTTGTGCAGACAACCCACAATGAGCCCAACATACGACCAGGCTCACCATGGGTTATTGCCCCCTCCTCCCATGGGAATCCCAGGGGACCTCGCTGGAGGAATACAGTAAGTCTTTTCCCTTTTCCCTGCTGCTGCGAGCTGTTTCGGGCTCACCACAACTTTTTCCCCCTTTAAACTTTTTTCCTGGAGATTGTGAAAGTTGTCTCATCCCCGTTTTGACAGCTATGAGCAGTCTCTTCAGAGTGCCCCAGCAGCACCATGTGAGAAAAAAATTGTGTGCAAATTTTAAAAAATATTTTTTCCTTTTTTTAGCGCAGTTGCGCAACTGTGATCTTCAGTAGCAGAGTGACTGCAGGGATTTGAAGCCATGGCTGGGGCAATGTCCAAGGTGGGTACCTGCTGCCCTGGACATTGCCCCAGCCAAGGCTTCAAATCCCTGCAGTCACTCTACTGTGAAAGCTTGCAGCTGTGCAATTGCGCTAAAAAAATTGGGGATATTTTTTTGCGCACAATTATGTGCACATTTTTTTAAAAAAAATGCCAGGCAGCCCCTCTAAGTTGCCACTATGGCACTCTGAATGGACTGTTCATAGGGACTTTGAAGGGACTGCTCGATCCCAAAATGGGGATCGTGAAAGCCGGCTTGACAGCTGTTTAAAATTTTAAGATTTTTCGCCATCTCCGGGGAAAAAAGTTTAAAGGGGGGGAAAGCCACGGTGAGCCTGAAATAGCTCATGGCGGAGAGGGAGGAAGTCAGTGCCGCTTGTGCACTTTGGGGGCAGCTGGCACTGGCGCTCACCAGTAGCCCAATAGCAAGAGCGGCAAGGGCTTTTTGGTGCACTTGACAAGGGGCTCACTAGCCGATTCCCTGTACCCACGATGGGATCTATTGTTTGGGTTCGGATAACACAACAGAAAAATCCCTAGAAAAGTGCACAGGTTGCTGGGGTGGCTTGTTGCCCACACAGGTTGCTGGGGTGGCTTGTTGCCTTGTTCACACGACAGAACAACCCATTGTGAGTGGCAACCCACGAGTTGTCATGTCGTGCGAACCCAGTCACCACCTCCACTCCTGTCAAACAGTCACCTCACTGTCCAGTCCTAACATTAGTTATTTCCATCTTACGATTCAAGAGAACAGGCCTTTAAAAAAAAATCTGTCACAAATTAACATTTCACAATGCTAGAAGGGTCAGACACCTAAGTCTTGGCTTTCAGAGTTTATCATCCTCCAATTCACAGCTCCAAGAGATATCCCAATAAGTTCCTAGCCCTCATGGTCATATGGAAAATCTTAAACAAGTGAAAGCAGCATCTTCCAAGAAGACCGATATCCAAGAAATATGGTAATTTCTATAGTCAGGAAACAGGATTTCTACAATCTGCCTCTTCCAACAGTCCATCTTTGTTTCCCTGACATCAAAGCACTATTAACTAGCTAAGCAGGGTCAGGCCTGGTTATTACTTGGATGGGAGACCCCTCCTCTAGTTTCCTGCATTGAGCAGGGGGTTGGACTCGATGGCCTTGTAGGCCCCTTCCAACTCTATCTATGAAATCTATAACTACTCCACCCAAAGTTTACTAGGATTCAAAATTTGCCAAAGCGACAAAAATGACCCCAGAAATGTAGCGGCAAGCATGCAAATTAAACTTAGTTTAAAAACATAATTGGCATGTGTACTCCAACTGCAGATAACAGAGTATATAGACACAGACATACACACATACCATACACAACACGCCACCTGCAACAAAATGTTGCTGTGTGGAATGCCCCTATTCAAGGCAGCTAGTGATGCCATCTTCCAGGATAATCCATTCCCACCAACCCTGATTTTTTGGGTCCCCCACCCCACCCATAGAGACACTCAGCATTCTTTGGTCACTGAGCATGCTCAGTCCTTGCTGGGCTGTTTTGGGGTTCACCCACCTTAAGTTCCCCCTCCTGTATAAAATGTTTGTACTTCTGCAAATTAAGGGTTCCCCCAAGCCTGCTGGTACCTCCCTCTCATATGGTCGGTACTATATAAGGATTCACACTCAGAGAATGAGTTTGCTCTTAGCATATATGATCTCATTTTATGTATATGTATAACAAACAAACAAGCAGCACATTCAAAATCTTCTGATCTTACTCTATCTTGCCCATTGGCTTTGGGAGATTCTGCTCCTGATCCCATGTCCAATGCTGGCACCACATCTTCAAAGCTGACTGGAAGGGGGGGCGGTGGAGTGCAGGGCCCGTGCGGTTCTGCCCCCTTGAGCCCCCCCTTCTCTTCCTCTTCCTCTTCCGTGTCTGAATTGAGGAAGGAGAACTTGGACCTCTGCTCCTTCAGCAGCATCTCAATACGGGAGTCTAAGCTGCTGTGCTGAGCAAAAGGGACACTCTCATTGGTAGTCTCTGGTGCAGGGGAGCCAGATCGGGCCGGTGAGGTCTGGACAGCAGGAGAATGGGATTGGTCATCAACCCCTAGCGTTGTTGTCACTGCCGGGCTGATGTTTTCCTTCGTTTCCTGAGCGAGAAATTCTGTGGGAGGCAGGGAGTTGGCAGCAAAGGTTTCGGCTGTGGGGAGCAGCCGGTAGTCCTGGTCCACGGTGTGGGGTTCAGCAGGTATGGAGAAGGGCTCCGGAGTGGCTGTGTAAGATGGGTAGAGCACGCTGGGTGCTGGGAAATGCTCTGCACTCTGCTGAACAAAACTGTGACTGTTCTGGAATTGAGCACCATCTGATGCTGTTGTCACAGATGAAGAAGAGGAAGTAGTGGCGGCGGCGGTGGTGGTGGTGGCGGCGGCAGCAACAGAGGCAGCTGCGGAGGAAGGAGCAGTATCATCCCGCTGGGAGCGCTCCCTGTGTCGGGAATGGAAGCCAGAGTCCTCTCTTTGGTGGGAGCGATGAGTGGAGGAGGAGGAGGTGGAGGAGGAAGAAGGCCGCCCTTCTGAGGTGGATGGGAGGCGCTGGTATCGGCTACTGCTGGTTGTGGCAGCACTGATGCCGCCGCCACCGCCATCAAACTGTTGACTATAGGGTGGGTAGTGATGGTCGTTGCTGCGGTAGTGAGAGGAGGAGGAAGAGGAGGATGACGATGAAGAGGACGAAGAAGAATAATGCCGGCGAGAGTAAGAGTCTGAAAAGCTGTTCTCATGCCGGCGGGATTTGTACGATGTTGACTCTGGCTGGTAGGTAGAGTAGCCTGGAGTCCCTTGCCTTGGAGAGAAGATCAAAGAAGAAACAGTTCCACGAGTGCCCTTCTCTTTGTTCTCTCCCACTTAACGAGCCCTGAAAGGCTGGCTCAAGGACACGAGTCCTTTGAGATCACTCCGCCAGTGCTTCAGGCAGGAGTGCAGAACCTCTTTCAGCCCAAGGGCCGGATTCCATCTCAGAGAAGTTCTAGGGGCTGCATTCAAGCAGTGGGTGGGGCCAAAGGCAAGGCAAAAGGAAGGGGCCAAACCCCCAAAAGTACTAGCATATTTTAGCATCAAGTTCTTACTGCCAGTAATTAAGCCTTAAGAGAGGCATTAAATGCCTTAAGAGAGGCATTTCAACTTTTCAGAATGGGGGAAAAAACTGCACAAAAGCCAGGAAGCCACCAAACAATTGGTGGTTGGGGAAAAGGGGGTGGGATCTTCTAGGGAACCCGAGAGCTATACGGGGACTGCAGGAGAGCCGGATTTGGCACCTGGGCCTAAGGTTCTGCATCTCTGGCTTTGGGGGGGGGGGATCACCTACCTGCTGGAGTAGGCAGAATCTTGGGAATATGGTGTTCCTCCCCGAGGGGTATACGGAGTACCCTGGGACGACTGCGGTGTGTACTGGCCATACGAAGAAGGTGTGTCTTGCCGGCCGCTCGAATACGGAGTGTCCTGAGAGCAAGGTGTGCCATTGCCAGGCGTTGAAGGCATTGCATTGCTAAGGTAGGAGGAATCGGTTGAGTGGCGTCTTCGGGACTCTGACTGTAAAAGGAAAATTGAGAGCAGCTCAGTCTTTATGGAGGAGCTTCTCACCTGCAGCTGAAATGTATGACAAGAGGCTGCACAATCCAATGGCTCATACTAAGCTGCCTGAAATGCAGTCACCTCTCGGGCAAATACCAATCACTGAGCCATGGAGAACAGAGGAGAATGGTTGGGTTATTGCTTTGTTGCCCCCCCCCAGATAAAGTGTGCCAGTGGAGTATGACTAGCTCAGGACATCAACAACCAGCAGGTGGCAGGAGCCCTGCAGGGGAGTAACGTGTAGTGCAGTGCAGGGAAGGGAGAGGTGTGGCGGTGAACGTAGGAAGACGAGAAGAGCAGAGGGATGGCTAATTTTCTGATCAGGAGATCAGACTAACAAGTAAAAAAGAAAAAGAAAATTATGGAAGTGGCCCCCAAATCAAACTATTCTGGACAATTCAAACAAGAGAGCTTTGCAGGCTTACTGAGTCTGCTGGGAACTTCTCATTCAGTGTTTTGCCCCCAGTGGGAACAGTCTGGGGTGTATAGGAGCCATTCACAATGAGCTCATAATACTTCATTCGCTGCTGACCTGTGGGGAGAAAAAGCCGTTTATTGGAAGCAGACACCACTTTGAACCAGGCTGGCAATTCTGAACTGGAAAGACAACTGAAGGAGAACTACCTTTGATGTCGAGCTGGGCATGAATGATGTTGCCCATGACCGAAGTGTTGTGCAGGTTCTTTACGGTTTCCTTGGCCCCCCTTGTACTGGTGAAGAGCACCTTGGCTAGACCCAGGTGCTTGCGGTTCTTCGGATTGTAGAGGATCTCAATCTCCTCAATGTCTCCATACTTTTTGCACATCTCGGCCAGGAAGGGTTCCTTGATGTTGTCATTGAGCCGGGCAAAGGTCACCTCCTTCAGAGGGATCTGGCCCACGTAGAACTCATCCAGCTGCAGCAAAGACAGAAGGAGAGATGGGTGAGGGGGCTAAAATCAATCACCAAAGGCCATGCCCCCACACCTCAATAATTAAGGAAAAGCATCCCATACAATCTCGGTAGTGGGCAAAAGCTTTAATACATGCTGGCAAGAACAGGTTCAGAAATCACAGAGTTGCTGGACAGAACTTCCACCAGTCTTGTCCAGATCCCTGGCCCTCCCTATGGCATGTTTCTCCATCTCTACCTCATAACAGGTTACCTGAAACACACCTCATTCCTTCCCCACTACTATGCTAGTAATTTCCAAAAACAAAGCTGCCATCTCTATATAAATCCAGACGCCAGAACCAATGCAAGTTATCTTAAATGTACTTTGGATCTTCTAAATTTTCACAGCTCATTCTGAAGGCAGATTCTGGATTGTTCTTGAAGAATGTGTCCTCTTATTCAGCTTTTTACTGTCCAGATACACATCCACTGACATTTCACAAGAACACATTCAAAGGAATGCAGAAACATTAACAAGCGCAAGTAGATACCATTCAGTTAGTCTTTTCCCTATCCCTGAAAGTCATTCTCCCCTTTCCTTCCCTCCCAAATCTCCCTTCCATGAGAATTTCTCCTTTTAAGATGGGATGTCAGAGCCTCTCCAAGACATGACTGTGACTTTTCAGCTCCAAGGTCAAAGCTGATAGGACAGTACTTCTTACACAGACAGTTTCCCAACTAAACTTCCCCCACCATGGAAAGCTCTTTGGAGATACAAGCAGGTCCCAGAACTATTTAGGGTATAAGTCAGTGAATATATTTATAATGTGACATGCAACTACACTCATGCATACTTGACCACGTTAGGGTATTTAGTGGATCTCCAAGAAAGGTAGATATGGCATTGATGCTGCGCTGATGAACTTGGAGACTGGAAACATTAGGAGAACTGAAGAAAAATACACAATCAGGAGACTGTAGCTTACCTTAAACTTTGGGACAGGGAGGGAAAGGTCTCTGTTTTTGGACCATATTCTGTGCCTGGGATCCCACACATCACCCACAGGGGTGTGACCCGAATCCTTGATAAAGGGAGACTTTGTTAGACAACAGGGACAATTCAAAAAGCCTTTACGGAAAAAACCCACATCCTTGGTACTGTCCCCAATAATCGAAAAAGGTGGTGCAGGTGGAGCTGGACTGAGAGCTCCTGGGTTCTCAGAGAAAAGGTGGGGAGACAACTGGGATAGAGTTTAAATCACATACCGGTATATGATTCTCTACACCACCATTTGAATGCAGGAATATCATAGCCAAACAAGTTACACCATTTGAATTAACCAGAGAACAAGAGCCCCAGATCTGGAAGGAAGTAATAGTGTACAGCAAGATATTATGGGTGCCTGATCCCAGCTATTGGAGACTCCTCCATATTACTAAAATGTAATTTTCTTCATAGTGGTTTGCCATTATGGTTGCTGGCCAGATGGGCGATAAATAAATGTAAATAAATAAATAAAATTTGTTATGGAAAAAGAAGATCCTCTTCTGTGCTAAAGAACCATGTGTGCACATGTGGCGCTCACCTGTGAGCAGTCAAACTTCGTTTTAAATCACTCCCACAGTATAAGGAATAGGCCTTTCTGTAGGTGGCTCCATATGAATGAGCTATATTAGGGGCTGCCCTTAAGGAAGGCTATAAAATTAGTGTAGAGCAGGATTCAGTGAGCAGCGCAGTTCTGAAGTTCCACTTCTGGCATGGACTCATTGTACAGCCTTAGGCAGGTCCCTCTTTGATTCCATTATATAGATGGGGAACTAACATTGAGCTACCCTCACTGTTAGGAGGGTGAAGACAAATACCATAAAGCACTTCTGCAAATTTACAGTACTATATAAATTTTTGGTAGTAGCAGTAGAGACAAGCCCAGGTGTGCATATGGACCTTCAGATTGTGGCCAACCTACCCATCTTCACTCCCAAGATAGCCCACCTCCACCCTAGTCCTGAACAATATGTTACATTGAGTTAAATGAAACAGTACTTCAACATACACCTGGCTTATTAGGATATAAAATAGAAAAAAATCTGGACAATAGTGGGTCTGATTGCTAAAACTTGCCAATCTCTTTATTGAGTGGATTTTAAGACTGGGCCTCCCAGTCAACCATGCTTATTTGAAAACATACAACCCAAACTATTAATTCATCACAGTTTAAATCACACATTTTCTCTCTCCTTTCCATCTGCCCCCAGCTTCTCCACAGCTTTGAAACTGTGTCTTTGTCACCACTGCTTCTGTTGCTTGGGGAGTGTCCAAACAAAGCAACATCTACAAGGGAAAGGACCTTGCAGGCTACAAGAAAGTGAAACCGAGCATGTCAAATGCAGCCAAGAAAAGGGACTGTAAATAAAGGAAAGAAGACACATTCCTCTTTTGGCTGTAGGAAGCAGAATATCTCAAGGAGATAGGAGCTGGTTAAATTGTTGGTATCCCCCTCAGTGCTGAAATGTGGAAAGTTTTGGATTTTGCGCATATTTGATTTGAGGGATATGATGCCAAAGCTATAACTGGCATGAAGAGTTTAAGAACGGTTAAGGAGGGGGAGGGCGTGTGTGAATCATGTCCTGTCTTATCCAGAAGGACTGGGACAAGTAACAATACTTAAAAATTAAGATGCATGTAAGCAAAATCAGGCAAACACATACAGCATGAGTTTAAGGATGCAAGTTCCACAGAGCTGAATGGGATTTCCTGAAAGAGGGCTTAGGACTGCAGGCTTAGTATTTTTGCAGTAAAGATTTTGAAAATAGTAAAGGAGGTTAGAAAGAGAGATAATTTCATGTGTTCCAGTTCCAAGTGCTATTGCAGTTCAGGGGGAAAATGATATTTGAGATAAGTTGAGAAGAATCCTGAAATAACCTCAATTCTCCAACCGTAAACTGGGCATAATGATGCATGATTGCTTTAACACCCTGATCTTACATCCACTATCCTGAAATAAATACATGGATTTCAGTGGATCTTCCTTCCAAGAAATCTGAAGAGGGGTTTGCTTCAAAGTGCAGAAGAAAACAATGTTAAGTGAAGCACCAGAAGAAAAAAAAATCTGTAACCAACAAGTAATGGAGCAAGTGTTCAATGGTAGCTTTATAAGCAGATTAACAATTAAGAAAGAAAATTTTCAAGCATGACAGGCAACCAAGGACCCAAACACTATGATCTTCAAACTGCTCCACAGCCTGTTCTCATTTCTAAGAGGATTTTGGAATTTGAACCATCTCTTTGGAGAATTTCATGACAGCTTTAAATTAAGAACTGATGGGGACTTTAAAAACAAAACAAGAAGAAACATTTTAAAGGACATTAAAAAAGAAGTTAAAGTTAGCCAACAGCCATTGCTTAATTGTGTCAGGTGTGTGTGGTCTGCACTAAACATGACATTTGGAGTAACACCCTACAGGATATAAAATAGAGGTAGGCAACTTGTGGCCCTCCGGGGGTTCTGGCCTACAACTCCCATCATCCCTCCCCAGCATAGCCAATGGTGAGGGATTACAGGAGTTGTAGGCCAAAACATCTGGAGGGCCACAAGTTGCCCACCCTGCCATGATATAGACACACAGACCTGGCAACCATCAAGAGCCCTGTCATCGAACATTATGCCAGAACGTCGACTTAAGCCTTAATCAAATGCATTTTCCATGTTCTATTATCCCAGCTAATATGAAACCTAATTCATAAGATAGACATAAACCAATCTCAAGCATGTTCTTTGATATTAGACAAAGAAGCTCTATCAATACATGCAATTAATAGAAGTTACTTGTTCCTATTGATTTCAGTGGGTTTTAATTGCTCAAGTTCCATCTATTCCAATGGGACTTTAACATTCTTAATTCCCTCTGGAATGCACTGAAAGAAAAACAGGTGATTGGTTCATTGAGAGATTAAACAGAAACTCAGGCACTCCTGACTTCCATCACCCAAACCATCACCTGCTCATCCCTATTTCAGGCAGCCTCCTAGACCAGAAATCTTCAACAGAGGCCAATGAGCCAGATGCCTCTTTCCTTTCCCTGTTCACTTTATACACCTCTCTGTTTTCCCAGTGGCTGTCACCACACAAGGTCCACTTGCCATGTTTCCTACAGTACTCTGCTGCATGTTCAACATTAAAAAAAAAAAGACTAATGAATAAATACACTGTAGAGTCTCAATGTGCAACAGCACAAAAAACTTGGGAGCAGTAGGGAATGTGGAGTCTGTAGCCACCAGGAACAGCCGGTCCACAGAACAGGTGATGGCCTGTGGGGCCATATGGCACATAGCTGACTCATCCAGCGATTTGAGTAACACTGCCTTGGACTCTGATGCCCTCTCAGAGTTGGAGAGAAAACCAAGGAGTTATCACCACCAAAACTTCAGACAGAAACAGGAGAAGCAAAAGCTGAGAACTTGGAGAGTATATGAGGAAGGGGCACTTAGAAAGACCTATAAATATTACAGCTGGAAAGCTGAGGGGAACCACCCTGCCGTACTTAGCAGGAATGGACCAAATCGTCCTCCTACTCCATACAAGTAAGAATCCAGTTCTGTCCACTTACATTGGTGCTGAAATGCACTCCGTCGTAGCGGTAGATCTTGTGTGGGGCCCGCTTGAGCACTGGGTCAACAATGAGTTTGTAGTTTCTCCACTGGAAGTTAGGGGTTTTCTGGAAGTCACCCCCACCTTCCTGATCCATTCTGACTCATTTACACTGAAGGGGTGGAAGGGGAACCAGACAAAGTAAACATTAAAGAACTTGATTACTTCAGGGAGAAAGAATTTACAACAAGAGAACCCATTCCCAGTCATCTCTGAAGCTAACACCTTCGCCATCTGCAAACACCTCTGTATGGGCCAGGAAGATATTAATAGGATCCTTAATAGGATATTAAGCTGCCTGAAGGGGCAGATGGTAGAGTTTCTCCTGAACAACTATACATCTTCTCCAAAATCCATTTAACACCCTCAGTGCTACTTACTATACTAGACAAGGCTCAGTGGTACATGCCAAGATATGCAAATGTCTAATAAGGGCATTAAAAATAATAAACTGGCTACTTTTGAAAAAGATGGAATTCCATTGAATCTGCTCAAAATAGGGCTCCCTGGATTTGGGATTCTACAACTATCAAGTCTTGTTGTAGGGTGGTAGGCCCTACACTCACAGAAAACATGCAAAATGTGGTACTAAGTACAGAACTCAGCTGCCTGAAAAATCTCAGGGTTTGTGTGTTTTTTGTTTTAAAAAAAGAAAAGCAAGTTTCCAGCCCTTATGATTGTGAAGAAATGCTTGGAAGCATGTGGGCAGTGCTTGGTACAATCTTGGAAGCCACAGAGCTGTCACAATAATATTTTCAATCGTTGGGGTGGAGTATTATGCCCTCCCCCATGATAGCAAATCTGGAATAAGAAGTCATGCAAATCTGCTCCAATGCCATAATTTACAGAGAATCCAGAATTTAGCTATTCTTGGAACAGACTTATTAAAATTATGAAATTCTCACCGCCTGGTTTTCTTGTTTTTTTAAAAAAGTTATTGCCCTATACAAGTTATATTAACAGAATCAGAATGGTCTCTCCTAATCTGAATGCCCCGTAATTTAAGTAACCCAGACAGATGTTCGACCCGCATCTCCTTGAAAAACCTCAAAGTAACACAAGCACCTTTTCTTATTGATTAGGAGTTTGAAAATCCATTTACCATAAATTTCAAAACATTCCATTTTAGCCTGACCTCATTTTTGCTTCTTGCTTGTAACACCATTTTAAATATTTGAAAACTGTAAATTTAATACACTCTCCCACTCCCACTCCGCTTGCTACTGAATTTAAAGAAAATCATTACTTGAGCCAAATGCTATTCCAAGTAGCAAAGCAAGCTTGAAAGTACAGTGATTTTACTATATTTATTCCCTAGCAAAGCTGCTCATTGTATATGGAGAAGCATATAGATATCAAAACAAATGGAACCCAAACGGAATGACAAGAAAACCCAGAGAACATTGGTTATTGGGCGGATTAGAAATGTAATTAATAAATGAAGCAAAAGGCAGGCATAAAGTTGTACCTGCTGTGGATTATCTCCTACGGTCAAGCTACTGGCAAAATCCAATGAATAGACACAGCAGTATTTTCCCCCCTCCTTCCCAATAAAGCCTGGTTGGAGTTGCTTCAGTCCATAATGAGAAACAGAATTCTTGAAACACTAGAAGAAAGCAGAGAAAGTGAGGGTTTTTTTAAAAAAGGAAGCAGTGTGAGCAAAAATATATATATTCTATTGATGGATACAGATTCAAATTATGAAACGTTCTTATTCAGCATCATAGTTGTAGCCTAGCAAGAATTCCGGGCTTATGTGGAAAACTTTGGAACACAAAAGAGATCTAGCATGATAAAACGGGGTTGCCAGCAATCAGGACTCCCAAATTCTATCCCCTGGGGACATGCCCTCCTCCTTACTTATAAGGAAAAGTTATTCATGCTCACAGATTAAAAATTAACCAAGATTATACAACAATTTAATCATCCTAAAACTAAACGTCACAGATGTATAAAACAAACTGTTACTAAGCCAAGATGGAGCAAGGTGAACCCAGCTAGAGGAAGATGGCATACTGTAAATTAGGTTTCTGAAGAGAGGTGGAAATTCCCAACGTCTTGTTCTTCTGCCATGGTTCTAGCCTATTTCCTCCAAAAATCTTCAGCTTTATTTAAAAAAAAAAAAATCCATCTTCCTCATGGTACCAACTCCCACTCCTCAAGAGATCTACTGATACAGGTTTTCCCTTTTGAGAATCCTTTTCCTAGGCTACATTTCTACCCCTAAAGTACTCACTCCTAATTCTCTTTAGAGACAAACACCCCAAGAACTGTCTGCTGCCTTCCCTTTATGAATTTTCTAAGTTCAATGTTTCTAGTTTCCTGATCCCCCGCCCAACCTTTAAAGGCCTAGCCTCTCAGTTTTACAATTTATCATGGCCACACTACCATTTCTTACAACCATCCCTAGAATTTACCCACTGGTCTCAAAGAGGATCACTTTCGCTCTCCTATTTCAGCCCCTAACATATCCATAGCTCCTCCCATTCCCTCTGCCCATCCTCATCTTTCACCTTCGCATCCAAACCAAAGATTCTCCCTTCTCTCATTCCCTCTGAGATGCTGCCAGATTTCTCTTCCCCTTTCCACCTCACTCTCGATTTATTATTTCTCAGATGTTTACTCTGCCTTTCTGCCAATGGACCTCTCAAGGCACTTTTGATTCATGCCCCGCTCCCATCAGGCACTTCCCCCCAAAAGCCATCCCTCCTCCTGAAGCCAAATGCCCCCCTTCATGGCATCCCCCTCAGAACACCCCTCAATAATATTCCAAACTCCCCTTCCTACGTCACCCTCCCCAGGCACCCAGATATTTCTTCTTTACAGCGGCATCATATCCTCCCCCCCCCCCGCATTTTTTAAAATTCAGACTTCCAGGGCAGGGCAAGTAACTTCCAATACAACCACCACCACCACCACCACCACCACGCTTCTCCCATCCAGAAGACACTCAGACATGTATCCTGAGATATCTGGGTATGCCTGGGGGGGGTACGCCTCCCTCCTGCCCCCCCCTCAAAAGCCTCTCCCCAATGCCACCGCTCCACTCCATTACACCCTCTCCTCAGGGCACGGTTTCCTACCCTCCACCTCCCACAGTCCCCATTTCCTTTCTTTCAACTACAACCTCGGACACCCCCCCTCCCATTCAACATCTCCCCCTACAATTCGCACTCCGCAGCCGCCCCCTCCCCTTTTTCATGACCCGCCCCCCCTCAGGTGTCCCGGCCCCGCCCACTAGATGCACCCTGTTCTCTCTCGCGCGCGTACTCGCTCGGCCTCCCCCCCCCGCCCCAACACACCCGTCATTCACCAGTCGCGCGGCCCTCTTCTTCTGCCACCGCCCCCCCCGCAAAGGGGCGCTCGCGCTCTCCTGCCCCCCCCCGCTCTCTCTCCGCCGCCGCGGTCGCCGCCGCCGCCGCCTCCTCCCCCTTGCGCGTCACCTGCTCCTACCCGCTCCTCCTCCCCCCTCCGCCTCCTCTCAGGGGGCGCACGCGCGGCCCCCTCCGCCTCCTCTCGGTCTCTCAGCGCCTCGCGCTCTGCCGCTCGTCTCGCCTCGCGACCTGTGAGGGGAGGACAAGGGGGAGAAAAAAAGAGGGAAGGGGAAAAGGGTGACAACCCCGCTGCTTCTGCCGCCGCCGCCGCCAGGGACCAGGGGGCGGGGCCAAAGCATTCAGGCGAGACTCTCGCGTCAGATCTCGCGAGATGTGCCCCCCCTTCTCTCTATGGTGACGGTTTTGCCGGCTCCCCGCTTCGCTTTTCTCATCCGCTCTTTCGACACAACGGAGAGCGCGCTGAAGAAAACCAGGCCTTTACGCCTTCGCCATAGAGATCGTGTGTCCTGCGTACGGTTTCATTTTTTTAGCCCTCCCGTGTGGTTCTGCAGAATTTAGGATTTGTTGTCCCCTCTTGCCTTCTTTGCGGAACACGGGCTCGTGGCGAATGCTTGAATGCCGAATTGCAGCTAGATTCCAGAGATGGAGAGGGTGGGAGGAGGCCTAGTAGGCGATTGTTTCCTCGCACATTCTTGCTTTGCCGGAATTAAAATGGGGCGCGCTTAAGCAGGATTTTATTGCACAGAAATAGGTAATGTGAGCTGGAAGAAAGTCACAGCTACTGGGAGTTTTTAAGGTGTTCAAGCCACAAAAATGTGGCATATACGAATCTGTGGGAGCGAATCAAAGCTCGTTCTAACGGAATGCCAGACGTAACCTTTATAACACTTTCGCCACAGGGGGGGAAATGTCTTAAATTTAAATAACCATTGAATTCGTTATTTGATAATTGCAACGAATGTAAGTGGGTAAAGCACAGAACTCCCAAGTCTACACCGTCATTTGGAAAAGGCCCCCCGGCAGCTCTATCCGAATCCACTCAACTGAAATCGCAGCTACTGCGAAGGAGCGGCTGAGCTCAGCATTCGACGTTGGTACTTTCGCCACAAAGTGAAACTGTAAAATCATTGACCTGAGCACCACAAGAGAAGCGAGGAGGGGAGAAAACTATTCGCTGCTATATTTTTTTTAATTAACCCCTCCCCCGTTAAGATACTGTGTTGAATCTGCGCATGCCAAAGTAAAAGAACAGAAAAATTAATATTTTCACTTCAAGAGATTTTGTCACTTAACAGAATAAATATATTTGAGCGCCTGTTTTCAGTTAAGAGTTGCCTCAAGCTCGCTGGCTCCTACAAATCTTGTGTGTGTGATCTATCAAGACGAAAACACGCCTATTTCTCCCTAGGAGCCTGATTCGCCTCTCGCACATTCTTCATGGATAGGGTGAATAATGTTAAATAAAAGCTTCGCAAGTGTTTCAAATTAGGTTGGCACCACCCCTTCCCCTCATACAGCCTATTATCCTCTGCCAAAAACAGCAACAAGGATCTTTGTGGTATCTTAAGGACTTCCAAATGTATTATGGCATATGCTTTTGTGGACTACAGCCCACTTCATCAGATGCAGAGACTCTGTACCTTTAACAGCTCTGCCTGATGAGCAGAAACTCAACTGGGGAAAGCTTTTCTTGTCCTCACATCTCCACCTTGCTAGGAAAAGCTGCCCCTATTGTATTACTACAATCTCTCTGTCAGGATGTAGGTGACCAACACCCAATGCTCAGGATTTGACCAGTTAGCATATATTTGTGGTTTGCAACAAACTGGCTAGTGACAGTAGCTTGTCAACTCTAGGAATAAAAAATAAATAAATCTGGTACCTGTGTGTATGCAGCCCAGTAGTTCTTGACTGATCCAGAGGACACAGTCCACTGACCCTGGAGGCATTCTGACTGGTTTCTATAATAAGAAGCATCTAAGAGAAAATTTCCTGGATACTAGTCTGAGCTAGTGTCTTATGAGCCTATGTAAAAAGTGTAAAGCTCAGTCTTAGATGCAAATTACAGGATGAGAATATGTAAGGATACTGTATATTTAAGAGAGAGAGAGAGAACGTAAGAAGTTGAAATTTACAGAATGTAGGTTTCATGAAAAGCAGGGGGGGGTACCAGTGCTAGTAAGAAATCAAATAATAATAATTGGATTTTAAAATAGTGGCAAAAGGCAATGCTCTGGTATGAGGAGGAGCAAATGTTTGCATTACACCCTCCCCACCAAATTGGTCCTGCATTTAATTTAACATATATAACCAATATATGACATTGGCTGCATGTGTACACAAAAAGAGTTGATTTTCCTGCAAGCTTTTCATGTGATGGAGAGGCATCTTGCATTTTGATTGCTTTGGTCTCAAATGTAATAAGTAGTGTAGGTTTCCTACCAGATTTCTGTGAGTAGGGCTTTTGATGTAGATTGCTTGAGGCTGCACCTATCCATTGTTGACAGGAGTGTTGATAGCTCATAATATAGAGTTAATATGTTGCTATGTGTGGAGAAAGCCAACCTAAGCCCCCTGCCTGACACACACACACTCACCAAGGAGGGGGGAAGGAGACCCAAGGGGGGGAGACAACCAGTCTCCACAGATGCCAAAGGGGACAAACAACATCTACATAGAATCACCCCAGGGGGGAAGGCAGGAAGCATCACCAGGTTTGTCAATGCTCTTGCATATCAGCCCCATCTACATAAGACTTGAATACCTCTCCAGGGCAGACACTTCGGCACCCCTAAGAAATGGCCACTCAACACCATAGGATGGGACCATTAAGCAAGTGGCTTCAAAGGGACCCCATCCCATGGGGGGGGGGGAGGCGTCACCCCACCTGACCCAAAAGGCCGCCCCTCAGGGAGGGTGTCAACCCACCTGATCACAGAGGGAGGGGCTACCTGAAACACCAAGGTATAAAACACCCTGCACAAGGGAACTTTTCTCTGGACCTGATCAGCAATCTTGCCCATGCCTGGGGTAAGGGAACGAAGGATCAGCAACCCCGGGTAGCAGAATCCGGCGCGCTCCAGCTAGCTGGAATCACTGGCCGCTTGGGTTGACCGGACCTCCGGGAACCAGCTGAATCACTCACAAGCCGCTTGGGTAGACCGGGCCTCCGCCGGGAACCCAGCTAGCCGCTTGGGTAGACCGGGCCTCCGCCGGGAACCCAGCTAGCCGCTTGGGTAGACTGGGCCTCCGCCGGGAACCCAGCTAGCCGCTTGGGTAGACCGGGCCTCCGCCGGGAACTCAGCTAGCCGCTTGGGTAGACCGGGCCTCTGCCGGGACCCAAGCTAAACTAACTAGCTGAGAGCCCTGAAATCACGTTGTCCTTGAGGCTTTTGCTTACTACTTTGTACCGTACTGATAAGCTGTATTGCTGGCGTGGGTCTGAGTTTGTGACGGTAATTTTGTAAATAAACTTGTTTTATAAAAGATACTTTTGTGGCTATAAGTTATCCCTTTGTTCTGGGCTAAGGGTGAGGCGCTGGGGACCTCGGAGAAGGCCCGCCCCAGGACTCGCTACCCCCTTAGCATTGAACCCGCGCAGAAGACCAGGTTGTCGGTCTTCCACTCTATGAGAACTACTGTAAATAGTTAGCCAATTGCTCCTTGATACAGGATGATTTGGGGAAAGTTCTAGAAAAGAACCGTCAGAGAAGAGAGCAGAACTCCCCTTCTCCCTCGCAAAGGATGTGGTAATCCATTTGTCTCTGTGTAAAGGAGAAACTGCAGTTTAAAGTCAGGTAAGAGATAAAAAGAAAAGCACAGAGAGCGGTGGTTTTGGGACTCTGTGATCCAGGGTGAGCAGCAGGTAGACTGGGATCCATCTCCGCATGATTTGCAGTTGTGCTGGGCTTCTGACTCCCAATAGTTGAATAACAAAAAGTAAACTTGAAAATTAAAAATCTCTAGGATGGTTGACTTTTTTGCTAATTGCTTATCTCTTGCCCTCAGTGTTCCTCACATATAATAACAGGAACATTAATCACTTGCCTTTGATCTGGCTGGTTTTAAGTTTTGTGTTAGAACTTCTCATTTGTAGTAACTCTGATGGAGATTTGGACTTATCTATGCAAGTGATCTCAGTGTGTGGCTCTGTTTGCATCTGGTTCTATCTCCATAGCTAAGATTTTGTATGTGGTTCTGGTCGGTGCAAAACAGTACAGTAATACCTTGGATTGCGAGCATAATTCGTTCCAGAACCGTGCTTGTAATCCAAAACACTCTTATATCAAAGCGAGACTCTGGCGGGTGTGAGCGGGGCCGATTTTGGCCTGCTACGCCCGCTCGAGGCGAGCGGTTACATCCCTACCTTGTATTGCAAGGCGTCGCTTGTTTATCAAGTCAAAATTGATTAAAATTTTTGCTTGTCTTGCAAAATGCTCTCAGACCAAGTTACTTGCAATCCAAGGTATAACTGTATATATTTTTCATTTGCTGCTTTCTCTGGAGGGCCTGGATAATTTGAAGCCTCTCTGCAAGAGGTCATCTCTTTCCCAGCTGTGGAGAGTGATCTCTTTTAATGCAAATGATTTTTTTCTAGAGGAGGTGGAGGATATGCTCCCAATTTTAGGATAATTGAACCCCTTCTTGCATGTTTTACATTCTGTGATATTTGAAAAATGTCCAGGTGTAAATGTTGGTGAAAATCTATTTAAAAACCTACACCAATATTCCATATTTGGGATAGAAAATCCAAAAATCTTCGAGATCCATATTATTCACTAAAGTTGAACCCCTTCTGATGTGAAGTCTAATGAAGATCATTTGAAATCTGACAGTGTTCCAAAATGGGGGTAGCACTTTCTCTTCTGTTCAGAATTTAAAATTTTACAGTATTCAGACTTGTGCATTTCAGAAAGTTTCTGTACCTCCTTTTTCATTTTTGAAATCCTAGTTGCTTTCTGTCAATGAACTAGAAAGTTTAGTTTCATCTTCCTACCTTGTCTTGTTGGTGGCTAGACTTTTGTTATATCAACATGCCTGCTGACTTCTTTAAATGTTTTTATGCAGGCACTGAAGACTTTATTATTCTGGCAGGCCTTCCTTTTATAGTATTTTATTTCACTTTTATGGAACTTTTATCATTTTTATGGATTTTAATTCTGTTTTTATGTTTAATTGTATTAGTTAGTTTAAATTGTATATTGTATATTGTATATTTGTTTTGTTTGATTGTGATTTTGTATGCCGCCTAGGGCACTTGTGTATAGGTGAGATATAAATTGAATAAATAAATAAATAAATAAATGTATACTACAAATCTAAATATCTTCAGGAAATGCTATGATACTTCTTGTTTGGACTTGTACTCCACAGCCAAGGGTAAGGAGGTGGAGGATAATTGTGATTTATTTATTTATAAATTGGATATTCTGTTTTTGTAGGATTCTCTCCCATTTTTCCCCACACCCCCAGCCCTTGAGAACACGGAGGATAGAGACTGGACTAAAATAAGAACTGACAATTGATACAGCATAATTATAATTACCAATAGCTGCTTCAACCTCCTACATCTGTCTTAAAACCCACCATTAATTAAAACGATGTTGTCCATGCAAACTCAGTTTCCAGTTGTGGTCACATCTGAGCCCGAGAAAGAACTGTGTGTAACTCAAACATTTGTGTTTATGGTCTTACAACTAAAGACAGACACCCTTCTTTCAGCACAAGGGTTTCTTCTTTTCCTTTTATTATAGCACAGTGTTCTCCAACCTTGGGTCCCCAGATGTTTTTGGCCTACAACTCCCAGCATAGGCCAAAAACATCTGGGGAGCCAAGGTTGGAGAACACTGCTATAGCAGCTTTGGGCTAGGCTAGGGGAGGAGGTGGTGGGAAGAGTACTGTATGCTATTAATTTTATTTTCCACCAGATGGCAGCATCTGTTGAGGTCCAAAATTTAACCTCTGACTTCTTATCCTTACAAAGACCTAGATTGAGATATAGGCAGGATAAGGAGGGTTGTTGGCAGAATATTTTGGCCTCCCTGTCACTTTGCACCAAGGTTGCCAACTTTCATCTGGTCTCATACGCCGACATTTTTCAAAGTTGCATCTGCCATAACGTTACCCATATTGAATTTATTACATTTCTGTCCTGCCCTTCCTCTGGGGACCTGGGGGCAATGTACGTGGTACCCCCCACGTACCACATACATCAATTTCATCCTCACAACAACCCTGTAAGGTAGATTAGGCAGAGAGAGAAAGTAGCCCAAAGTCATCCAGTGAGAGCTTCATGGCTGAGAGGGCATTTGAACCCGGGTCTCGCTGGTCCAGGTCTGTGGAGTAGACCAACTGGTGCCCTCCAGATGTTTTGATTACAACTCCCATAAGACCTATCAATCATGGCCAAGGTACTAGGGGAGTTGTAGTTCAAAACATCTGAAGGACACCAGGTTGCCTGCCCACATGGATGCATGCAGGGCTCAGTGGAGGCGTTTCTCGAACCTCTCTATTCAAGGGTAAGTTTCACTATCTTATCATGCACTAACTTGACCTTCTGTTTATCCACACCTACAGGCTACACTTAGAGCAAAGGTGTGTGCTCCTGGGAATGGCAGAATGTGCTTTTGTCCTCTCCCCACCGCCACAGAGAATCCCAATACTCCTAAGGTTTACAAACAGGGTCAGAGAGGGCTGAATTCAGTTTCAGAGAAGCGGGGGGGGACGGGGGGACGACGACATTCCAGTGGTGGTGGGGACTTGGGCGGGGTGAAAATATCAAAAAATACCAGCGTATCTTAGCTTTCAGCTCTTACTGCCAGTATGTAAGTCTTTTATCTGTTTTTGTCTTTTTATTGTTCATCGCTCCAGAATCTCCTTGATGTGGAGCGGTATACAAGTACTGTATACAAATAGTAGTAGTAGTAGTAGTAGTAGTAGTAGTAGTAGTAATAATAATAACAACAACAATAATAATAAATAAATAATAATAATTAATAATAATAAATACCTGTGCAAAAGATGGGAAGCCATCGTACAATTGACAGATGGGGGAAAGGGGGCAGGGTCAAGGGAAGGGGTGTGACCATCTGGGGAAACCAGTTGGGGCGGATTTGCCCGCAGGCCTGTTGTTCTGCACCTCTGATGTGTTTTGGAACCATAACAGTGGCAAACCCAAAATAAGGGCTGAGTAATAATAATAATAATAAACGTTTATTTATAACGCCCCTTATACCAAAGGGTGTACCCACTCTCCTCCTCTAAATGCTGGAGGGTGCAGAAGTTGTGGGGTGTGGTGGGAAACTGGAGGCCCCTTCCTTGCATATCCTACCCGCCCCCCATCTCGCTCCCATCCAGCCCGGAGTGCTCAGGAGCCATCTGCCTCAGCCAGAGCTGCCCTTGACCTTTTCTCTCTCTGTTTCCCAGGCCTTTCTGGCTTCTCCCCAGCTGGGACCATGAGTATTCTCAGACAGCATAAACATTTCAGCAACCTTGGAGAATAGCCAAAACCAGAGAGAGATTATATATAGCTTTGCTCTGCCCAGAAGGGGAGGCGAGGGAATGGAGGGAACGTGAGCGCCTTGCAGGAGTGAGAGTTTTCAGGGCCTGGGGAGGAAGACATGAGCGTTCCCAAACAAGGCACAGAATGGGTCGAGATGAGCCAGGGCCAACTTACTGAAGACATCTGGGGGCTTGGGATGGGAAATCCAAAAGGCACGCTAGCGTGTAGTGGGAATGGAAGACGTGTGGCCCTTCAGATGTTGTGGGGCTACAGCTCTCAGCCCTAGCCAGCAAGGCCAATGTTCATGGATTATGGGAGTTGTAGTCCAAAATCTGGAGAGCCATACATTCCCCGCCTAGAGTGTCGGCCTATGACTGAGGAGACCGAGGCTCGAATCCTCTCTCGGGCATGAAGCTCTCACTGCCTTGGTGCCAGTGACTCTCAGCTTAAGGTACCTCACAGGGTTGTTGTAAAGATAAGACGAGGGCTGGGGTGGAGAGAAGAGCCTTGTATTCTATTCTGAGCTCCTTAGGGATAAGCAGAATATAAATGTAAGAAATAGATAGTGCGTGCTCTTGGGTGGTTCCCGTCCATTTCCACTAGACCTGTGCAGGAAACCTTGCTGGTGGATTGTGCTTATGGGGTCAAATTTGTCCACCCGTTCATGGTACTTGAAGCAGTCAACTCAGCTCACCTCATATTGACTGGGTTCAGACAACACGATAACCCACACTCAAGGGTTGAGTATGGGTTGACTGTGGATTGTCGTTGAAACATGGGTTGTTGTGTTGTCTGAACCCAGCTGAGATCACAAAGCATGGTGAATACCCCACAGTTCACAAGCCAACAATAAACCTAGGTTCTCTTCATGGGGGGTTCGTGGTTACCAAGCCAGGGCTTGTTAGCGCAGCAGGGTTCAGACAACACAATAACCCATGTTTCAACAACCCACACTCAATCCATATGGAGCCCTTGAGTGTGGGTTATCGTGTTGTTTGAACCCAGCCATTGTCTCTCAGGGGAAACAGCAGAGGTTGTTACCTCAGGACAGTCCCAGTTTTTAAATTTAAGTTTACCATGGCCAGTCACAAGACCAGTGGACATGAGCAGGTTGTTGTTTTTAAGGCCCCCATCTCATAGATTTCATAGATCATAGAGTTGGAAGGAGCCTACAAGGCTATCGAGTCCAACCCCTTGCTCAATGCAGTCACGTTCAGGGTCCATCGCAATTAATGGGCTGAACTTAGTGGCGACTAACATGCCCCATAGGTTCCAATGGGATGAAGAATGCAATCCTATGCACATTTTCCTAGGAGTAAGCCCCACTGAATACAGTGGGACATACTTCTGAATAAACATGCATAGGACTGCATGGTAAATGTGTGTCTTCTAAACCTGCAGCAGGATAGGGGTCATTGAGCCTTTCCAAAGCTGGTGCCTTCCAGATGTGTTTAACTACAGCTCCCATCACTCAAGCCAGCTGGCTGGGGATGATGGGAGTTGTGGTCAACACATTTAGAGGGCACCAGGTTGGGGGAAGGCTGGGGTAGTAGAAATGCTTTAGTAATAGAATGGACTGTGCCATTTCAGTCTGTAGGGAGTGGGAGGGTCACATTTCTTTAACGCTCCCCTACATTGAACCCCCCTTGAAATTAGAAAATCAGTACAGCTGGTAAATGGCTGAAGCTAGAACCTTACTCCCCAGTGAGCTAGATGTCTATTTGCAGGCAGTTTTTACATGGAGGAGGAGAGCATTAAATAAAGAAGCAATTCCCCACCTGCAGTTTGAAGTAGAGCAGACCCTTCTAGCATCTCAGCATGCCTTTGACCCCCTCATTCTACAGGAAGTGTGGACACAGCCTAGATTTCTCTAGAATGAGGTTAACATGCAAGAAGGGGAAGTAGGTCAAAACGGCAATTGCAGGAAGGGAAAAATATAAACGAATTTGCAAGTGGGGGGTGGGAAGGGCGGCGTCTCAAAACCACTCAGCACTACACAATACTTTGGGCTATTAAAAAAGAAATAGCTAGTGAGAACTGGTTGGATTACTAGCAGATATCTAAATCTAAATGTCCAAGAAGGCTGCAGAGACAAAGCAAACCATATAGCAGTCTTCTATCATTTCTTTCAGCTTTTTAAAAGGGCAACACACACAAACACACTGTAAATATTGGGATATGCAGGCTTTGGAGTTACATATAACCCTTGATCAAATACAATGAGATTCATTGGACACGTAGCTTGCATCGCCTACATCAGGGACAGATGACATGTGATCCTCCAGACCTGGGTGGACTGCAACCCCCATTAGCCCTACCCAGCAGAGCAAATGGCAAGGAATGCTGGGAGTTGCAGTCCATCAACATTCAGAGGGCCACACATTCCCTGTCCCCTGGCCTACACCAAACAGAAAATCATTCCAAAGACAATTCAGCAAATATATGACAAGATAGATAAGGAACCTGGCCTTCTAAAAACAAGATTCCAGGCCGCGCCTCAAATGAAACCCCACAAGAACCAGATCCATTGTTCCTACTCTCTTACATACAGCAGCAGTAACTTCAATAGTTAAGTACTGTACTCCACTCTGGGCAGTGCACACAGTACAGAACCAAAGTACTTTACTACTGCAGTTAGCAGGTCATAAAACTACTGCTGCTTGAGAACAGAAGTAGAAGCCTGTGGTAGGTTGTATATCTCTGGTTGATGATGTGCTTGGACTGTACCATCAGGTGAATCTTCTAGGTGAATGCTTCTACCCATCATAAAATCCCTGCATATAGAAACAGGCATGTCAGAGTGAAGGCTAGGCTAGAGAACCCTTCTACATGCTAGCTTTCCACATGCCAGGATGATCGATCAGTGGGGACACTGATAAATGTGGCCCTCTATAGAAGGTCTTGAAGAGCACTCGTAATAACTTGGGAATGAAAATGAACAACCAAACACAAGCTCTCTATGCTTTTCAGTAATTTCACTTTGACATCTTTTGTTTTCTTTAAAAAGCAACCACATTTTATTTTTTAAAAAACAACATACAGAATAAAAAGTGCCAGAAATTGGGATCTCCTACTTCAGCAGTAGAGAGCACACCAGAAAGACATGGTCAAGTGTGTGTGCCGAGCTCTAAGTGCGTACCATCCGTGTGTTGTGTGAAACCGCAAGCCCCACATTTGTTAACATGTAAACTAAAATGACTTCCGTGAGAGGGAAGACGTTTTTAAAAGCCAAGGCAATGTCCATCCTGAGGCATACAAGCTATCAAGCTGGTGCGGTGAAGAGCGAGTTGATACAATCTATTTTTTGTTTAATAGGGAAATGTCAGCGCTGCTTGACAGCAGCCTGTGTTGAATGTTATGCAGCTGCTGCTCCTCAAGAAATCCTCAGCAACATCCCTGATCGGCATTGATTTTATGCATCTTTTTCTCCTCTGCTGAGCTGCTGTACATCAGCACTGCTTGACATGACATGAGCGGCTCTCGTGGGACATGAACCGACCTGATCATACGTGTAATTCCGTGATTCTTTCCCCCACCCCTCCTGGATCCCTGAGATGTTCTTTTATCAAGCAAAACAACTGCAAAGTGAACAGAGAATACATTGGGAGCGGGGGGGGCACCCCCCCTTCTAATTTGTAATTCAAAATCTCTCTTCCATGCTACCCCACAGGGTCCCCAGCTACTTTTCTTCCAGAGAGCTAAGACACAGTTCCTCTTCTTCCTCCCACCACCCCCTGTCCACCACCACAACCAGCCCTCAGCTCAACAGGAAACCACTTACAGCTGCTTTACCAGATAAAAGAACAGACATGTAATGTGATCTCTCACTCTGACACGCTAGCTGAGCCGCCCCCCAAAAACAGAACCAAGGGCCCTTCCCTTCCCCAACCAGATGCCCTACAGATGTTTTGGACTTCACTGCCCAGCAGCCCCAGCCAGCATAGCCCATGATCAACAATGCCAAGAATTGTAGTACAGTCATGCCTTGGATTGAGAGCATAATTCGTTCTGGAAACATGCTTGTAATCCAAAACACTCTTATATCAAAACGAAATCCCCCCCCCAAAAAAATTGCACAGATTTTTAATTTAAGCCATACTACAGTACTTGTATTGCAAGACGTCGCTTGTATATCAAGTAAATAAATAAATATTTAAAAATTTGCTTGTCTTGCAAAACGCTCTCAAACCAAGTCACTTGCAATCCAAGGTATTACTTTACAAGGTTGGGGAAGGTTATTGACCCAGGGATGACAACACAGATGTGGCCCTGATTTAATTGTCACTGAGTCACTGATTTAATTGTCAGTGACTCTCGGCTATGGGGTGTGTGTGTGTGCACCCCTGATCCAGACACTGGGGTCCCAAAGGACAGGGTTAACCACCACCCCAATCGTGTCTCCTCTACTCACTCAGTCCTACAGAGAAAAGCCAAGTAATGAACTTGGAGACAACTTTGTGGGGGAGGCCAACGCTGCCTACTGCCCCTGATACGGGGTGGGTCTCTATCAATAGGGGGGCCCTGGTGAGGTTGGGGAGCATCAATGCGTGTCTGTGTGCAAAATGTAGTGCAGCCCGCACACCCCAGAACTCCTTGGCGTCACAAGGCTCTCCCTCTAAGACACTGCTCGTCACTCACAAGGAAGCAACATGATGTTCAGGGTCCCAAGTTATAACATCAGGTCCCTCAAGATTGGAGGCTAGGTTGGGAGCGGGGTGGGGAAGGCAGCACGGGGTGGTGGTGGTGGTAGGGGGGACCTTGGCCAGAAGCTCACGTCACGGGATGATGCGCCTTTGTGATTCTTGGCCCCATAAAGGATGTGGCTCTCAAGATGTTTGGTGTCCCCCGCCCCACCGACCTGAATGCTTGTGCGCAAGGGGGCATTTCTGATTAACGACAGAGCTACAAAAGACAGCGGAAAAGAGCACCCGCAGCTATGCACGGCTCAGCCGCGGATATTCACCAGCCCTCGGCGTGCTGCTCGTCCAACAAAAATATACCATTTCCCTTCAAGCCTGGCAGCTAAGAATGAACTGTCCTTCTATAGAGAAAAGGCACTGGTCTTTGACAAGGCCGAGAGCGTGAGTCATCCTTCAAACATTCCTTTGCTTGATATCTGGAAACCAAGGCTGCCTCCCAAGAATCCAACTGCTGCCCTGGATCAGGATCAGAATGCGTGCGTGTGCTGTCTCCCCTGCACTAAAACTGCATCTACTCTTTGTCTGTGGCCATAAGTTTGGCTGCCGTTGGCCTGCATTTCCCCCAATGGCATTGTTGGCTGGGGGAGAAAGAGGAGACATTGACGTTGCCTAGCAACCACAGCAGGAATTTGCCCTGCAACAGCAAAGTGCTCTCTTTCCTTCCTCTCAAGCAAGCTGCCAGTCAGTTCAGAAGCACTGAAGACTCTGAAGCTGGCAATCAGATATTGTAGAGCAGGGGTGCCCACTTTTTGGCCCGTGGGCACATTTGGGAATGTGAGAAACTGCTGTGGGCACCACCACAAAATGCCTAATCAGTGGATCGCCACTTTGGCATCTACCTGTCACTTCTATGGATCTTAGACTGCATCTTATTCAGCAAAAACTTTTATTTTGTGTCTATGGGATACCACAACATCTCTTTAATAAAGGATTGTCTAATCCATCTAATTGCTGGCAGTGGAATACAGCTAATGCTTCTTTTAAACATATGTTTGGGCAATGTCCAGTAGTTGCTTCTTTTGGGGAGAAGGTTATTACACAGATAAAATTTGTACTGGAACAGCCTTTGATATTCACTGATGTATGCGCTCTTTTAAATTATTTACCTGCTTCATGGAAAATAACAAATGGAAGGGGAAATGAATTCTCTGCACCCTTTTGACAGCTAAAAGACTGATATTACAAAATTGGAAGGATAAACATCTCCTATAATGCAATGGATTGAGGACCATACAAGGCTTTCGATACATGAATGGGTGGCATATAGATGCCAACTTCAAATGGATACTTATTTGGATATTTGGTCTGCTTTTGTTGAAGCCTATGTATAGTTGCTAGAAAGTTGTATGCATTTCGTACAAATCCATGTGCATATATTTTTTTTAAATGGGGATTTTCGGATGCCCACAGGCACTACGTTGGAGACCCCTTCGTGGGTGCCACTGGAGGTGCTCGTGAGTGCTGTGTTGGGGACCCCTGTTGTAGGGGTTGTTAAGAGGAAGAGGCCAGGCCAACCCTAGCCCTGGAGTGTGTGGTTCTTTGAAGACAAAATTTATGTGACAGTGGCAGATACATGCATCTCTTCATGGGTCCACTCTTGTTCACATACAAAGTGGAGCGGTGGGGCTCTTAACAGTAAAAAGAGTGCAAAGGAAAAAGACACTGACCCCACCCCCATCATTTTTCTCCATTCCCAGCTTATTTTTTGGTAACCGGGGCAACTGGCTGCAGGAAGGCCAGCCCTGAGAAAAGTCTAGCATCCCATGTGCTCCTTTTTAACATTAAAGTAAGACCCCTCCACTTATTCACATGAATGGGGCGGACACATGAGCGATGATCCCATTATGTCCAGCTTGGCCTAACACAGGGCCCTGGAGGACCATTGCTGGAGCTGGAGATCTGGAACCGGAGCTTTGAATGCAGCAGGCCGTGGTGCTGCTCCGTTAACCAGGCCAAGGCAGGACTGGTATTTATACCAGGCCTGGCCAATCCAGAAGCATCATCCTGCCTGCCAATCACAGCGACTGACTTTGCAGAGCCACCTCTGAGGCCTGAGCCTCTGCCCCAAGAAGCTTGCCAGTACTGGTTCGCAGCCCAGTGTCCTCAACAACCCCTCAAAGGGAAGGGAAGTAGCTCCACAGATGCTATTTAGCAACGTCTGTCATAGACTCATTCCCATTTGATGAAGATTGGGGGTGAGAAGGGAGCAAAGGACAAGATGAATTGACTGGTTTGGCTTTTCCAAATCCACTCATCTTCCACCTCCATCTTTAAGTCCCAGCTCCTGTGAGTAAAATACCTGAGGACTCCCCACTCCTGGTTTTGTGAAAATGCAAAGAGGAAACAAATTGCACCCAAATAAAACAAAGCCACTGTCCCTCCTCCTGGGGACTAATGCCATCTCTCTCCTCAGAGGTGGCGCAGAGCAAAAAGTTTGTTGTATTGTTAGAACTCCCATCAGGCGACAGGCTAGATGCAGTTTGGGCCGGGTGTTCCAAGTTTCCACCGCTCGTTTTCAAGAACTATTCCGTCTCAAAAAACAGTTCTGTGCTTAAATACCCTTCCTCCCATTTGCTTCTGGGGGAGCACAAGTGGATTTTGTAAGATGTCAAGACGGAAAGGGGTGGGCGGGTGGGCGGGAAACCTGCAAAAAGGTCACAGTAGCTTTTGGTTAAGTTCCGACTGTACCGGATCCTTCACGGCTGCCCCGCTGAGTCAAACTCAGGACGCGCGCGAGATGTCCTGCCTGCTTTCTCTTGAGAAACGGCAGCCTCCAGCAACTTGAGCCTGTCACGGTTCAAACCTCACACTACCTGCAGCGCTGTGGCTTCCCCGTCCAACTGATACTTGATCTGGTGGAGTTCTTCCAGCTCCTGCTGGTGCCGGTCTGTTTTGTGTCCTACCAGGGAGCGGTAGAAGTGCAAGGCGAAGATCACAAAGACCACTCCAACTGGAACCATGATGGTGGTGGAGGCCATGGCCGCATTCCAGCCGGAGCTGTCCGGAGGGGCCACGGTGGCATTGTTGCCGGCGGGGACCGGTGCAGGGGCGCAGCACTTCTGGGCGGAGGAGGTGCCGCTGATGGGCATAAATTTGACCCAGCAGATCAAGACCACCTCGGTCAGGAAGAGGAAGATGCCCAAGGCCGTGGAGAAGCCCCACGCCAGCTCAATGTAATGGTGCATACGCTCGTGGGGAGACTCGTTGACCGAGTTAAGATTGTGGATGTTACTGACGGCCTCGATGTGGGGTAGGATGCAGGTGCTCACCATGAGGGCAAAGAGGTGGACGGCCACCAGCACCGTGGTGCAGGCACTGAAGGCAACGAGCAGCGCGCGGGGGTAGTCGTAATCCTCCAGCTGCACCTCCACCATGGCCACCTGGGGGGGGGGGAGGAGATGGGGAAATAGGATTATTATCTCCAACTTACATTAAACATATTAAGTCACATTCCAGTTTTATCCCACCTTTCCTACAAGGAGCGCAAGATGGCATGCATGGTGCACCCCTCCATTTTATCCTCACAACCACCCTGTGAGGTGGGTTAAGCTGAAACGGGGAAAGAGAATGGGAGACTGGGCCAAGGTCACCCACTGAGCTTCCTGGCTGAATGGGGATTTGAACCAGGGCCTTCCTGGTTCTCCTCCAGCGCTCTAACTGCTACCCCACACCGGCTTACCTAATGTTTATAATGTTACAGACTCTTTACTTTCTCAAGTGACAAAAAAAAAAAATCCAGGGGCAGCACTATTCTAAGCATGTTTTTAAAATCCCAAATCCACAGTTGGGCAATACCTTTGTTAGAACCAACCCAAATTCCACAAAAATGTGCAATCTTTAGAGTTCTGGAGAATTCACAAGATTGCACATTTTTGTGGAATTTGGGTTGGTTCTAACAGAGGCATTGCCCAACTGTGGATTTGGGACTTACAATATTTGTTTTATGTACAAATAAAGCAGAACATGCACGGAGGCAAAAAGGCACTCCTGCAGCATGCAGCCAGTCCAGCCGCTCCAGCGTCAGTTTCCAGAGAGCAATTTGCACAGCAGCAACACCCTGCTCAGACATTGCAACCCCCATTTCTAGCCAACTCCTGTGAGAAACTCTCAGTCTATCGGTCACTTCTGTCTATTCCACAGGTGGGGGATCCAGATGTTGGACTACAGTTCCCACCATCTCTGACCATTGGCCAGGCCAGCAGTGTCTGATGGGAGATTGTCCAACAACATATAGAGGGCCATAAGTCCTCCACCCCTGGCCTATTCAAACTTCTCTCTCTCTCTCTCTCTCTCTCTCATGCACACACGCACACACGCACACACACACACACACACACACAGAGCGATCTGTGCAGGGGTCTATGTCTCTGAACCACACCCATATAGGTTAACTGCCTACATCTACAGCCATTACAGGGACATGAAGATTGCTTTGTCAAATCCCTTGCTCTGGCCAGGTGGAGCCATTTATCGTAAACTTGCGCCATCATAGAGTTTTGTGTGTACAAAGCCCTCCACATACAGTTTTTAAAAATCATCCTCAGAAACCGCTCCTTACATTAGGTCGGTATCGTTATCCCCATATCGCAGGTGGGGATGACTGAGGCCAAAGCCTCTCAGCCCCAGTGCAGTGTAATCAGCGCCTCCAGTTTTCCATTGAATGTGGCTGTTCGGATGGTAATTGATGCCATTCCATAGGGGTTTGGGGAGCAGGTAGAATAACTCCCTCTGATTTGTGTTGCAGTCCTGCCACCCACATAGTTGTTTCAGACAATGCCAGGAAGTGAGGGCTGTGTGCAACTCATCTTGTTGTCCCCACCCCTATGGTCGAGGCTGAGAGCCACCGTAACTGGCCTTAAACGTGGCATTCCTATTAAACCCCCAACTTGGCACCAGGACCCTCTTCAGGGGTGAGGGTTGGGGAAAGTGCCCCATATTCTGGTTTGATTTGACCAGTCACAGCTCCAGCCCTGGCTTGGATCCCAGTTCACTGGCAATATCCCCAGACAATTGGGCCGGGGGGAGCAAGAGAGAGAAAGGAAGGATTTAACCCACACCAAGACAGTTCCCACAGCCTGACTGGACACCAAAACCTTTTGGAAGCAAACAGGAAGTTGAAGGAGCCTGCACAGCCCCCCCAGACACACACACATGAAGTGAGGCTTGGCCAAACTCCCCGATGTCAACTCCGGTGTGACACTGTTGCGTCACAGTTGAAATAACCCCTGCCAACCTTGAGGCATCGAGTCCTTCGGGAGGCGGCCAAGGCTTATTTTCAGTAAGTGGGCCACATTAAAAAGAGTGGTGACAGCTGGTTGGCACAGGCCCCACAAGGGAGCACGTGCTGGAGACTCAGCTGGGGCAACCAGGACATGAATGGAAGGGGTAGAGGACGTATCCCCCAGGGCTCAGCCCTGCCACCTCAGCCTGTGGTCTTAAGGCCCGGCCCTAGAGAGAGCAGCAAGTGCTTTCTTGCCCAAAATCCTGGCAATAAAAAAAGGTGCAGTACCTCAGAGCCCGTACAGGGTGTGCATCCCCTCCAGGGGAACAGGATTTTATTTCTGACAGATGGTCCTAGAGCAGGAATGGAGAATGGTGGGATTGCAATGGTGGGAGTAAAGGCCTGTGTGGCTCACGCTGGCTCAGCTTGTCTTGAGTGTGGAAAGCTAAGCAGGGTCAGGCCTGGTTATTACTTGGATGGGAGACCCCTCCTCTAGTTTCCTGCATTGGGCAGGGGGTTGGACTCGATGGCCTTGTAGGCCCCTTCTAACTCTATGATCTATGAATCTAAACCATTCCTCACCACTGGCTGGGGCTGATGGGAGCTGTAGTTCAACAACATCTGGAGCGGGCCGCACCTCCCCCACTCGTATCCTGCAGCCTCTTAAACCCGTCCCCCTTTGAAAACACACAGACCTGTGTAATCTTACAAGCTGGGTGAGACTACGGAGGCCTGGACAACCACATTCTAGCTCAGGGGGCAAGTATTTGCTGCCTAAGTGGCAGCTCTACCCTACCCAGCCCTGGAGCCTATGAAACAAAGGGTGTCTCTGAACATATGCGGAGTGCCTCCCACACCTGGAGCGGGGAAGAGATGTGGGAGGAACCGCTAAACCCAGAAAATAGCACCAGTAGATCTATAGCACCTGCTGGTTATGGCTGCATAGTTTCCCACCTACCACTCTAACTGTTAAACTTGACTCTCCTCAGCTGCAAACCGTTGGCTCTGGGCTATTCCTGCTCTAGGCATGGCCTAGATCAGTGTTCTCCAACCTTGGGTCCCCAGATGTTTTTGGCCTACAACTCCCAGCATGCCCCAGCCAGCATGGCTGGGGCATGCTGGGAGTTGTAGGCCAAAAACATCTGGGGACCCAAGGTTGGAGAACACTGGCCTAGATGACAGGCTGAGGGCCAAGTGGTTCCCCCCCCCCCGCTCCCTCTGAGTCTCATTGGGAGGTCCCTTTCGAGAGCGATTGGCTGAGAAACCCAGAATATCTGCCCATCCATGCCGAAGACGACAACAACGGCACACAGGGTCATTGAGGAATTCTGACCACAGCAGCCTCCCCTATTCCCATGTTCTGGAGCAGGGCTCTCCAAAACTTGCCTGTGGCTTATGCTGGCTCAGCTTGTCTGAGTGTGGAAAGCTAAGCAGGGTCAGGCCTGGTTATTACTTGGATGGGAGACCCCTCCTCTAGTTTCCTGCGTTGAGCAGGGGGTTGGACTTGATGGCCTTGTAGGCTCCTTCCAACTCTATGATCTATGAACCTTGGGTCCCCAGATGTTGCTTGCCTACAGCTCCCGGCATACCCAGCCAGCATGGCTAATGGCAAGGGATTCTGGGAGCTGTAGTCCAGCAGCATCTGGGGATCCAAGGTTGGGGAGCCCTTTTCTGGAGGCTGCGGCACGCTTTCCCATTCCCTACTAGGCCATTCTTCACCACAATCCCCTTAGAGATAGGACGGACGGCCCTCTAACCTCTTTGCACACTGGGAATTTTCGCACCGATATTGCTCCTGCCTAGGACGCCCCCTGCGTAAAAGGCAAGCAGGCAGTCACACTTTTGTTTCGCCACATGTACTTGCACCATATCAGAGAAGCCAGAGCCAAAATACAGCTTCCCAGTGCATGTACCTCCCAGGGGAAAAAAACAGTTAGGTGCGCATGACTCACATACACTGAGGTACACATAATATCTAAACAGGACCAGATTGAGAGCCACTAACTGGTTTCTCAAAGCAAGAGGTGCAGGCCTTTGGCCTACCAAGAAGTGTGTGGGACGCGGCTGTGCTTAATTGGTGAAGTGAGAAACCGCTCTACATATGCCCAGAGGCACTCTGCTGCTTTAAAGTTTCACCTGTTCCAGGACTGAGGCCTGGCCTTGAAAACAGACTCCGGGGCTCCAACAAAGCTCTTGACCAGTGTTCTCCAACCTTGGGTCCCCAGATGTTTTTGGCCTACAACTCCCAGCATGCCCCAGCCAGCTACGCTGGCTGGGGCATGCTGGGAGTTGTAGGCCAAAAACATCTGGGGACCCAAGGTTGGAGAACACTGCTCTAGACCCAGTGTCCAGAGGACCTCAAACTGGCGCTTTTGCCCCACATAGCAGAAAGGCCCCACTGCAATCATAATAATTAGAACTTCACTTCGTGCTTCTGGTGCAAAGTGCCTCAGATAAGTCACATCTGAAATCCTTACAACAACCCCGAAAGAGAGGTCCGTTTTCTTCCCCGCGTGCCGATACCGCACCATACATTGTACAGTTGAGGGGGGGGGGGGAGAGCGGCTGAGAGATTGCAGTGGTTTGCCTAATCTGAGGAGAGATTTGAACTGGAAACTTTCCGTCTCAAACTCAAAGCTCATACTTTGGCCCGCCCTCTGTTTCCAGCTCCCCATGCCACCTCCCCCAATCCAAATGGCGCTGTTGAGAGAGAGAGAGAGAGAGAGAGAGAGAGAGAAGCGCCGCCACATTTTGTTTCAAAAGCTCCCCCACCCCAAAAATACTGTTGGCTCCAAGACGGGGCCTTGCAGCCGGTCTAATTTCTCAGATCCTCCCTTCCCTGCCTAAGCTCCCCCGTTGCTTTGGTTACAAGCAAATGAGATCACGTTGTGAGGAATGCAGTTTTGCCTTGGGACCTGGCTGGGCACCGAGAGGGAATAACAGATCATGTCTGACACTTCGTTATCCCGCCCTTCCTGGGCGGCGTGCACGGTCCCAACTCCCATTTATCCTCCCAGCAACCCTGCAAGACGGGTTCAGCTGGGACCGAGGCACTGGCCCAAGGTCACCCAGCGAGCTTCGTGGCTGAGTGGGAATGGGAACCCAATTCTCCTCCAGGTGTCAAGTCCAAACACTGTAGCTAACTGCACCACACTGTCTCTGAAGAAATCCGCAGGCAGGCAAAGGGAAGACAAACACACTTTAAAAGGCAAGCAGGCCGAGCTAGCAGGAGGCTAAAGACCGTCCACCAGGATGAGCACATTGGGAGGGCAGGCCCAGGACTGAGAAGTGCTTTCATGGCTCCCGTTGCCAATCCATGCACATTTTACTTGAGAGCAAGCCCCACTGCAAACAGGTTTATTTTCTGAGTAGGATCAGGCTGCATGGAGACCATACCGCAAGTCTCGCGCTCAGCATGAACTCACTAGGTAGCCTTAGCCAATCTGCTCTCTCTCTCTCTGCCCCTTCGTTCGTCTGGAACATGGGGGTCATAACCCTAAACCCACCACCTTACAGGGCTGTTTTAAGGACTGCCGAGAGAACATGCCTGAAGCTCTAAGTGCCCTATAAAAGCAAAATAGAATTGTTACTGTGGCGGGGTGGACAGTTGCAGAAGAGGGCTGGCTCTACTCCAGTGGTCTCCAACCTTGGGTCCCCAGATGTTTTTGGCCTACAACTCCCAGCATAGGCCAAAAACATCTGGGGACCCAAGGTTGGAGAACACGGCTCTACTCCAAAAGGCAAACCTAGGCAGCTGTGTAGGGGACAGAGGTTGGTAGGAGGCAGCCAGAGAGGGAACCAATCTCAGGGCAGAGGGCAGGGATGAAGTGCCCAGTGTGTGTGTGTGTGTGTGTGTAAAATTATATATGTGCATTAAGATCATCATCGGAGGACTTCCTCCATGTGCCCCCACCAAATGGGACAAGGTGGGTGGCTACAAAGAGGGCCTTTTCAGTGGTGGCACACTGTTTGTGGAACACTCTCTCCAGAGAGACTTGCCCGACGCCTACGTTATGGCCTTTCCGGCATCTGGTAAAGACCTTTTTCTTCTCTCAGGCATTTTAAGAACCATTTTTTCGTGCTTTTAGCATTTTATTCTGCTGCTGGTTTTAATCTGGTTTTGTGTGCTGAGATGGTTTTAATCTTTGCTGCTGGTTTTATCTTGGTTTTAGTCTGGGCTGTTTTTATTTTTGTTTTAAGGTTTGTATTCTGTGTTTTTAATGTATTGTCCACTGCCCAGAGAACTTTGGTTATTGAGCGGTTTAAAAGTACAATAAATAAATCATTTTTTAAAAGCATTTATACTCTAGGGTTGGTTGTTGTTTTTAAAGAGGCATCCTGTGTGTGTGTGTGTGTGTCTGTGTGTAGAGGACGGTTGTTGTTGTTTCTAAAACTATAAGCAGGACAGGGTGTGGCGCTATTGAAAGAAAGTGTATCTAAGGTGGCTGTGAGGGATTGAGGCCTACTCAGGCTTGAGTTTGTTGAAGCCTGAAGGCCCAAACACTTCCCTCGATTAGTTGAAGCCTGAAGGCCCAAACACTTGGATGGGAGGGGGAGTTTGAGAGTTTAGTTTACCCAATAGAAGTTAAGAATGAGATCTCCTATTCAAAGTCACATGATTATAACCTTCCATTCCTGGGAAGGCTATATATATGTGTGGGGTGTGGTCAGCTAGCAGCAGTGGGAGCCTGACTGCAGAAGCAGAAAGAGCAGAGAGAGAAGCAGAGAGGGAGAGACTGGCTGCATAGGAGATAGGTAGTCTGAAGTTAAACTAGAGAACGTTGGATTGTTTGTTTTTTTTTTTCTTCATACTTTTTAGGTTGTATGCTTTTAAGAGAGTAGCACGGTTTGGTGTTTAAAACTATAAGCGGACGGGTTTGGAGCAGTGAAAGGTGTATCTAAGGTGGCAGAGTGCAGAAATCTGTTGCAGGGGATACAGCTGCATCAGCCCAGATTTTTATAGGAGAAGTCAGCAGAGGAAAATGATTCTCAGGAAGCAAACAACTCTTGGGGCAGCCCCTGCAAAGATCACCGGTGGAAACTGCATGACTTTGAAGTACGGAAATATTAATCAGACACCCCGGGGTGTGGGGAGGAACACCACATAATCAAAGACTAGGCTTGTTCCATTGCTTCTTGGGTAGAACATCCTGGCAAGGCGAAGATCAGCCAGGCCTCATCCGTTGGCCAGAGAAGGAGCAGCTACAAGGAACTTCACTCTCCCCCCCCCCCGCCGCCGCCAGAAAGAACATTTGGCTCCGTTGGGCTCTTGCCCCAGGATTGTGGGACCGAAGGGGAGCGGGCACTGGCTTCTGCTATTCGCCAGGGTCCAAGGGCTACCCACTGCCTCCTGGCAACAACATCAATACAAGGGCCGAGGAGACCAACGAACCCCTATCCATCGGCCACATAAGGACCCGCTGCAGGAATCATAGAATAGTAGAGTTGGAAGGGGCCTCTAAGGCCATCGAGTCCAACTCCCTGCTCAGTGCAGGAGAACAGATGTGGGCAGCCCAGGCAGTCACCCATCCCAAGCACTGACCCGGCTCATACCTGCTTAGCTTCAGCATGTGGCCTGCATCGTGTGCTCTCCACACACCACCTGTGGCTCACGCTGGCTCAGCTTGTCTGAGCGTGGAAAGCTAAGCAGGGTCAGGCCTGGTTATTGCTTGGATGGGAGACCCCTCCTCTAGTTCCCTGCACTGAGCAGGGGGTTGGGCTCGATGACCTCGTAGGCCCCTTCCGACTCTGTGATCTATGAAATCTATGAAACCTGCATAAAGTTCATTCCCGCCTGCTCTGCCCCGCCTCGCCTCGCCAGAAATGACCTCTGCTCCAGTTGACAGTTTATTTATTTATTTATTATTTGCATTATCTATCGCCCGTCTGGCCGGCAAACCGGCCACCCTGGGCGATGTACAGAAAATAAAACAGAACAGAACAGTTGCCCTCAGACTGCAGGTCTGAAGGGAAGCGCTCTCTGGCCCAGTGTTGTGGTGGAGACAGGGCTGGCAGGGCCGAAGCGCCAGGACTGAGCGGGGACAATGACGCCATCTGCCACCCGACTCGAGCTTCCCTGGTCCCCTCTGAGCTTAGCTGCAATCCCCACAGTAATGGGTGGGTGAATTTTCCCAGCTACGGTATATTGCTGTGAGCTACCCCTGATGTAATGCAAAGTATTTTTGGGGTGGCTTGGTCTTGAACCAGCAGTTAAGAGACCATTAGCTTTACTAAAGGCCTGCTCCTGGTGGAGATGAAGCCTGCTAACACTGGTTTGTGGGAACATCATGATGAGCGCCTACACTTCAAAATGTACCACTGCTTTGGCCTCATCCATTGGCCAGAGGACTAAGGAGCCCTGGGTTGCGTGGTGTGTGTGTGTGTGTGTGTGTTATTGCAATCTACTACAGCCTTCCACAACCTAGTGCCCCCACTACAATTTTCGACTACAATTCCCAGGATTCCCAGGTTGTTGGGTCTGTGACCGCATAATAAAGATTGATTGATTGACTACAATTCCCAGGATTCCTGACCAGTGGCCATGTAAACTGCCTTTGGGATCATTTGATTATAAGGCAGGATATATTATAAGATGATGAGAAATCCCCCCCCCCCATACCAATTAAAGACTATTCAAAAGCATTCCAGTAGCCTACAACTTCCTAACATACATTTCTCTAGCGAGGTCTGGGCAGTAATCTTGCATGGATAGCTTTTATGCATGGTTGCAAATGCGTGTTGAAAAATTCCAGAACTTTCCCTCAAGCTGACCAAATCTTCCCATCCCCAAATACCTAAAGGCAACATGTCCATGAGCATGTGCAGAGTGCCTGTGCTTTGTGAAAGGAACTAGTTTTTTAAAAACAGGGTAAGAACACATTGCCTCTGAGCATATGCAGAGTACAATTCCATTCAGGACCAGAAGCAATTGTATTTCTAAGGGCAGCATATTTCCAAAGGGAGGATCTTAGGTTGTGTTTTATTTGTTTTTAAATCATCTTATAAGGAAATAGAAATAACATACACCCACAACACAATTTTGACTTTACATCCTCCTATTCAGGCAAGGTTAAGAAAGTTAAACTCTAGCCACATAGGCAACCCTTGAGAAGTGCCTCTGGGCTCACTTTTCCCCACACAATTCCCTTTTTCTAACACCCCCTTCCCCTCAATGTAGATGTTAAATTGCATTTGAGATCTTCATTCAGGAAGTGACTAAGAATATTGGTTTAACAGAAAGGAGGGGTCATTTTACAAACCACAGCCTAAATTTCTGCATTTTGAACCAGAGCTGCCAAATGACAGGCCTTCTGCGCGATCGAAGCCTCTAGAGTCATGTTAGGAAACAAGGAAGAACCAGAAAGTTTGAAGAAAATTGAACATCCTTTTTTAGACTTTCTAAAATTCTAATATTTCCACATCTGGAGAACTTTCTTTTAATTTTCCCTCCTGCTTCCCTTCTCGCCCCAGCCTCTTTTCTAGATACACTTTGCTGGTCAACTAACTGAAACATGTCAAAGGCCTATTTGGCAGTATCGCCAGGGTTGCTGTCACCCATTGGTGGGTTTTCATGTTTTTTTCTGTCCAAAATTAGTAGGACATTTATTATTAACAGAGTTTATACCGGTACTTTTTATTTTGGGTGTGTCCCAAGACATTTCTGATCAATCCTATTCTCAGTTTTAAAAATGTATATGTTGATTGGGGCTGGGCAGGGGAGCAAAAAATAAAAACAAAAATCCCCCAACAGCAAGTATACTAAAAATAAAAGGATAAGCTATTTTGATTAAGATGATGCTCGGGGATGTTGTGTTCTTGGTCATATATCCACTCTCAAACCTGAAATTGCTGTGTAGGATAATCTGGAGCCAATTCTTTGCTGCTTATAAATAATAAGGAAGGGCCAAATAATGACTATTAGGCATGGCAAAGCGGGTTGGTTGCCTAACTCTATATTTAATCATAAGGAACAGGAACAGGGAGACCCAGGTTCAGTTTGCCACTCTGCCATGTTGCGCATGGGGTTGGTGATCTTGGCCCAGCCTCAGCCCAGCACCTAACCTACCTCACAGAGTTGTTGTGAAAACAAAATGAATTGGGGAAGAATCTTGCATACCCTGCCGAGCTCCTTGTGCGAAGCACAGGATAAGTGTAATTTAAAATATAATTAAGATAATTAAATTGATTTGAATGGATCCCCGTGTGCCCACACTACGCCAGGTTGAAAGGTGGCAACCCCATGTGCTCCACAACAGGGGGCACCATTTCAGATATTACTGCAGTGCAGGGGGCTATGCTGGTTTCTTGGATAGCGGGAAGCTATCTGTGCATGCTCAGAGGCCCACTCTATTTTTTTAATGTTTGGCAGAAGCCCTGGCATTCTAGAAATAAATTCTCTGAGAAAAGCGAGTTGTAGCTAATGGATGAAGTGGTGCCAGCAAGTAAGGGGAACATAAACACAAGAGACGGGTCCCTTTCTCAGATTTCTTTAGAAAGGCACCCAGAATCTTGGATCATTTTGAAGACTTCACATCTTTTCTCATAAGCCATCAGGGACTAGAGCAGCTTCCCCAACCTAGCGCCCTACGACACCCCCCCCATCATCTTCAGCCAGCATGAACATTGGCAGTGCTGGCTGGGGATGATGGGAATTATAGTCCAATGCACCTGGACAATGCACGGTTGGGGAAGCTGGACTAGAGCATTGGATGCTCCAGTCCACAAAATCTTAGGCCACAACAAAGCTGTTAGACTTTAAGGTGCCAAAAGATTCTTTGGGGTGTTTGCTGATCTGTTTGTAGGAGAGGGGGCCATAGGAATTTGGGGCTATTCTTCCCAAGCTGGTGGCTACTATACTTACATCAAGTCAGCTGTACCACCTCTGTTTTCCCTTGCAAGTATCAGGTCCAGTTCTTATACTCACACTCTTGATTTATTTATTTTTTTAAACAGTGCAAAGGGGCCACTACGCTGAAACAGTCTTGAGCTTTGCACCATATTTTGGAAAGGAGGACAAAAAGGGGCATCTATCACAACACAGAAGCAAACCCAGGAGCCCTGGCTGGTACACAGTTTCCCTCTTCTACCGTAACTAGCAGCCATGACGCTAGTCCTTGGCGTCTCACATGGAGCCACTCTAGATGTGCTTCACACAAGCTCTCAATAACCATTGAAAGATGGACAAAGCCCCAAGAAAGTAGATTTTTTGGGTCAGAGTTCTGGGCTGTGCCCATTCCTCTAGGAGGGGTGTCCAGTAAGTGAATCAGCCCTTCTGAAATTTGTGGGTGGGAAGATATGGCAGTTAGTGCGCTGGGATTATCTGGGGCAACAAGGACCAGCGGTTTCAGCAGTGACATTTCTGGGTTCTCCTTGGAGGGGGGAAAACACAGTGGTACTTAGCGATGCAGAAAAAGTAAACAGGGTTCCCCTGGGATGGGTGGGTGAGGGATGCAGCTGAGCGGGAAGAAACGAAGGGCTCAGCATTCCTGGGTTCTCTGTTTGGGAGAGAAAGGCAGCAAGGTGTAGCAGTTACTGCTGCCGTGGAAGGGAGTGCAAGCCAACGGTTGGAGCAGAGGGCTTCAAGGCACGACTCTGGGATGCAGGTGGTGATCGACGGCGGCAGCGGCGGCGGCGGCTTCCCTTTCCCCACTTACCATGGCAAACCCGGAAAGCAGGGCTGAGGTCCGGCTGGAAGCTTTGAGTTTGGCCCGGCTGAGATACAGTCGCCGCCAGTTGAGGGCATGAAGGGAATGCTGGTTGGCACTCATAAGCTCCAGGTAACTTCGCCGGACGAACTCCCGGTAGGTGGCAGAGACGCCCAGAGTCTCCGAAGATTCGGGGTTCAGGGGCTCGCGCTCCCCTTCCGCCCCCTCGCCATCCGCTGCCTCGGCTCCTCCTCCGGGCTTCATCGCACCCCTTGGAGCGCGGAATGGACCCGGCGCAGAAAAAGAGCTGGCCTCAAAGTGTTCGCAGGCGAGCTTTGGGGAGTCGAAGGGGCCAGTGACCAGCCTGAACCTACGGGGGGCGTGGGCGTCAGGGGGAAACCCACAGGGATGGGGAGTGGCGGGGGGGGGGCACCCACAGCTAAAGTGTTACCGCCCGGACTGTTGAAATAAAAAGTCCCCCCCCCCCCAGGGAGCGGGGTTAATTCAGGAGTTTCTGGCAATAGGATTGGGGGGGGTAGGTCTAGGAGGATGCAGAAAGCAAAGGTGGGAAAATCCTGGCCAAGCGAAGGATGAAATGAGCCGTGGTCACCCCCGCTGTCCTCCCCCCCCCAATAAAGATCAAAAGGAGTGGGTGGGGAGGAGGAACGAGGGCGGGAAGGAAGGGGAGCTTGGAAACGGGGGGTGGGCTGAAAGGGGCGGCGGAGGGTAGGGCTGGCGGAGGGAAAGGTCCGGGGAGAAAGCCCCGGTCCGGCGCCGCGTCGGGGCAGAAGTTGCGATTCGCGCAGGCAGCCGAGCTGGGCAGGGCGGGAGCGGGCGAGGGCGAGGGCAGGAGGCCGGCTCGGCGGGCGGGGAAGATAAGTTTGCCTTGGCTGCCGGCAGGCGGCACTTAAAGGGGAAGCAGCGAGGGAAGGCAGACAATCGGGGGCGGGGCGGGGCGAGGCGAGGCGAGGCGAGGGACGGAGGGGCGGGCGGAATACAAGCGAGGATATTCCGAGGGAGGAAAAGTCCTCCCTGCATCAGCTTTCCCCGACCTGGGGCCCTCCAGACGCGTTGGACTGCCATTGCCATCCCGGCTGGGAATGATGGGCATTGCAGTCCTGCGCGTCTGGAGGGCCCCAGGTCGGGGAAGGCTGCTCTGCATGTATGCTGGCTCAGCTTGTCTGAGCGTGGAAAGCTAAGCAGGGTCAGGCCTGGTTATTACTTGGATGGGAGACCCCTCTAGTTTCCTGCATTGAGTAGGGGGTTGGACTCGATAGCCTTGTAGTAGGCTCCTTCCAACTCTATCTAGGTTTACCCCAAAGTAAGCCCCACTGTGATCAATGGGGCTTACTCCCAGGTCAGTCTATCTAGGGCCAGCCTTCCTCTAACCTGGTGCTCTCCCTCCATGTTTTGGACTTCAGCTCCCATCAGCCTCAGCCAGCATGGTCAGAAAAGCTGGGAGTTGTAGTCCAAAACATCTGGAGGGTTGCCAGGTTGGGGGGGAAGGCTGGGCCCTAGACTGGCCAACCTGGGAGGATGCCCCATTGAAATCAGGGGGCTTCCTCATGAGTAGGCACATACAGGATCTCACACTAAGGAAATGAGGGGAAAGGAGGGATATGAGAACTGGGATTGTGAAGAAATACCTGTATATAAATATTGCGGTTCTGTAGCGTGTACTTTGTGTGGTCTTGGTGAAGTTACAATGTATCTGAGTAGCCCTGAGGCCTTGTTTTGTTATGGTCAAAGGCCTGTGTGGTAGCTGCTGAGTGATATTCTGAAGGGGAAGAAAGAGACAATTGCTTTGAATATTGTTCGATGGGGCCTGGATCATGTAAGTTCAATTCTGATCTGCTGGGGATTCTAGCAAGGTGGGAAAGTGCAGCTGGGAAATTACAATTAAGGTAGGATAGTTGACAGGCGTTTAGTCAGAGTTCACCTGTGGGGAGAGAGGTAGAAAGGTCAGCTGACTGGTGTGTGGTGCTATAGAAGGACTAAGGAAGCTGAGGAGAAAGGGGATAGCTATTCTTTCTCTTAGGTGGCTGTTAAAGATCAGGAGTAGGAATCAGGTGGCTGCTGTGTTATGCCAGGAGGCTGCTCTAAGATCTTGACAGAAGAATGTTACACAAGCAGGCAGGAAAAACCCAGATAAACAGTACAAGCAGCCAGACATACAACAGGAAGAGCTTTGGGAGTCAGAGGAGGTGGTACCCAAGAGCCGGACCTGGTAGTGAGTGTATTTGGCTGGGGTGGAAGTTTAGGCAATTTGGCCTGAGGTAAAAGAAGTCATTAAAGACACAATCCTATGCGTGTTTAGACAGCAATAAGTCCTGCAGCTCCCAGCATTCCCCAGCTGGCTGGGGAATGCTGGGAGTTGTAGGACTTATTGCTGTCTAAACACGCATAAGATTGTGTCCTGAGAGGCTTGTATTAGTGACAGTGTCTCTAGTCCTCAAGGGCACAATCCAGTGGGGATTCCCATAAGCCTTTGAACTTGGAGGATTACAGGCATCCTATGCAGGGCGGGAGGAGCATGGAGGCGATCTTCACCTCCCCACTCCTCCCACCCTGCAAATCAGCTAGATGGCTGATCTCAGCTAGATGGCTGAGGTGCTTCAGACAGGGAGGGAAGGAGGCTGGAGTGATGCCAGGATACACCATGTCCTGGCGGGCCCGTTCTCCTCCCCTCTCCACCCCCCCCCCCGGAATGCCCTCTTCATCCCTTCTCCGAGGTTGCTCTTATGACTTCAGAGACGCAGCCAACGTAGTTCTTTCCACACCGGCTGCGAGGGAGGGAGGGGGACCCAAGTGTGGATCCCCAACTCCGAGGTTGGAGCTCTTTTCCAACCTCGGAGCTGGGAATCCAAACTATCCGATAGCCCTCTAGACACTGTCTAGGGGGCATAGGATCGCTCTGGCCATGCCATTAAGCAGTCTTTTGAAAAAAAACCCCCAAAGTAAATATTAGTAATCCCTTATGCACAAAATATCCCGTCAGATCAACTTACTAGGGAGTAAAAAGACCATTGAAGACAGTGGGATTTACTTCTGAGTAAGCATGTGTAGCAGGGGCAGGCGACCTTCCCGGCCCCGAAAGCTGCATGCACATCACGCAGACGCGCAGGCCCCCGTATGCCAAGGGTGGGCAACTTGAGGCCCTCTGGATGTTTTGGCTTAGAACCCCCATGATTCCTCACCATTGGCTATACAGGCTAGGGCTGCTGGGCGTTGTAGGCCAAAACCTCTGGATGGCCCATGCATGCCCCCCCCCCAAGCAAAGATGGGATTGCTAGAGAAGGCCCCCCCATCCCAGCAACCTCGGTCAGGATCACTGCTTCTGGGTCATTGAGGGAGGAGGGGAGTGTCCCCAGTTAGGCTTGATCTCCCGGCACTGCCAATAGTCGGGCCAGAGCGGTGAGCTGTCGTGGGCCACACGCAGGCTGCTCAGCCCTGTGCTGTTAAGACTGGGGAAATAGCATGGGGGGGGGGGGAAGGTTCCATTGAAGCAGTGTTTCTCAACCGTGGGTCCCCAGATGTTTTTGGCCTACAACTCCCAGCATGCCCCAGCCAGCTATGCTGGCTGGGGCATGCTGGGAGTTGTAGGCCAAAAACATCTGGGGACCCAAGGTTGAGAAACACTGCATTGAAGCTTGATGGTGGGGCCTCTGGGAAAGGACCTTGCGCCAAGCAGGTGTTGTAGTCCATCCCAGCGTCTCCTGTTTGCAGGGTCAGGTAGCAGGTGATTGGGGGAAACTTTTAGCCACCTGAGAGCCACGGCCACTCAGAATAGCCAGTACTGGGCTAGATGGGGGGAAAAAATGGTCTGATCTGATCTAAGGAGCTTCCTCTGTTTCTGCCTCTACATGTCTACTCAGAAGTAAGACCCGCTGAGTTTCCATGGGACTTACTCCCAGGTAACTGCATATAGGACTGCAGCCTTAGTTTATAATTAAAATATCTTAGGTTGCAGCCCTATGCCCAGTTACCTGGGAGTAAGCCCTAATGAGCTCAATAGGACTTACTTTTGAATAGACATGTACAGGATGGCACTGTTAAGAGTACCATGTTCGCTCGACTATGAACCTTATCAACACTGTCCAGAGTGGCAGCTGTGTTTGTGTGTCGCAGCAAAAACAGAGAGTTTTGTGGTGCCTTGAAGACTTAACACATTTATTCTGGCATAAGCTTTCATGGACACTGTCCAGTTTATATCAGATGCATCTGATATGTGACAAACGGGGGTATGAACCTCCAACCCTGTGAGGTAGGACAGGCTGCAAGACACCCTTTGTCTTTATTCCAGAGGCATCTCTGCCACCACTGATGTTTTTAAATAACTCTCATGTCCCGGCTACACAAGGATCCAGGCTTACGCAGTTATGGAGAAAGATAGGCCCTTTGTCCACAAGTTCCTTTAAACTCCTTAAAACCCACATTAGCATATATGGCAAGTGGTGTAGGCAGGCTGGCCTGGATAAGGCCGACTTTAGGTTAGGCAAGCAGAACCTAAATATAAGAACTTACAAATACTTGCCAGCATATTTGCCCAGTAAAATGTTTGTTCTGAAATGGGTATCTTGAAATCATAGCTATTGTGTTGTACATCCCTGTTGGTCAGGCCTCTAGGAATATATTTGTACATTGAATCTAGGAATTTTCGGTGACTACCCCGTATTTTTCCGTCTATAAGACGCCCCCATGTATAAGACGCCCCCCACTGGGCAGTTTCACAACTGTGCGGTTCTCTCCTTGGCTTACTTCTGTGTATAAGACGACCCTCAATTTTTAGTCTAACAATTTTAGGAAAAAGTATAGTCTTATACATGGAAAAATACTGTATATTAGTACTGTTTGAACACATGTTGTATTTTAATTGTAGCACAATTAAAAATAAATGCATCTTCAGCCTGATTTGTATATCTAACTCAGCGTTCCGCAACATGGTGCCCTCCAAAGGCTTTGGACTATAGCTCCCATCATCCCTGGCTATTGGCCATGCTAGATGTGGCTGATGGAAATTGTAGTCCCAAACCCAGGTTGGCGAAGCCTGCACTAACTGTTCAGTGATTGCTGGTTAGGGGGAAATTGTACGTTCCCATGTGTGTTAGACCCCTCCCCTCCCGCTGCACTGCTGTTCTGATCAAAATCAGAGTTCCTAACTTTAAAGTGTTGTTTCTGTTCCAAAATCGGGAGATCCGGATCATGTGTGGCCTCTTTAGATGTGACAGGAAGGAGGGGAAATGGTTCGTATGCACAAGCAATGGATTAAATGCTCACCACAAAGAGCCGGGGTGGGGGTGGGCGGGGAAGGCCTGAGGGGGTTAGAACAGACCTATCCTGCCTCAGCCAACAGGTGGGTGGTACGGTTTCTGAACACTCCTCTATGTCCCCCCCCCAAAAAACACCCACACACACACCAAAAAAAAATAGTGAAAAAAGGACTGGGAAAGAACCTTTATCCCTGTAGGGCTAGTTTACTATTGGCAGGGAGTTTATTACACAGGGAACATTAAAAACAACCTGGCAACACCTTACCCCCATGCCGTCTGAAGTGGCACGCTCCTCCGTTCCATGGAGTAGTATCACGCCATCCTGTTATGTGTGGAGGCCGGGCCAGACCAAACTTTCCTGAGTAGGGGTGAATGTGTGTGTGGAAAACATAATTTTGGACTGTCAGCTGATCGGCTATGCCCACAGGTGCAGTTTCTCCACAGTGACTTCGCCGTTACGTTGGATCTTCCCAGCCCACGCGCACAGTGCTGCTGGAGCAGGGGAATCATATATCGGACTAGACTCACTGTATACATGCGGCAGAACAGAGTAGCAGCAGGCGGAGGTGTGAGAATGGGCTGCACAGCACAGTTTGAGAATGCAGATGGGGAATATCCTTACTGAAAGCTTCCCACTGTTGAAAAACACCCTGCAGATAGAAAACCAGCGCTTCAAGCAAATGGTTGGGGGATGCTGTCAAGAAATTCCCTGATATGCTAGTTTTCCATTTGCAAGGGGAGATATATTTATAATTAAATAAATAAATAAATGTGAGGGCAAATTCAAGAAATTCCCTGATATGCTAGTTTTCTATTTGCAAGTACTCACTCACACACACACACACACACAGGCAATTCACAGTGGTATCTCATGCCTGAGTTTGAAATGGTACAGTCTATTCTAATCTCAGTATTCTTCCACTGCCTTCCCACCTTCCCACCTCAATCTGCTGTGTGTATAGAGTATGCGGTAGCTGCTACTGTATCCGTGCACAGCCCCTGACACAGCTTAGCCATGCAAACATGGTGGGTGAAGTCCTTGAAGCAGGCTCAGGTTCCACAGGCAGGGCCGGCATCAAGGGCAGGCATGGTCGGGCACATACTGATGGCCCACGCCCCAGCAGGGCCCCACCGACAAGAACCCCCTGCTCCTCTTTGCCTTCGCAACCTGCTTGTTTACCTGCCTCTGGCTCAGTTGGCGAGGAGGAGGAACAAGTGTCGCTGCCTGCTTGCTCACTGGCTCTCTACCTGTCAAGCAAGCAGGTGGCAGAAAGAGGATGAGGAGCAATAGCGGCCGGGGACGGTGGCGGTGAGAAGGTAGATTCACTGAGGGAGGGCGCCCATGGAGGGTGTCTCGCCCAGGGCCCCTCCAAAACCTGTCTGTCTGCCCACAGAGGTCAAAAGGAATTACTTCCTAGGAAGCGGGATGGGCAACATGTGAACCTCCAGAGGTGGTTGGACTGCAACTCCCATCAGCCTTCACCATTGGCTATGCTGGCTAGGGCTGATCGGAATTTCAGTCCAACAACCTCTGGAGGTTCACACGTTCCCCACCACTAAATGCTGGAGCCTACAGAAAAATAAAATAACATTTGAATTAAAACAAAAAAACAAAAAACAGTCAACTGAAGGAATTGTGGAAATTATTTTAAAGGCAAAAATGAAAAGGGCTTAGTCAAGCAATGAGATGGAGAAAAGGAATTCGAAGTCTGTCATGGTTTTCCCCCAAAGACACCCCCCCCCATAATTTCACCCAAGGAAGTCTGGGTACTGTAGTTTCCTAAAGGGATGGAGAATTCCTTGGCTGGAAATCTCGTTTTCAGTTTGAAGGAACTACAGTTCCCAGCGCTCCCTGTCTGGGAAGGGAACCATGACACTTACACAGGGATGAAACAGATTGAAATTGTAGTGTGTAAACTTGGGCTAAGGAAAAGTGAAAAGGACGAATTGAAAAGTATGGGGAAAGAATAAGTGTGAACATGAAAGGGGGGAAAAAAGGGAAAGGAACAAAGAAATGTGTGGGGGGGAATGAAAGGAGGTGATTTTAAATTTTATTTTATACACAATAACAGGAACGTTGGGGGAGAAAGCCAAATTGAGAAAAATGAATGAATGAAAAGAAGAAAAAAGAATCCTTGTGGAGGGAGTGAAATGAGGTAAATTCAAGGGCCTATTACTCAAGATCTCAGAGAAGTGTTAGGATTCGAACCTGCAGTAATAGGTCAAAAAACCTAGAGAATTCAGCTTGTGCGCTACTGCCTAACTGTGGCTAAAGTGGGGAACTGCAGGGAGTTCAGCCAAACAGGCAGAGAACACCGCCTTGCACCAATAGGCTAGCTAGAACTGGTCAGGTGATAGTGATACTACCTGACCCTTATATAAGCTTCCCGGTTAGCTTTGCTCTTTGGTCTGAGTAAAAGGGCTCAAGGGGTTGGTAACATCTGCTTCTTTTGTACCTCATCATGTGCCTTCAGCAGCAAAAGGACATATATCTGTCTACCGATATAAAGGCAGATGGCTACCTGAGAGGTATACAAACGTGCCCCAAAGGTATCCCAAGAGGCACCGAGAAGGACAAAGAGTTAGATTCCAGGCATCTGCTGACACACACAACTGATGGCAAACACGAACCCGAGAGGATGCACTTAGGAACGCAGGAAGCAGCGTCATCACACGAGTCAGGCCACTGGTGCATCTCGCTCAGTGTTGTCTTTGGCAGAGCTTTTGACAGAGCATCTGTTGCTTGCCAGATGTTTTGTACTACAACTCCCAGAATCCCTGATCATAGACCAGGCTGGGCGGGGCTGATGGGAGTTGTAGTCCAAAGTATCTGGAGGGAATCTTAGGGATGGCTGGCCAGGAGTCAGGGATTATGGGAGTCATAGTCCAAAACGTTTGGAGGGGACCAGGTTGTTTACCTACCCCTGGCCCACACGCGGCTGGCAACAGCTCTCCACGTTATCAGACAGGAGCCTTTCCAAGTCCTACCTGGAAATGACCAGGATTGAACGTGGGAACTTAATTTGCACCCAAAGCATGCCCTCTGCTACCGAACTACAGCCCTACACACACACAGTATAAAGATCTGAAGTTCCATCGTATGAAACCAATGGGAGATTGTCAGATTCTGCTGGGAAATTCACAAGCACAACTAAACAGTAGAGAGATGCTGCCCTTGGCCATAGAGCAGCCTTGCTCAACGCTGTTTTTGTTGCCCTCCAGATGTTTTGGACTACAACTCCCAGCATGCCTGACAATTGGCCATGCTCTCTAGGAATGATGGGAGTTGGAAGACCAAAGCATCTGGAAGGCACCAAGTTGGGGAAGGCTGCCATAGAATTCACGATCTTAGGCCAAAAGAGGAATACCTCACCCCACCCCTGCTTAGGTGCCACCATCCTTGATGGATGAGGAAGTGTCCTCTCCTGAGTTGCCAGCTTTGATAGGTCCTGTCACCAGGGGCACCTCCAGAGGATTCTGCTGCTAACAGCTTGGCAACACCAGAGGAATTCCAACAGAACTGTCTACTAGATCTTAACTATGGCTGATGGCTGACATATTAGGGAGCCTTCTGGAGGGGCCCCTCCAACGTTCAGTGGACTAGCACAGGGCCGGCCCTCCCATTCAGAAGAGTGAGGCAGCCATCTCGGGCATCATGAAAGGGCAGCAAATGATTATTTATTCTTGCATTTTTACTGCTAGGGAGGAGGAAGACGCACTTGTGGGATTTTCTGTGCCTGGTGCCAAAATGACTTCACTAGCCTTGGGTGCTATACAGCTGGACTTGGGGAGGGGGGAATTTGCTGCTCCAGCTCAGGCAGCAAAAACGTCCTGCCCAGAATTAAGGCTCAGCGTGGAGATCTACAGCCCTAAATTGACACGGGAGGGGGCACCACTTCATAAGCAAGGGATAAGGGAGTTTCTTCCTACCTTCCTATTTTGTTTGTAAACAGGGCTGCCTCAGTCTTCTGGCAAGTCTAAATTAGATATAGATTCTTCCTCCACAAGTAGCTCTGAATCCTTTTACAGTATTATACTGGGGACCACTTTGTTTGCCTCACACGCAGAACCAGTGCTTTATGGCAGAGGGCTAACACTAGGCTATTGAACCCAGCCCGTGCAGAGCCTAATAAAGACCAAACACTAGGCTCACCTTCTCCAACCTGGTGCCCTCGGATGTCTTGGACCACAACTCCCATAATTCCCAGCCATAGCAGGGCACCAGGTTGAGGAAGACTGCATTATGGCTACGGGAAACCGAAAATGGCACACCAATAAAATCCCCTGGTCCTGTTTTACCATCACAACTATGAGTTGGCAGCCTGTCCTCTGGAGTGTTTGCAATTCCATTTTGTGCCACCAGCAATGTCAAAACCTGTATCAACCATAAGCAGTAGAAGGCAGATTTTTATCTAAGGCTGCAAGTTGACACAACAGGCAATTAACTACTGGGCTCAAGCTAGATAATCTCAATTTCAAGTGAGCCATGAACTCCTGCCTGGGTGACCTTGGCCAAATCACAGTCTGCCTCAGTGCCTCGGCTGTTAAGACAGGCAATACTAGTGACATCTCTTGGTGCTGGTGTGAGGAAGAAAATGATCAGAAATGGCTTTATGGGGAAATCACAACTGGCAGTTGCAATTTTTCAGCAAACCCGCCCCCCCCCCAACTAAAACCCCCAACAACCAATAACTCAGGCCAGGATCCAAGGCACAAGCCAACACAAGGAAAAGGCACTGGGTGTCACTTTGAGAAAAAGTTCTCAATGTGCCAAAAAGTTATTTATTCTGCCCAATGCTTTTCTAACTGTTTTGCCTTCTTCAGGGGCTTCTGAAGATACAAATGAATTTTAAATGTAAACCATTATCACATTATAAACACAGTAAAAAGTATAAAAATTATTTAAAAAGACGATAACTCATTTGCACAACTGCCTATAGATATGTTTCATATCATTAATACATACAATGACTATTCACATTTTCAATATAAGTATATACTCTTAATATCACATCTACGTACAGTGCCTTGCAGAAGTATTCACCCACCTTTGACTTTTTCACATTTTGTTGCGTTACAACCTGGAATAGACATGGATTCAACTGGCATTGTTACCACTTGATGTACACAAGAAACTCAACACTGTGAAGGTGCAAAATAGTTTTACTGGGGCACAAAAGTTAACAAAAACAAATTGGCACTTGTTGGTTGCATAAGTATTCAACCCCCTGTGCTGTGACATGCCTAAATAAGCTCTGGTGCGCCTGCAGAAGTCACATTCTGTAGTTGAATGGAGTCTACCTGTGTGCAATTCCAGTGGCACATGATCTCAGATTAAATACACTTGTTCCTGGAAGGCCCCAGAGTTTGTTGGAGGGCAAATCTAAGCCAACAGCATCATGAAGACCAAGGAGCTATCAAAACAACTCCGGGATAAAGTTGTGCAGAAGCACCAATCAGGGTTGGGTTATAAAAAAAATATCCTGAACTATGAACATCCCGCAGAGCACCCATTAAATCCGTTATTACACAATGGAAAGAATATGGCTCATCCGTGACTCTGCCTACAGAAGGCTGTCCACCCAAACTCAGTGACTAGGTAAGGAGGGTATTAGAGAAGCAACCAAGAGGCCAATGGTAACTCTGAAGGAGCTGGAGAGATCTGCAGCTGAGATGGGAGAAACCGTCCATGGGGCAACTATCACCCGGATGCTCCACAAAGCTGGGCTTTATGGAAGAGTGGTGAGAAGAAAGCCATTGCTGAAACAAACCCACATCAAAGCCCATTTGGAGTTTGCAAAAGGGCATTTGTGAGACACAGCAAACAAGTGGGGAAAGGTTTTCTGGTCCGATGAGACCAAAATTGAACTTTTTGGCCTTGCCGCAAAACACTAGGTGTGGCGCAAAGCCGACAGTGCTCATTGCCCTGAGAACACCATCCCCACAGTGAAGCATCATGTTGTGGGGATGCAGGTCAGGATTGAGGGCAAGATGGATGGAGCCCAATACAGGGCAATTCTAGAGGAAAACCTGTTTCAGTCTGCAAGGGACCTGGGACTGGGGCGGAGGTTCACCTTCCAGCAGGACAGTGACCCTAAACACACAGCCAAAGTAACACTGGAGTGGTTTAAAAACAAGAAGCTGAAAGTCTTAGAATGGCCCAGAGCAATTTTGCCAGGAAGAATGGGTAAACACTGCACGATCCAGATGCGCAAAGCTGATAGAGACTTATCCAAGAAGACTTGCAGCTGTAATTGCTGCCAAAGGTGCTTCTACCAAGTATTGACTCAGGGAGGTGGAATACTTATGCAAACAACAAGTGCCAGTTTATTTTTGTTTCCTTAACTTTTGTGCCACCATAAAAATATTTTGCACCTTCACAGTGTTGAGTATCTTGTGTACATCAAGTGGTAACAATGCCAATTAAATCCATTTCAATTCCAGGTTGTAACACAATAAAACGTGGAAAAGTCAAAAGGGGGTGAACACTTCTGCAAGGCACTGTACTTCTATGGAAAAATAAACTCACCCAAGTTCTGGAATAGTGACTTCCTAAGAGTTAAACTTCTTGCATACATGTCAGAGTTAAGCTTACTGCAATCCACTCTCTTAGCTATTAAACCAAACTTAAGAGGACATAAATAACTCTGGAAAATGTTTTTTAGAGTAACACAAGACCAAGGTTGTCTCGTATTAATAGAGCAGTTTAACATGTCTGTAGGCAGTTGTGTAAACTGATTTACTATATTTTAAAATCTTTCATACTTTTTTGTTTTTTTAAATGATAATGATTTATTTATAAATTCCATTTGTATCTTTAGATGCCCCTGAAGGAGTAACGGTTCTGAAATACATTGCGCAGAATGAAGGGGTGTTTTTGTTGTTTTTAGGCACCTTGAAAACTTTTTCTCTCCTGCTTTTGTGCAGGGCCCAAGGCAGCCTTCCCCAACCTGGTGCTCTCTAGGTGTGTTGGACTACAGCTCTCATCATCCTCAGCCAGCATGGCCTGTAGTCCAACACACCTGGAGGGCACCAGGTTGGCAAAGGCAGAGCCAAGGACTATGAAGCATCGAGTGAGTCCAGGGGTGGAAAGTTAGCCTTGGTTAGAGCTCCCCTGCCCAGCCCCACATGTCACATGACAAACTGCTCTTGAAAATGAAAGTGTGTTTCAAAACCAGTTTTTGATTCAGCATTTGGCGGCGCCGGGGGTGGGGGTGGGGGTGGGTGGAGTCAGCTAGTTCAAAGAGGAAAAATGTCAAAATGTCATTGGGATTTTCATTGTGGGAGCCGAATTGGCTCTTTCGAACCCAGACCTTGTGTGTCTATGTGACCTAACCACAAAGAAAGATCTATACCGGTCCACAAGGTAATCAAATCTGAAACGTTGCTTAGGTTTTCATAGTGAAAACCAGAATGGTGTTGCGGTTGAGTCGGACTAAGCCCAAGGAAACCCAACTTCAAATTCCTACTCAGCCATGAAATTCACCGAGAGTCGCTCTCTCTTTCAGCCTAACCTACCTCACAGGGTTGTTGTGAAGATATAAAAGGGGGGAGGGGGGAGGCAAATCTGTGTACACACCCTTGAGCCCCTAACAGAAAAGGCGGGATATAAATAACTACCCACCCTGAAAGGGTGCCCATTGAATCTTTAAGGCTATGATCCTCTACCCACTTTCCTAGGAGTAAGCCATTTAACTCAGTGGGTCTTGCATCTGAGCCGACTTGTATAGATTGCACTGTAATCCTATACAAGTGGCCGGGTGACCGGCCACTTGTATAGCAACCAAGAAGCAACCAAGAGGCCAATGGTAACTCTGAAGGAGCTGGAAGGGTGACCAGCCAGATGGGCGATTAATAAATATAATAAATAAATAAATAAAATGGACTCACAACGCTGGCTTTGGCCCCTTTTTTTGAACCACTCCTAGGGATTGAGTAATGCTGGCTCAGTACAGCATTAGAAATGCTTGGATCCTTTGAACCAACCTCAGTGTAGAACACACACATGCAGGATTAGGGCTGCTTTATATATGCAGCAAAATGGAAGTGGTAGAATGGATTGAGAACCACTTCAGACTGCAGCTAGGGGAAATGTCATTTTTGAATGCTCCCCACCATGCTAAGTCAATCAATCAATCAAATCCCTGCAAGTAAAGAGCTAGCACATCAGGGTGAAAGGATAACCTTGCCGTGTCAGTTTTCTACCTGCAGGGAGTTGTGTTTTGTTTTAAAGGAACACGAAATTGCTAGTCTCCAGCTGCAGTCTGTAGTGTTACAGTCTATTCGCTGCACATATAAACAGAGGCCTTATTGACACAGAACAATTCCCACAGAAATACAGGTGGTGTGCTGTTGTGAGTCTCTATTACACACTCTAAAAGGAACTCTTTTCTGATTCAAGGCTGAGGGATGCTTCCAATTTTAATTCCGAGGAAGGGTACCTGAAGGGTACGTCAGATATTTGGGAAATGTCAGCCTATACAATGTAACTGCTCCCGGCCATGGCCCGGCCCAACCCTCCCAATCAACCCACCAAGCCTGGGGTGTCGCACCAACACAAAACAAAACAAAATAAAAGCATTGAAAAAACCAAAAGGAGAGTTTATAAAAAAATATTTCCAGAAACCACAAAATAGAACCCATTAAAAATTAAAAAAATAATAAAAATTAAAAAAAAAACCCAACATTTTTATTTGCAACATTTTCTTTTTGGAAGGAAAATAAAATGGGGGGGGGGGGAGAGATAATGAAAAAACAGGCTTTTAAGACCAAAACACATTTCCTTTTTTTGATTTTTTTTTTTTTGTTTCGTTTATATAGCAAACAGTTATTGTACAATAATAGAACCCCTGAAATTCAGATCGGAACCTGGTCTCATGCCCCCACCCCGCTCTGAACAGTCCCGAGGGGGCCGGGGGGGGGGAGGTGTGCAGGTTGAACATTGCGAAAGACACATTGCTCCAAACTGGATTTTGTTTCTTTAGATTAATTTTATTTTTGCTTTCTCCCCCACCCCCGGCTGTCTTTGTCTCAATGAATAGGTGAAGGGGAGAAAAATGGGCACACGTGCGACTAAAATTGTAGCCAAACGATGAAAAATTGGTTGGCTGCCGGGGGGGCGGGTGGGAGAGAAGAGTGGGAATATAGCTTTGGTCCGCTAAATTGGGAAGAGGCCCTGTGTGTGTGTGTGTGTGTGTGTGTGTGCCTGGAAGATATACCTGCTGGGAGGGGAAAAAAATCCCTTGCAGGCTACATCTGTGGCGTGGAGGGGGGGGGATAGGAGAGTTGTTTTTTGGGGGTGGGGATTAAGAGACGTTCCCCCATGTTCTTCTCTCATTCCAGGAGCAATCTGTTTGGGTTTGAGAGACAGCTGCCTATGTACTGATGCAAGCATATGCCTTTCGAGTGATTGTGGGTGGAAAAAGTTGTGCAGAGGGCGTGGGCCGGTGGGCTCCTCACCTGCAGCCGCCACCACCACCCCGCCCAAAGCGAGCATCCGGCCAAGGACACACCTCTCCACGTTGGTCCGTCTGCCTACCCAAACCCCCATCCATATTTCCCCAAAGCAGCAGTCTATATAGTAACGCACCCTTGGATGATATTCTCATTTTTCCCCCTCTTCACCGTTTCTTTTTAAACCTGAGGTATTTTTCTTTTTCTTTCTTTCTTTCTTTTTTTTTTTTACTTAAAACATCCATTAAAAACAAAGTTTAAAAAACCCCACAAAAAAAACAAAAACCGAACGAACGAACAAACCCTAAAAGATATGTTTGAAACAGCACCTCCCTGGCCCATCACTGCAATTGGTTGGAGGAGAAAAGCGGAGGATGCGGTCAGCATGGCACCGAGAGTGTTGGCCCCACCCTCCACTTGTGCCCCCCCCCCATCAAGCACGCAGTGAAACCCAGAGCCATAGATGGCCATTTCTTAGTGTACGAGTCTGCCTTTGCAGGAGGCCCAAAGCCAAGCGGGGCTGGGGTGGGGTGCCTGTGGTGGGATCCAGCCAACTTTTGTTTGAGAGCCTGCAGAGCCTGCAGATTTGGGGAGGGGGGCACACAGACACTGAATCAAAGGGAGGCCATACAGTACATATTCATGATGTGCCAAAAGGGGCATTAAGCATGAAAGAGGCCTGCTTATCCCCCACCAACATAAATGCAATATACTGACCCTCACCTCCACCATATTTCAGCCCCAAAGTCCCCCCCCCCCACTCCTCAAATGTGTAATACTTTCTCTTAGGAGCTTTTAAGGGGTTACTAAGGAAGGTGGAAATGCTTGTATGGGGGGGGGGAACCACCTCGGGGGTGGGGGCACAGACCATGACAGAATTAAGATACCTTGGCCCTCTTTGGCTAATGGAGTGAGAGGGAAGGATTTTCTTTAAATCAGACAAATGAAAACAAAACAAAACAAAGCAATAACAAAAAGAACCAATTTTCTTAAAACAATAAAAAAAAGAGCACCCAACAGAATCTTAAAAAACAAAACAAAAAAACACCGAAAACCTCGCCTCCGATTCCACAACCTATCGCTGCGTTTTCAAGTAATGCTTTAGTAATAAATGAACGTTCAAGTATATAGTAAAAAAAAAAAAAAAGTTATGGTTACCAATGTGAAAAACCAGCCCCACACCATCTCCCCACTTCCCAATGCGCATGCAGAGGTGATGTGCCAGGTGGCCTCTGGCGAGCCAGATAAAGACATTGGGAGGCGGGGGAAGGAAGGGGTGAGGGGGGGGGAAGGGGGGCGTGGGAGAGATGAGAAATCTTTGGGGTGGGGATGGGGTGCCGGGAGGGCTCTAGGAATCTAGGTCGCCTCCCATTCCTTGCCACCCCGCCCAACGCGCCCTCCCAGACCCCAACAGAATCGCATCCCTTGTCATCTCTATCAAGTCAATAAGAGAGCAAAATGGTGAGGTGGGGGGAAGGAGAGGAAATAAAAGACCGGGGGGGGGGGGAACTGACTTATGAGAGGGGAGCAGCTTCCCTCCCGGGACGGGAAGGGAAGAAGAACCATATTAACCATGTAATCCCAACCTTCACGCAGAAGGAGCAAAGTGACCGAGAACGGGCAGGTCTTCGGTCTGGAACATTCTTTTTGCGCCTTTTCCCCTACAGTATTTCTCTCCCCCTCCCCTTAAAAAGAACAACCCCCCCCACACACATACAAAATGGGAGGAGGTTCAAGTTTGAAACTCTGCGACAGAGGATGACCAGAATTAAGGTAAGGCCTGGCCGCCCCCCCCCCCCCACCAGCCTGGCACGCCGTGGTGAAGGAACACAGCTAGCTCTCTGTTGCCTTCCCCCCCGTTTCCCAAAAGTGGTTTGTTTTTTTTAAAGCTTCTGGATCAAAAAAGGAAGGGGTGTGTGGAGGGAATAGGGGTACACTGGAATACAGGGCAGGGAAAGACAGCCGCATCTCCTCCCGGGACGGGGTTGTTTGAAAAAACAAAAAGTACAGTGATACAATATGCCGTGCCCATCATCGCTCCCACCCTAAATGTGCCCCCCCCAATATTCATAGGGAGGTTTCTCGGGAGAGGGAGGGGGGAGAAGCGGAGTTTGGTAAAGAGTGCTGACCCATACACACGACACGTCTGGGGACGAGGCAGGGGGAGGAGCAAGGCGCGGGGAATGTTGGGGAGAACAAATATTATGGACTTACAACGGGGTGGGGGGGGGGAAGAGTGCTACTGGAGTGTAACTATAGGGTGTGGTGCCTGTGTGGGATGGAGAAGGAACGCAAAGTGGTGGTATGTGTGCGCGCGCATGGGGATAGGTAGCTTGGACGAACAGGTATGCACACAGACATACACACGGGCGGGGGGGCGGGTTGTGAATGAACATGTGGCGTCCATGTGCTGCTACACAGGGCTGCCGTTCATAGTGTCCACCTTTTCTGTTCTCCTGGTATCAGCACAAGTCTTCCTGACTCAGGGTGGGGGCTTCTCACATTACTTTCACAGTGACCTTCGTTCGTGGCACGGAAAGGAGCTGCAACGGATATGCGAGAAGGGATCCTAGGAGCTGTTCACCTACACATGTGGCAGAAGTAGATGGTAGAACGGACTGCACCACTTCAGCCTGCTGGGGTGGGAGGGTGGGGAGTGGGCGTGGGCACACATGCACCTATTAAAGATCGCTAAAGGTTTCCTAAATTAGCACAGGGAGGTTTAATGCCACGCGCTTCCTGATGCGCAGTTTTACTTATACAGGGAGCCTTCTATGTGGAAAGACGTTACAAGAGATGAAACGCCTCATGTGTGAGCCGACAGACCTGCAGGCACACGCTTGACGTCTGAAGCGGTACCAGGATCAAGGCAATGTGCTGGGGTCTGCATGACCAAAAATTCTGCTCACTGTGACCAAGTTGGACGGGTGCCCCACGGGCGGGGAGCGGCAAGAGCTGCCCCAGGGAGAGCGAAGGAAAGGAACTGAGCGGGGGCCCGGTGTCTCTCCACACGTGTGTGGCATAGGTAGCCACGTTGTGAAAAAAGGTGGATCTGGATGCTCAGGAGTATTTTTTGGAGTACACTCATGAGACACTGTGTGCGCGCACAAGGAGAGCTTCTAACATACTACTCAGAATAAATGGAAGAAAGCAAGGTGGGCAGAGACTAAGGATGGGAGGTGATGTGCCAAGTGTTGCAAGCTGAACATTCCTCCAGGCGTCCGTTCACACACCCATGGCTCGTATGCACGCTTGCGCACATGTAGAGTTCGTGTGTAAACAATACAGCAGCAGAGTCAGTGTATGGACGGATTGCAGCATGGGCATCTTACGGTTTTGGTGCTCGAGCGCGATTTGCACACGGGTTAGGCACATGTGTCAAGATTTAGAGGGGGGCGTGCCCCCCAGGGACCACCTGCACATTCAGATTCGTGGGGGGCACAGAGAGGTGGAAACAGGTAGGGAAGCTTACACGTCGAGATGCACTGTTTTCTGTGCAGGCACCTAGAGCAGGGGAGGGCAACCTCCAGCCCGCTGGGCTAATCCACGTAGTTTGCCCAATCTGGCCCGCGGATGGTGCCAGGAAGGGGTCGTGTATGCAAAGAGCACACACTTCTGGGCCCCCAGGGAACTGGTTCCACATGGGAACTCAAAAGTCTACACACTGCAACGGGAGTGGGGGTGTGGACGGAATTTCCGTGGGCGTGTAGTGAGGCAGGACGGGAGGGAATTGAAGTATCAGCTACCTGGTTCTCCCCCCACCTCTTAAAACAACACTGAGAATGAAGATTTGGGAGGGATGGTAGGGGGAGGAGAGACAGACAGACAGACAGACAGACGCACGCACGCACTTCCAAAATCATAAAGGCAGCATGTGGGGGGACGGGACGGATGAGGTTAGAGTGCACATCTGTATTGGGGAGGAAGAGGGGGGGAGGAGAAAAATAATCTGACACCATAGAATAAGCTGCCTTCCTCCTGAGCCAGCATTTCAAGGCCGAGTGTCAACCTCCCACCCCCCAAGAGAGTGTGGTACCAACTGCGCCACAGACCGAAAGGGGGAAGAGAGAACGGGACGGCGCAGTGCATGGTGGGAGGAATACGCCTTTCCCGGCATTGTAAAGCAACAAGGCTAACTCGGGCCCCACTTACTCCGTGGCTGTGTCCTGGAACAAGGGGATGGAGCAAAAGGCGACCTGTCCCTTGGCGGGCCAGGCCCGGGGGGGGAGGAGCACAATCCCTCCCCCCTCTTTGCTGCACACGTAAGGGGGTGGAGACGCCACTCCGGTTCAGTGCATGGCTTTAAGTAAAAAGGTTCTCTCAGAGTCCGTGTCCGGTTGTCCGATTGGTGAGGCAGAGTCCCCCTGCGCCTCCACCCCAGGGCGGGTATTAGCTGTCTTTCAGCAGCAATTTCTCCTCGGGGCAACGGAATGGAGGCGCCGAGCCGGGGGCGGGGGGCACAGAGGGGCTGTTGGAGACAGAGTCCTCGGCAAAGCGGGCACAGGCCTCCGGCGTGACATGGTGGCAGGAGCGCAGGTCGATGCGGGAGAGGCGGGGGCAGCGGCGGAAAAGGGGCAGACACTGATCCGACAGCCGGTTACATCCTGCGAGGGAGAGAGGAGGAGGGGGACAGTCAGGCCAAAGGTTCCCCCATTTTAGAAAGCAGCCGATGGTTCACTTCATCAGACCCTGTCGTGAGGAGTGATCCCCGGACGCCGGGGATCAGGCCTTCCTCCTTAACGGACAAGGTTGTCATCTCAACATGACTCAACAGCTGGCAAGTTTCTAGTTCTCAGGAACACAGAAAGGTTTTGAAAAATGGCTGCCATGGGAGGCGCAGCTAGTCACAAAGGGCAAGTGGCACCCCATTTATAGAATCAGCTTTCCAAAGAGGTGCGCCTGGCGCCCACCCTTTATTCTTTCATGCACCAGGTGAAACCCTTTTTATTTTCCCAATATTTTAATGGTTAAACTTTTATTCTTATTTTTCTTGTATTACTACTATACCCCCGCACTGATTCATCTAGCTGCTCTTTGTATTATTGTATTATATTGTACAGTAATACCTTGGATTGCAAGTAACTTGGTCTGAGAGTGTTTTGCAAGACAAGCAAAATTTTTAAATAAATTTTGACTTGATAAACAAGCGACATCTTGCAATACAGGTACTGTAGTATGGTCAAGAAAAATGAAGACTTTACACTATCATTCTTTATTGCAGCTTACCGTAAGTTAAAAATATGTGTACAAATTTCTTATGGGGAATTTCGCTTTGATATACAAGTGTTTTGGATTACAAGCACGGTTCCGGAACGAATTATGCTTGCAATCCAAGGTATTACTGTATTATATTTATATTTTATATTAATGATATTATCTGGTTTTCTGATTATTGTTTTATACTGATTGTTTTTTTGTAAACTGCCCAGGGAGCCTTGTGGCTGATCGGTGGTGTAGACACACTCTTTTTTCTCTTCCCCGCTCTGTGAGCCAGCTCTTTCCCCCTTATCTCTAGGGCTAACATTCAGGCTGGGAAGGGGAGGGGACGGACTTCTGCTCCAGTGACTTCTTGGCTGTAGGAAGGGTGGCCGACCAAGGGTGGCCTGGACTGCACCAGGCCTAGAGAAGTCCGTACAGCGAGGAGTGGCGGAGACTTGCCCTGGGACTGGCCTAGGGGCAACCGATGACTGGCACTGGGGCAAGCAGGAGAGAGACGGGGGCCATGAATGGCATTCTGGGAGAAGGAACCTTGATCCCCCCTACTCACCGGCGAGGTTGAGCTCGGCAAGGGTCTCTCGGAGTGGGGAGTTAGCAGCGGTCAGCAGGTTCACAGACTGGTCGCCCACGTGGTTGCAGTGGCTCAGGTCCAGTTTGGCTAGCTGGGGTGTGTGCCGGATCACCAAGCGCAGTGACGAGTCCGTGATGTCCAGCCCGGAGAGCCGCAGCTCGGAAACATTCTGCAGCCGGCCCCGACTGTCGGTCTGGCCTGGCGGGTCGGGAGGAGGAGGAGGAAGAAATAAAGAGGGACATGAGCGAGCTGCACTGCTCCGGGTGGCAGAGCGCGACTGCTGGCCAAGGGCAGTCGAGTGGCAGCCAGGCGACCTGCGGGCAATGATTTCACGACAGCCAACGATGGAAGGAGAGCAAGCCACACAGCGGGTCTCTGAAATCTCTCCTGTGATCCAAGTGGAGAATCATGGGGTGGGGGAGAGATTGAAAGCGACGCTGCACCAAGGACGGCCCGGTCACGTCTTTGCCCAGGCTTGCCCAAATTGGTGCCCTCCAGAGCTCTTGGACTACAACTCCCATCAGTCCCAGCCAGCATGGCCAATGGTCAGGAATGCTGGGAGTTGTAATCCAAAGTGTCTGGAGCGCACTGGGTTTGTGGAGGCTGATGGAGACCTTGGGACCCGACCACTGGCTACTTGGTGACAGCAAACAGCCCCAGAGCTTAGAACAACCTTCCCCAACCTGGTGTCGTCCCCCCCCCCCCAGATATGTTAAGACTGCCGCTCTCATCATCCCCAGCTAATGGGGGCCCAATCCAGCCCTCCGGGGCTCCCCAGATGGCCCCGCCCCCTTCCCCACGGCTTGCTTGGTGTTTTCCCGGCTTTTGCACAGGTTCCGAAAGGTTGACATGCCTCTGCTAAGGTCGCATTACTGGCAGAAAGAGCTTTAAGCTAAAATAGACTGGCATTTGGGATCGCCCCTTTTGCCTTTGGCCCCGCCCATCACTGGGGTGCGGCCCGGGACAGGGAGTGCTTCTGGGAATTGCGGCCAACTCAGGAGGACAGGCCACGGCAGCCACCTCTGGGAGCCTGGCCTGCATGCTGGCCTGCCAAATGCAGCCCCCCCGCTCCGGCCACAGACTGTCACATCTGACGACCTGCCCGCGTGCGCACTCCCAGGTGTGGGGCAAGAGTCAAGGAGGCTGGTGGTGCTTCTGGTGGGCCACTGCACCTGGCTGCTGGACTCGAGCCTGGCCTGGCGGGTGACCAGTGGCGCAGGCCTGCCCTAAACAAGAGGCTACAGCTATAGCCCCCTGGCTCTCCTCCTGGCCCAGGATGCGGAACTGTTCCAGAAATTATTCGAAAAGGGCGGACCAGTGGTGTACGGCAATCTCTAATGTCCAGGAGGACTTTTGTTGTTGTTTTTGTGAGGAGGGGGGCTGAAGAAAAGAACCAAACATCTCTTCCTTTCTGCCTGAGAGAGTCCTCTGTACGTGGAGTCTTGCCCAAAGTGGGTGTGCATTATCCCCGCCCGCCCGCCCGCCCCTGGTGTACCCAGTTTTTACCCGGCTTGGCGTCTGTGGCAGGCAACAGCAGCTCGCGGAGGTGAGAGTCCTTGACGTCCTCGATCCAACGCAAATCCAGGAGCCGCAGGGAGGGGAAGTTGGCTGTGCTGAGCGCCGACACAGAGCACCAAGAGCAGCCCGTCAGGATGAGCTCCTTGAGGCCTGGGGGGATGAGGAGACGACACTTGGGAGGGTGAGAGAGAGCAGCTCAGAAACTCTGTCCCTCCTCCCGCCTGAGAGATGCGACTAATCCTCACTCTGTAACACCCTCCCGTGCCAACTGTTCTCCCCAAAAGTGACAGTTCCTGGCTCCCAGCTCAGATTCTGCCCCCCCCCCCCCCGGAAGCTTCCCATTGCAGGCAAATCCTCTCCCCCGCCCCAGTACCAAGATTATGGGAATCCTGGGCCAGGATCCAAAGAACAGCAGGCAGCACTGTTCACCCTCCCTGCTGTAACCCCTCGTGCCTCCCCACCCCAGAAGGTGGAGGGTGCAGCGTGGGGGCATGGGATTTAGCACGGACATGTACGCATGGGCTTGCTTTCCTGCTCGTGCAGAGGCCCTCTCTGGATTTTAGCCCTAGCTCCCGCCCAACTGAACCACCGCCTGCTTTGAGAACGAGTCCTCAGTGATGTGGTATACTCATGCCTGGACTGTACCACTTGAGGCTGCAGGCAGGTGGGCTCACAGGACTGAACACTCCTCCCTAAAGAACAATTCTGTCCCACACAGAGAACCCACAATTGTCAAGGAAGTTTAGCTTGAATGCTTTGCCCTGCCATGCTAGTTTCCTACATGGAAGGACTGCCCCCCCCTGCTTTCAAGCATGCAGCTCCCTCACCCCCCACCCCCCACCTGCAGGCTGAAGTGGTACAGCCCAGACACAGCTCTACCACTGCCGTGCCCATTAGGCCTCAGAGAACCCAAGAATCCTCACTCTCTGCTTCTCCGCTTTGTTCCAAGTTAAGTGGTCCCTGTGAACCCTGAAATTCTGGCTACCAGCTCCTCCCCTTTTGTCCAAGCCACTCCGCCGCCTTCCATCTCCTAGTCCAGTGTTCTCCAACCTTGGGTCTCCAGATGTTTTTGGCCTACAACTCCCAGCATGCCCCAGCCAGTGTAGCTGGGATGCTGGGAGTTGTAGGCCAAAAACATCTGGGGACCCAAGGTTGGAGAACACTGGACTAGTCAACACAGATAACAGGGCCCCAACCTGAATAAAGCCCTCCTCCACTATTCCCCTCCCTGAAAGCCATACTGCAGTCCTAGAGGACTCTACCCTACTTCTGCTGGAGAATTTGGTTTGGTCGGCATTTTTAAAGTGAGACAACTTTTATTTGCCCTTCCTGGAGTAACGCACAGATCGGAACCTGGCTATCCTTCAGTTTGGGCACTTCTCTGCTCAAAAACAAAAACACCCGAACGTGTACCAAAAATGTGCATTTTAGGATTGACTGGGAACAACAACAAAAAAAGTGTATGGGGGGGGGGGAATACACTCAAAGACAATGTAACTTTTCATGCATTTTTTTTAAAAAGCAGATTGATGCGGTAACAGGATGGAACAGGTTCATGAATAAAAACATGCAAAACTGACAGGGACTGGATGTAGACTGATCCGCACCTCCCTACTTTCATTGGGTCGTGTGTCCCATCCCCCTGCCATCAGGACCTGCTGCTGCAGCCCAGAGACTTAGCAGCAGAAAGGCAGCTGGAACATCTGGGGTGGGGGGAGTCTTGTAGACACCCTTTCCCCTCACTTCCACCTCTTGCCTTTTCAATAGAGTAGACACCATCTCGATTATGATGAATTTATTTATTTATTATATTTATACCCTGCCTTTTTTCCTGCAAGGAACCCAAGGCGGCTTACATAATCCTCCTCCTCCTCCTCTCCATTTTATCTTCACAACACCTCGTCCCATACGTGCCTACCCGAACCCCGAGATCCTCTTCGGAGGTCCTTCTCAGAGAGCCCCCTCCAAAAGAGGCTAGGGGAGTGGCTACTAGGGGAAGGGCCTTCTCAGTTGTGGCACCCCATCTCTGGAATCAACTCCCCAAGGAGGTGCGCCTGGTGCCTACTCTTTATTCCTTCAGGCGCCAGGTGAAGACCTTTTTATTTACCCACTATTTTAATGGTTAGATTTTTATTCCCATTTTTATTATCACTGCTGTACCTCCGGTCTGATTCATCTGGTTGCTTTGTTTTATTGTTTTGTATTATATTGAATTTGTATTTCTATTTTAATGATATTTTTGGTTTTAAGATTGTTTTTATCCTGTTTTCTTGTAAACCGCCTAGGGAGCCTTTGGGCTGATGGGCGGCAAATAAATATATCAAATAAATAAATAAATAAATAGCAACCCTGTGAGGTAGGTGAGGCTGAGAGTCAGTGACTGGCCCAAAGTCACCCAGTGAGTTTCATGGCCGTGCGGGGACTAGAACCCGGATCTCCCGAGTCCCAGTCCAACACTCTCACCACTACACCACAATGGCTCTCAATAGTAGTAGAAAGATGCGAAATAAGTAAGCACTGGCTCCCACTGCCTCTCCCGGAAAGCCGCCCTCTCTTCCCGCCTGTGCCCCTGCCTGGCAACGATACCTTGCAGCCTGTTTAGAAGCCACATGAGCTGCTTCTTGGAGATGTTGGTCCAGCTAAGGTCGAGACTGCCTGGCTGCCGGCGGATGATCCCGCTCAGCATGGAGGGAGTGATGGATTTCCGACGGCTCAGGTCAATGTGTGTCCAAAGCCGCTTGTCACAGCACCTGCAGCGAGTGAGGGATGGGGCGAAGATTGGCAGAAAAGAAAATGGTGATTCAGCCCGGAAAGAAAGAAAGAAAGGTGTGAGTGGAAGAGAGTAATTCTTAAGTAGGGCTAAGCATTTTTTTTTTAATTTTTTTTTAAAAATCAGTGAATCAATCAATAAAGCTTTCATTCATTGGCCTGGTTCCCAGGCAGGTGGTCCAAGGTTTGATCCCCGGCCTCCAGGTAGGGCTTGGGAAGAATCCTGCCTGAAACCCTGGAGAACCATGGCTGCCGGTCAGTGTCTGAGCTAGATGGACCAATGGTCTGACTCAGTATAAGGCAGTTTCCTATGTTCACATGCAATGCTAACCTGTAATATGGGTTGTTGAATTCTGGGTTGTCGTGATGCGTGAACATGGCCGCGCTAATGAACCATGGTTTCTTAAGCATGAACAACACAGAAAGAGAACTCATGGATTTTTTTGTTGTGTTGTGAACTCTGGGTTGTTGATTCTGTGTGAACCCAGAACCATAGGTTGTTCATGGGTTGTTTAAAAAAATCAGCTACTGTATATGCCAGTACTAAAGCACCACAAAGGACACAGAGAGGGAATGGGGGAAGGCAGAGGGAAACAAACCACGCAGGGAATGAGGGGGGGGGAAACAGTTTGTTTGATCGTCTGCCAGACAAACCCTGGGTAGGGCAACAAACCATGGGTTAAATCATGGATCCGTGTTATGTGCAAACCAGGCCATTGGCTTTCAAGCTGTGTTCTGAGGAAGCCCCTGGTTCCCCAGAAGGCAGGGCAGTCACCTAATCAAAGAAATCTAGTTAATCCAATGATTTTTAATAGACATTAACACAGGGGTGGGGAAACTGCAGCTCGTCAAGATGTTGTTGGACTCTAAACTCCCATCAGGCCTCGCCAGCATGGCCAATGGGACCTGGGACTGATGAGCGGGGAGTCCTGGATGGCCACAGCTTTAATCAAATTGATCGGATCTGCTTATCTTTGCATATGACAGCAATTTGTTTTGTGTGAGAGTGTGAAACCACACTTACTTTGGCCTTAGTGGTGCACGGGCACCTCCTCTCGCAAGCTGCTTACTGTGAGATAACCTTTGCTGTTTCTGTAAGGACTTGACTCAGGCTTCCCCAACCTGACACCCTGCAGAGGTGTTGGACTACAACACCCTTTGCACCCACCACCATGGCCATGGTAGTTGGGGATGATGAGAGTTGTAGTCCGACACATCTGGAGGGCACCAGGTTGCGGGGAGGCCAACATATTATTTTAAAAAATCATTTTCTTTTCAGTCATGTGTTGCCTGATTAATCACAGCAGCATGTTTTTTGGTCTATTGAAAAGGGTTTTATTTTTCAGGGATGGTGGAGAAACATCCCAGAAAGACAGCTTGACCACTGCCGCTATGTTCGCCTCAACCACATGCAGCCGACAAACGTTGCGTCCTCAAGGGCACAATCTCAGTGCATGCTGGGTGACCCGGGGGGGGTGTCTCAGCTGGCCTGGCCGTGGCCCCATGTGAACGGAGGGTGTGCCCCAGGAAATCCCCCAGAATCCTCCGCAAGGTGCAGGCATTTCACAGCAGACGTAATGGGTTTTTTCAACAGGCAAAATGAATGTGGAAATTCACTAAAAGGCTGCCGGTGATCCAATGAAGGAGTAGTGTGTGCGTGTGTGTGTGTGTGTGTGTAGAGAGACAGAAAGCACCACTTTCTAATGCAGGGGTAGGCAACGTGCGACCCTCCTGATGGTCTGGCCCACAACTCCCACCAGCCCTAGCCAGCATATCCAAAGGTTGATGGCAGTTGTAGGCCAAAGCCTCTGGAGGACCAGAAGTTGCCCAGCCCTGCCTTGACGAGCGGGGTTGAGAGCTAAGAGTGCACTTGCGTGCTATGAGAGGCTATTTTGGTTCTGGTGTGTTAACTAGAATAGAGCATGAAGACGAACATATTTAAGATAGAAGGAAAGCTAATTTAATTTTAAAAAATTAAATATACAGTATGTATTGCATTTATAATCCACCTTCTTCCCAGGAAGGTCATCCCCCTCCCTCTTGGTATCCTCACCATCACCCCAGTGAGATAGGCTAGGCTGAGAGACAGTAATAGGCCAAAGGTCAGCCAGTGAGCTTCATGGCTGAGCAGGGACTTGAACCTATGTCTATTTTGTCCTAGTCTGAAACTCTAATCCAGGGGTGCAGTACCTCAGGCCAAGTCCGGCCCTCCGCAGTAGCCCAAATGGTCACGACTCTTTCCCCAAACCACCTATTGTTTGGCAGTTTCTTGGCTTTTGCGTGTCCCCCCCCACCCCATTCCAAAAGATTGAAATGCCTCTCCTAAGGCTTAATTACTGGCAGTGAGAGCTTTAAGCAAAAATATGCTGGTACTTTGGCCCCGCCCACTTTGCCTCTGGCCCTGCCCACCCCTGGAACGCAGCCTCCAAGAGCTTCTCCAAAACTGAATTCATCCCTCAGGCTGAAAGAGATCAACACCCCTGCTCTAACCACTGCACACCACACTGGCTCTTGTAAGTTTAATAAAGCTAGTGCGGTGCAGTCGCTAAAGTATTGGGCATAGATCAGGGGGACCCAGATCCAAATCCCCTTCTCTCAGACACAAAGTTCTCGCTGGGTGCCCTTGGGCCAAGCACCATCTCCTAGCCAAACCATCTTCTCAGGGCTCTTGCAAAGATAAAATGGAGTGAGTGGAGAGTGACACATGCCAGCTCTTTGAAAGAAAGGTAGTACAAAAGTGTAATGAATAAAGGGTATTTTTCATTTACTTCAGCATCTCCAAAGAGGCACCAGTATCACTGTTTCAGTAAAATGCAAACTTCTTTAAATGAAATTGGTTAATAGGGTAGATTATCAACTAAACTTTGTTTAGATGAACTGGCAACCCAAAGGTATTATAAACGGATTCCACAATGGCAAAGGTGAGCAACTTGTGGCCCTCCAGATGTTTTGGCTGACAACTCACCATTGATTACGTTGGCTAAGGCTGATGGGAGTTGCAGGCCAAAGCATGTGGAAGGCCACAAGTTGCCCACCTCTACCTGTCTCGTACTCTTGAAAGAACTGAGGTTATTGTTTGGGAATAAGAATGAGAAACTTTACAAAAGACATAACAGAAATGGGTACTGTCCTCCATCTGTGGTGGGAATGACCCACAGTTCAAACATTCCTTGAAATCAAATATTTGTAGCATTTCAAAGAGAGTTGTCATCTAAATGCTATGGCCATTTTTCAGAGCTGTGTATCTTCTGACTTTTTTTTTTTTTTTTTTTTAAACCCAAGGTCTCAGGCAGGGATCATTCCCAAGCCCACAACTCAAAGATCCTTTTAACCGGAGATCCCCCTGATTGAGCCTGGGTCTTTCTGCAGGTGGTCTACTATTAAGCTCTGCCCAAATCATTCTAAAGAAGTCAAAATGCTCCATCAGTTTCTGCAGAGAACTAAACAATCCATTATGGCCACAATCCATTATGCAAACTTGCCCAAATCTGCTGCTTCTCTCCCCACCACCTCACAAAATACTCATAATTCTGCTTCTGTCTGCATGAGGAGGAGCAAAGAATACATAACACTATTAAAGGGAGGCGGCCTGATAATTGGTATAAGAGGACGGAACTGCAGGTTGGAACACAGGGCGAAAGCAGAGATATAGACACAGCCTCAAGATCATCAGCGGGTTGAGTTTATGGTTGGTGGAGTGCATGGATGGCTCCCCCAGGGCAGAAAGTGAAATAAGGGAGGCAGAAGTTTATTAAAGAAAGAAAGAAAAGGAAACCCACTTTTAGGTTTGGAAACAACAATGTGAAAGAGTCCATGTGCACAGACATAAGAGGGATGCCATGTGAAAGAGGCCACTCTAAGATCTATACACGTTCATGTACAGCAGGTCACCCTTGAGGACTGTGGGAATTTTTCTTGGTGGTGTGAAAAATCAATTGGGCCCCTGCTCCGGTGCGCAAGTGTGCAGGGGTGCGGCTGCATGCAAATGGCGCCCCAGGATGAGATGGGCAGCAACTGCAGAGATTTCAAACAGGCACCTCACGGCCACCGTTTCATCGCGCCAGCTTCACGTCCCTATATCGGGATTCTCCACCATCACCAATCCTGCCTCACATTTCTTACAACTGGCTTAAAAGAAAGGAAGAAATGTGGTTGGCATATACAATCATGCCTTGGATTGAGAGCATAATTCGTTCCGGAAACATGCTTGTAATCCAAAACACTCTTATATCAAAACGAAATCCCCCCCAAAAAAATTTGTACAGAGATTTTTAATTTAAGCCGTACTACAATACTTGTATTGCAAGACGTCGCTTGTATATCAAGTAAAAAAAAATATTAAATAAATATTTAAAAATTTGCTTGTCTTGCAAAACGCTCTCAAACCAAGTTACTTGCAATCCAAGGTATTACTGTAATGTATGCTCATAAAGGCTGAAGACAGATAGTAGATGAAGGGAGTTTTAAAGTGGAAAAAGTCCTTTTTTTTAACCCTCATTCCTACACGCCAAGAAACCCAGGCCTTTGTTTACATTCAGGCCTCATCATCCTTGCCTTGCCCTTTCCAGCCCTCCCAGTGTCGCAACTGAGACAGCGGGCTCCCCTTTTGTCACTGACATTATTCGAAAGTGCCATGTACCGCGAGAGTGCTCGGCCTCTCAAGAAAAAAGAAAAAAGAGAGAGAGAGTTTGCCACAATCCTCAAGATCAGGGAGACCCAGGTTTAAATGAGAGCTGAGCCACAGACCCAGTTTGCCTGGTGACTTTGGGACAGTCACCATCTTACCTCACAGGGCTGTTGGGCAGATGAGAGTTGGGGGAAAGAAGAGAAAACCATCCATGCTGCCCCTGAGCTCCTTGGAGAAAGGACAGGATGGTGAATATAACGGAACAACAACAACCATTAGTGTCACCAAGAAACAAAAGCCGGGATGGCGCTGATGAAGAGGCTGGGCTACGCACAGGTAAGAGGAGGTGCGGTTCTCGATGGAGATCACGGAGCAGGTATTGGCCTGCCCTTACACCAGATGTGGGGAACGTGTGGCCCTTCAGATATTGTTGGACTGCAACTCCCATCAGCCCTAGCCTGCAGGGCGAATGCTGAGGGGAGTTGCAGTCCAAGATCTGGAAGGCCGCGCGTTCCCCATCCCTGCCTTACACACACCCTATGGTGTCCGTGAGTGCACCCTGTTCTTTTCTCACCATTGATCCCCATGTAGAGAAATAGGCCTTCCGCTCCTGACACGGGCAGTGGGCGTGGGCACACTCACTGCGGGTCACCCATGTGGGGCTTACACAATAGGTCTCAGCGAGTGCACACAGAGACAGTGCAAAAATCCCTCGCACAGCACCCACCATCATGACAGGCATTTTGCTAGGCCGCTGCCACCATCCATGCTCACAATGTGCGTGCTAATTCTTTCCCAACCCCGCTATTCGCAGGTTTTGCAATGTGAGGCAACCACAGATACTCCCAGCTCAGACCAGAGGAGGCTGGACGTGCACTACAAGGGAACGTGTCGGGAAGCAGCTTCCATGGCATGTTGCGCACTCCCCCCCCCCCCCGGACACTCCAAGGGCCTCCAATGCCTCCCAACGGCACCCCCTACTGCTCCTCCAGGGTGCCCCCCTTCTCTCAAGGGGCAGGGGCGCCTCCCCACCCACTCACCAGCGGCTCCACGTCCGGCACACCCTCATGCAGACGCACAGCTCCCGATAGCTGAGGTATTGGAAGACGGCCAACCAAATGTCCCGCTGCACGATGTGGTCAGAACCGCTGTCCAAGGGCAGGGAGTCGGGTTCGGGGCTGTCGGGGGGAGGCCGGACCACGTGCCGCTCCAGCTGCAGCAGAGGCTTGGGCGGGGAGGGCACCAGGGGCCAGTGGAGGAACTGAGTCCGGGCCACCATGCGCAGCCCTGTCTGCCCAGCGGGCCGGCCCGCCTTGCGCCCACCCGCCTGCTGCTTGGCCCGCTCGGTCCCCCGGCTGGACGGGCGATGATTGTTTTCTTTCTCCTGAGAGTTCCCCCGAGCTTTCGGCTGCTTGCCATTCCTCGCCGTCTCCGAGCCACCGTTGCGCCGCCCGCCTTCTTCCTCGTCGTCCTCCTCGTCGTCCTCCTCGTCGTCCTCCTCGCTGGTGCTAAAGCCCAGGGCGGCCAGGCGCTGAGAACGGGTGGCTGGGGAGGCGGCCCGGCTCGACACCCCCCCACTGGAGCCATCGGAGCCCCGGGAATCCGTGTCTGAGTCCGAGTCCGAGCTGGAACTTGAGCTGCTGCTGTTCTTCACCCGCTCAAGCATCTGGCACATCTGCTTGAAGCGCTCCAGCTTCTCCCGCTGATGGGACTTGTCCGACTGGGCTGAGGGCTCCAAAGGGCCCGGGGGAGCCTTCGGTTTCTGGCAGGAAAAGGAAGGAGCTGGAGTCAAAGGCCGTGTACATCTTGGATCACTTAACCTGGTGATTCTTTAATCTGTTAAAATCAGACTTCCTCAACCTGGTGCCATTCCAATCACTTGTACTATAGTACCCATTATCCCCAGCCCACATGTAGGCTGATAAGCCTTGTGTTCCAACACATCTGGACAACGCCTAGTTGAGGAAGGCTGATTTCAGTCTTCTTTCTAGGGGGTGTTTGACATTGGCCACGTTTACATCAGGGGTGCAGAACCACTCTCAGCCCGAGGGCCGGATTCCATTTTGGAGAAGCTCTCGGGGGGGGCGGGCTGCATTCCAGTGGTGGGCGGGGCCAAGGGCAAAAGGGGCAGGGGCAAAAATGCCAGCATATTTTAGCTTAAAAGCGCTCACTGCTAGTAACTGAGCCTTAGAGGAGGCATTCCAACCTTTTAGAAGGGGGGGGGGTAATGGCACAAAAGCTAGGAAGCCACCAAATGATCAGTGGTTGGGGGAAAGGGTGGTTGGGGGAAAGGGGGGATGGGTGAAACCCTGGAGGGCTGGACTGGGACCCCAGCAGGGCCGGATTTGGCACCTGAGGTTCTGCAGTTCTTCCCAGAAGCTGAGAAATCTGTATGACCCCATCACATTTGGCTGCTCATATAACCTGCAATCCCCGCACCCCACCCCGACACAGGCATCATGTGAGAGAGAGACACAACCGAGCAACAGAGCACTCCGGGACTCTCCCTGCTGCAGCGCTTTGCATGACACGATGGGCAGAAGGCAGAATGTTAATGTACTAAAGCAGTGTTCTCCAACCTTGGGCCCCCAGATGTTTTTGGCCTGCAACTCCCAGCATGCCCCAGCCAGCTACGCGGTGGGCGGGGCAAAGGCAAAAGGGGCGGGGCCAAAAATACAGAAATAACCCGCATATTTTAGCTCAATCCTCTTATTGCCAGTCACTAAGACTTAGGAGAAGCATTTCATCCTTTTAGAATGGGGGGGACTGCACAAAAGCCAAGAAAACACCAAAATGATTGGTGTGTGGGGAAGGGGCAACGGAAGGGGGCGCGGCTATCTGGGAAGCTTGGACGGTTGGATTGGGACCCTGGGAGGGCCGGGGCCGGAGCCTCCCCCAGTCTGTATGATCTGGCCACAGCTATTCATGCCTTGAGAATGACTGCAAATGCATTATCTGTGCGGAACTGCCTACGAAGAGCGTTCAGGATGTTCAACTGGTTCAGACAACCAGCCCTTGTTACCTGGGACAGTTGGAACCAATGACGTCCCGTCAGTGTTGAGACCTTCGCTGGCTGCTGGTCTGTGGCTGGGCGCAATTTAAAGTGCTGGTTTTGACCCAGGAAGGTCCTTCCAGTCTCCCGGTCCCAGGCTGCGGAGACGTCAGCTACTGTATCGGCTTTCCCCAGCCTACTGCCCCAGATATGATAGACTACAACTCCCAGCATCCCCCAGACAGTGTGGCCGGCGACAGGTTGGGGAAGGCTGTCCTATGTGAACCTGCCTGGCCCTGGGTGTGGAACTCCCCACCGCCACCCGCTCACAGATCTACCTGGCAGGGATCTACTATACCATTGCTATCAACGTCAGATAAAAATGGCTCTCTTTGGCCATGCACTGAACAGTATTTCGCTGAACTCTGCCCCAACCTGCTTTTCTGTTGTGCTCTGCTTTGTAAAAACCTTTGTTTCCCTAATTGTTTTAGAATGTTTTTTTTTTTTTAGTACCAGATTGTTTTAAATACAGTAATACCTTGGATTGCAAGTAACTTGGTTTGAGAGCGTTTTGCAAGACAAAGCAATTTTTAAATATATATATATATATATTACTTGATATACAAGCGACGTCTTGCAATACAAGTACTGTAGTACGGCTTACATTAAAAATCTTTGTACAAATTTTTTTGGGGGGATTTCATTTTGATATAAGAGTGTTTTGGATGACAAGCATGTTTCCGGGATGAATTATGCTCTCAATCCAAGGCATGATTGTAATTGTTTGCAAGGTACCCTGGAGAGTCTATGGTTGAAAGGCAAGAGTTTAAAAATAATAATAATAATGAATATGCCTGGAAACTCAAAGACTAACACTTGACATCTTCTAGAAACAGCTCTTTAAAAAGCCAGCTGCCAGGGATGGGAAGAGTATGAATGCTGAGAGCTAGTAGTTGTAAAGAGCATTTACCGTTGTGAATATGTCGTTACCTGCCTTGAGGTGGGACAAGCGATAAATCAGGCGTGGGTGAGCGGATGCCCCTCCAAAGGTTTTGGACTACAACACCCACGAGCCCCAGTCAGCATGGCCAATGGTCAGGGATTATGGGAGTTGCAGTGCAAGAGATCTGGAGAGCTCCAGGTTGCCCGAGCCTGCTATAAATTAAATAAATGGAAAGGGCTGAGAAACCATGTTGTTCTCACGAGAACTAAAAACACCTACATCCACGATTGCATCTTAACAGCACAGAGCATGCCTTCCCCGTCGGGTGGGTCTGTATGTGCACATGAGAGCACTCAGGAAGGGTACACACAGTCTATACCCGTGTTCTCCAACCTTGGGTCCCCAGATGTTTTTGGCCTACAACTCCCAGCATGCCCCAGCCGGCATGCTGGGAGTTGTAGGCCAAAAACATCTGGGGACCCAAGGTTGGAGAACACTGGTCTATACAATTATCCCTGCAAAAAACAACAACACCCTCCCCACCCCCCATGACCTACATCCCATCTCGTGTCGGGATGAACGAACCAGCAATTTTTGAGCTCACCTACATTCTCCAAAAATCACTTTGAAGGTCGTTTTTGGCTAGCTCCCGTTTTCAACCTGCTTTTCACCTTGTTCAAATGGGAAAAGCGCACACTTGTGCGTGTTTTTCAGAAGTGTACACCCCCTCCCCCTGCATAGACTAAAACGTGAAAAATGCACTTTTTTAAAAAAAAAAACGCGCATTTTTTCAAATGTGTTGGCAAATTAAGGAATTTGTGGACATTTCTCAGAAAAAAGGGCTCCCTGGGATTGCCAACGGGATCCGGATCCGTTCGAATGAGTGAACAGAAACAAAATTCTCATGCTTCCCTACCAGCAGCACTGCAAGCAGTCCCTGTCTCATGACTATGGCCCCACCTAGTGGCCAAAGGCCAGCAGTAGTGAAGCATAAGAAAAAAGAGAGATCCCATTTAGGGCACAACTCACACACACCCGTAAAAGCAGTTCAGCCACTCTGGCTTTTTGTCAAGAAGTGTGTGTGTGTGTGTGTGTGTGTGTGTGTGTGTGTGTGTGTACTTTTGTGACAGCATTAGGACCACTGAGCTATGGTCTGAAGGCACATGAACCAGCAACCACGCTAAAGCTAAGCAGGGCTGGGTCTGGTCAGTGCCTGGGTGGGAAATTACCTTGGAGAGCTACATATGCCACCCTGAGTGGTCTAGAGATGTGAAGGCCTGGGGGGGGGGGGGGACACACCTATTTTTTCAGGGGCAAGGGGATTTTTGGAAAATGGGGGGAAGGGAGAAACATTTCTCCCCCCACCTGCATTTTTCTGGGTTTTCCCTATCTCTAGTCCGGAGGCAAGATAGGACAGAAGAATTAATACGTTAAGGGTGCAATCCTGTGCAAGTTCAGACAGAAAAAAGGCCTACAACTCCCAGCATACTGAACAGGCATAGGATTTTTCTGTCTAAACATGCATAGGATTATGCCTTAATCGAATTAATAAAGGAGAACGCTTCGCAGGGAAACCCAGTCCAGCTTTCCTGAAGGTTCTCGTTTGTCCTGTGGAATCATATGGCTCAGTGGTAGGGCACCTGCTCTGCACGCAGAGGGCCCCCGGTTCAATCCCCTGGCATCTCCAGCTAAAAAAAAGAAGGATCAGGTCTCGGGTGGATGCGAGAGATCCGGGCCCGAGAACCCGGAGAAGTGACGGCAGCAGCAGAAGACCACACTGGGCTAGATGGACAAACAGTCTGACCTGGCCTGAGGCAGCTTCCCATCCTAAGCTCCCCCCTGAGGCCCTGGACTGCCCTCTATGTTGAGGCTTTTAACAACTCTAATTATAGTGTAGGGTGGGGTGGTTATTTTTTTAACTTTTCTACTGGTTGCATTGCATTAATTTGTTTTAGGTATTTGAGTAGTTTTTAAACTTGGTTTAAAATTAATAAATAATAATAACAACAACAACAACAACAACCACTCCCACTTCCTCTTTCACCATGCAAAGCAAGGAAAATGCGCAACTCCAGGTTTCTGCCTCTCAGTACCCATTGATGGGGAGCAACAACGGGAGAGGCCTTTTTATTCATTCATGTTCACCTTGTTGACCAGGGTAGGAAAGTGGATGCCTGATGGACCACCTCTCAGGAATGCTTTAGTCATGGCTTTCCTGCATCTGCAAGGGGTTGGACTCGGAGTGCCTCTTCCAACCTAAATCTACCCGGACACTACGCTCACCATCCAAGGCCTTCCTCCGAGTGCCACCTCCAAGGGAGGCTCGGATGGTGACAACAAGGAAGAGGGCCTTCTCAGCGGTGCCCCCCCCCCCCCGGATTATGAAATGATCTCCCCACTGAGGCTTGCCTGGTGCTGTTATCTTTTCAGCGCCAGGTTAAGACTGCTCTCTATGCCGAGGCATTTAATGGCATATGGTGGCGTGGGGGGGGGGGCGTGCGTGCGTGTATGTTAGTTGTTTTTTCTTTGAACAGGTCTAGTTGTATTGAATTCCTTTTAGTTGCTCAAATTGTTTAAAATTTTGTATTGAAATTTTATGCTGTTTTTATTGTATTTGTATGGTATTGTATGAACGTTAACCGCCCAGAGAGCTTTGGTATTGGGTGGTATGGAAATGAAGAAGAAGAAGAAGAAGAAGAAGAAGAAGAAGAAGATAATAATAATAATAATAATAATAATAATAATAATAATAATAATAATAATAATAGAAGATGGCCTTCTGAGGTCCTGCCCCATTCTACAATCCTATGACTCTTAGGGCACAATCCTGTTCGGAGGCCTGGGAGGCGGGAGAAGAAAGCCCAAGCGAAGCAGCAAGAGAGAGAGGGGCAAGTCAGCTTACTATACACATGTTCAGACAGAAAATAGTTGTACAGCTCCAAGCTGTAGGCATCTTGGGAGCTGTAGGCCTTTTTTCCGTCTAAACATGCATAGGATTGCACCCTTTGTTTCAACAGGAACCCCCATCTTATGTCCTAAAGGAGGAAGCAAATGTGCCCTGGGCTCATCTCCATGGTCAACGTTGGAACAGACATTGATGCCCACCCGGCCGCTCACCTCTAAGTCACTGGCCGTGATCTGGCTGAGGTGGATGGATGGGTGGGAGATGGCACCTTTCACCTCGAAGTCCCCGCTGCCCATGCGGCTCCAGGTCTGTATGGACTGCAACTTGTTCCCGTCAGCTGGCTGTTCGGAGGTCTGGGAGGCGGGAGAAGAAAGCCCAAGCGAAGCAGCAAGAGAGAGAGGGGCAAGTCATCTTACTATACACAGGTAGCTTATGTACGAGCACTGAATCACATGAACCCCTGTCTTATTTTTGGTTTAGCAAGGCTCGTGAGTTTGAGCCTGAATTGATGAGGGTTTTTTTTAAACAGATGTCTGTATGTTTTTTCATATATTATATAATATATATATAATAAAACGTATATAGAGGCTGATGTAAAGTGGCACAACAGCAAAGCAACACGGAAGCTCTGGATCCACTATGGATGCAGTCAGCCTTAAGCCAAAATATACAAAAACAATAGATACACGAGCAGAGTAATTTCCAAATATACTTAGAGCTGAACGTTTTGGCTCCCATCGCAGCTACTGATGAGGGCAGAAGCTGAAACGTTTCGCTCTAGATATATTTTGAAATTACTCTGTTGTCAGTCTATCTTTCTTAGATATTATTAAGCATGGTTTTTGTAAAATAAATTTGTTTTTATCATTGCATGTGAAGACACTGCAGTATTCTATATTGTGAGTAGGTGGGAGAAGCTTGGATAGATGTGTGTGTGTGTGTTTAGTATACCTTTTTACGTAGTAGACCACTGAACAAGAGTTATGGTTGAAACGTGTGGTTACTTTTGGTATTGAATGACATAACTGTACACTTTAATTTTGCTTTCTTGTATTACGTGATGACTATATGTATTTAGCCTGGAGATAAAGTTATGTTATCAGGCTTTATGGATATTGCTCATTTTCACCAGTTTACTTATCCCAATCGATTTATTGCTTCTTGGCTTTGCGTTGGATACATTTCCTGTTTGGTCTGATTTGCAGAGTCTGAAACAGCCATCACTGTGAGGGCAGGCAAGTTGATGTTGTTGGCCTGCAACTCCCATCAGCGCCAGCCAGCATAGGCAGTGGTGAGGAGTTGCAGCCCAAAAGCGTCTGGAGGGCGGCAAATGGCCCACCCTCGATTTGCGTGAACCAGGCCTGGGGGAGGCTGAGGATTCTGGAGGAAGGACGTTGCACCTCTCAGCAGGGCAAGATGGAGCTTGCGGCACAGAAACGGAAGAGCTGAGCCCCCCCCCCCCCCCCAGCAGGGTAGATGCTCACCCCACCACCTCACAGTCCTCCTGCCTTCTCGCCCCGGTCTTGCTCAATAAAACCCACCCAGGCAGGAAAACTCAAAAGGCACTCACCTTTTTCAAATGCTTTTCCCGCGTGCCTTTTAACTGAAAGAGAGAGAGAGAGAGAGATATGTTGGAATTCTGGACCAGGGTATGTCTAATCAGAGACGCAAGAAAGACCCAGGGAGGAATCTAGTGAGCTTGGAGCAAGGATTCGGGGCTTCCGCCTTGAACGATGGGAAGGAGGAGTAAGCGAGGAGTAAAAGGTGTGTGTGTGTGTGTGTGTGTGTGTGAGAGAGAGAGAGAGAGAGACAGACATTCTGGAAGATGTAGCGAGTCATGACCAGGAGTGTCTTCCTCCCCTCCTTTCCTCCACCCAATTCTTGTGGTCAACTCAGAGAGTTGGAACTTTTACCCCAGCCTGGTGCCCTCACATATTATGGACTATAACTCCCATCATGCCAACTGTTGCTCACATTGCCTGGGGCTGATGGGAGTTTATTTATTTATTTAAAATATTTATAGGCCACCTTTCAGGGCAGGAGCCCTCCCATGGCAGTGCACAACAATAAAATGCATCTAATAAAATTAATAGGAAAACCACAATGCGGTCATAAAAGCAGCAGAAGTTCCACAAGGCAACAAACATCAGTATCAGACAGAAGCTATGACACAAATGCAGCCGTAACCCAGCCTGAGAAAACATTTGCAGTTGGCATCCAACTGCAGATGGGGGAGGATGCGCTTGAGTGAAAGGAGGAGACGGAGGACGGGGTGGTGGTGCCTTGGATACCTGTGTTCACCTCGTAGGGGAAGCAGCATCTTTCGGGCCAAGCCCAGAGCCTCTCACCTTCTTCTTGGGCCCCGTGTCTGGGGTCGGCAGCTCCTTCTCCTTCTTGCGCTTGTGGGCTCCAGCCTGAACTTGGCTCTCCTCGGTGGACGGTGGGGGCAGAGGTGGGGCTGGCCCCGGCTTCTTCTTGTTCTGCGCAGGCTCGTCTGTCAGCTTCCACCGGACGCCATCTTCGCCATTGTCAGAACGCCGCTTTCCCGTGCCATCACCCGAGTCCTAGGAGTGCGAGGATGGGGGACAGGCAGGCACAAGTCAGCGGGCGCCCGCAGCTCGCAAGACAACCACGTGTGTGTGTGCTGGGGGGTGCTAGCCACTCCCCACAGCCCTGCAAATAAGGGGCAGGGGATTTCAAGGCATGGACGTTCACCGAGGGATGGGCCAAGGTAAGAAGAGTCTGCCAGACCCGCTCTTCGTGAGGCCAAATCAAGAGCTGCAACTAGGATGGCGGAACAGGGTCACCAACACGGGGGCATGACGGGGCCATGAAAAAATGGTGCTGCCACGCACCAGGAGTTTCTCTTTAGAAAATGGTAAACTATAAAATCGGCATATAAAACCCTCAAATATGGAATAATTCAAGCATGGTTTTTCCAAATGGTGGATGAAGAGCCAAGATGACAACTTGCTCAGAAACACCAGGGTGGGACTACAAGGTACAAGGAAAACACAGGGATCCCAAGCTGGTATCTTCCTTGCAACGTCAATCTGGTGGCACTTGCAGGATGGAACTGGTGGAAAGGAGGGAGGGGTTATAGAGCCCTTCTGCCACAGATTCCCCCCTGAAAGCGAGCCACCCCCACAGCTTTTATCTGAGCCCCCCACCCTGAGCAGTTTCCAAAACAAGAAGTTCCCGAGTTTATCGGAGGTCCCATCTCCACATCCCGTTGCCTTCTGGGGGTGTGTTCAGCTGGGACACAGGACAGGGCCTTTTCTGTTATGGCACCCAGGCTATGGGTCTCCTTCCTAAGGGAGGCTCCATTGGCTCCCTCCCTCCCTTGTGAGCTTCAGGTGAGCTGTTAAGACCTTTTGAATGGCATGTGGGTTGAGCTCTTTTTGTCGCTTTCTGCTGTCGACTGCAGTCCGATTAATTGTATTGTATGCTGCTCCTGGTTTTATTCGTGGAGGGGGAAGTTGGGGGCTGGTGTTGCTGGATTTTAATGTCTTTTTATGCCTCGTTGTACGTCACTTTTTAATGTGTGTGTGTGTGTGTGGGGGGGGGTTTACTTTTCTAGGACCGAAAAGCAGGATGGAAACAGTTTTGCAAATATATAAGTAAATCATGCCCAGCATTGGATGGGAAGAGAACCGGCTGCCGTAGGAGTGACAGTTCGCAGGGGAGAAACGGTGGGCAAAAAAGGGGTTAAGCACCCTTCCCCCTCCGTGAGAGCCCACCACCCCCTAGTTCATGAGGCTCGCTTCCACCTTGAACGATGGAGGGCACGCTTGCCAGGGCAACAAGTAGTTCCACTCTCTTCGGAGGCAGTAGGCAAAATAGCATTAGCTATTTTGCTTTCCCCCCACACAACGGCTCCGAGCAGGAGCAGTCTGCTGGAGCAAGGAGAATGCGGAATTTCAGCCAGAGTCCCCTCAAAGGTCCGCAGTAGTTATTAACTACCCCTGATGTTGGCTAGAGGTTTGGGGGGGGGGGGGAGTCAAGGAGGAAAAGCGTAGAAATAGGGCGCCTCTCCTGGGTGTGGAAATAACTAATCAGGGCACTGAGCAAGAAGACTGAAATCCCATATAGCCTGGTATACGCAAAGCTGGCCCCCGCGCGTGCCACTTCCCCGGCCCCATCCCTGCGTCAAGGCAAGGCAAGGCAAGCCCTGCCAGAGATCAAGGGTCCCTCAGCCCGTGTCCGCTTGGCCACGCCAGGCTTTCGAGCCACCCCTGCCTTCCCAACCCTACAGTCCCCATCTTACGTACTTTCATCGATTTGCCTTCTCTCTTACACTTGGGACATTCCCAACAGTTTGGAATCTCGTTGTTGATGACCCCTTCGGCAATTCCCATCTGTACAGAGAGAAAGGGCAGGCGCGGGTTAAGCCCGAGGGACCGCGAGGGCCGGCGGTTTGCCCCTCTTCCTTCACCCTCCTTCCGCCGCCTCACCTTCAAGCAGCCGGGATGCACAATCTCGTTGCAGATGGTACACTCCATAAGCGACAGGTTGAACTTCTCCTCTTCGCCCTCCACCGTGTCTTCTTTCCCGGCCTCTCCACACACCAGGCACACGGCCGTGTGAGGTAGAACTGGCTGCAATGAGATAGGAAGTGAGTGCCGGGGAGAAGGAATAAGGGGTGGGGGGAGGGGGAGTGTCCGTGCATGTGAGATTTCTTCCCAGAGCCAAAAAACCATCAAGCCCACCTGTGATGTTCCCGGGGGAACCCAATTGCAGCTGTCTCTGGGTTGATCCAGTCAGAAAATGAGTGAAATGTCCCCGTTCTGCTCCGGGCTTTAACGTGAGTGGGCAATCAAGGACATAAAGACTTTGAAAGATGGGACAAACCATCCTATAAGCAGGTAGAAAGCAGCAGCAGGACATAGGACAGCCATGGGTCCTTCAAGAATACGTGTGTGTGTGTGTGTGTGTGTGTGCGTGCAATGGATGGCGTGGGAGGTTTGTGGGATATCTGGGACTGCACAAAAAGGTCGTGGTGCACTTGATTCCTGGACTGTACCATTTCAGGGTGAAGGGGCAGAGGGTTGCATGTTTGAATGTTCACCTATGTGAACAAAACAAATTCCTGCACGTTGAAAGCCAGCTTGTGAGAACGCCAAGGCTACAACAATTCTCCTTGAAATGCTAGCTTTTCAGAAGCAGGAAGTTTCTTCGCAAACTTTCTCATCCTTACAGGGTGGCTCCGATTTTCTTCTGGCTTTAACGGAAACTCTCAACAGATACAAAAAATGCAGAAAAAGCCTGTGGTACAGCACTATACCACATCAGGGCGCAGGTGGTGGTGGAGGGAACAGTGTATGCGAACAGCCTCCTGCATTAAAAAAAAACCAAACCCCTGCATGTGGAAAACTAGCATGTCAAGCAGAACAATAATTAAAAAGCTCTCACTCAGACATGATTGTTTTCCATATTTTATTATTATTTTTATTGATATATGCAGGGAGTCTTGAGGTTATGGGTTGTTGCTGTTTTGTAAACACAGAGAAGCACTCATATACGCAGTTCCTGCATCCTGAAATGATAAAGCCCAGAAGCAAGTGTATCACACATTTTTTCTACATGCTTGAATCGTACGAGAGTCGCAGGCAAAGCCAGAAGAATGAAGCCTGTGGAAATAAAAGGAACCAGATTTTTAAGGTGCTTGCAGACGGAAGACTGCTAACGCTACCAATCAAAACGCTATTCTGTATTTCACTCCTTAATGGTTTTTTTCTGCCCCCCCCCCCCCCCAAAAGAGAGAGATGGAAAGCAGCAGTGGGAAAACATGGGACGGTTACAAATTGAGGATGATGTCATCTAGACCAGCGCCACCTGCAAAACTCCGAAAATGAGGTAGGGTGATTGCACAGTGAAAGCCTCTCCCGGAAGCACCCTTAATCTTTTCTTGGGAAATCGGGAACACTTGTGAGGTATGAGGACTCCAACAATGTAGGCTAGCTGTGCTGGCTGGGGGCTTCTGGGAGTTGCAATCCAACACATCTGGAGGGCATCAGGTTGGGGAAGGCTGGTGTAGGCTGTGAGGCACGTTTTCCTTAACAATCATAAGGACTAGAAACCTGTACCGTTGAAAACCACAGTGCCTCCCAACTGAACCATGGCAAATCCACCTCCCCTGCTGCCCCGGTTTGCCACACTGGGAACGAAAGAACCGGCCCCAAACAGACATTCACCCCACAGTCCACCATGGCTGCCCCAGGTCCCCCTCCCTCCCTCCCTCCCCCCGCCCACTCACCGCCGTGCACTGCCTCTGGAGGCACGACTGCTTCATGCGCCCGGGCCCCCCAAACTTCTTCATGTCCTTGCAGAAGTGGCACTCCCCACACTCCGACCGCAGGCAAGCTTTACACTTCCGGCACCGCGTCCGCCGCCGGCGAGCTCCAGCCCCCGCCCCTTTGCTGGACGACATTGGCTACGTCCCGCTTCAGCTACTCTCTGGGCTGCACAGAGAGAGAGAGAGAGAGAGAGAGAGAGAGAGAGGCAAAACAGATGAGTTGACAGGTACTTTCCAGGGTGGGATGATGGACGAGGAAAAGACGGCCATCAGCAGGGGGGTGGGAAGGAGCTGAAAGGCAAAACAAACCAACTAAGACCCCTCAGTACGGGAGAAAAGCTTTCAGTGCGTGATGCGCCAGAATTCACTACAGGGAAGGCGAGGAGAGCAAAAATGTCCCATCACCATTTGAGGGTCACGTGTCTGCAAGAATCTCCAAACTTGGGGACCAGGAAAGAATAAAATCGCACTTGTCATTGGAATTAATAATTCCTTAAGAAATATTGTGCCAATTGGATTTGTTGTTTTTTAAATCATTGATTTAAATGAATAGCTCACTCCTACATAAAGGCCAGGAAATGATAAAATTAGCGCACCGATCAAACTGAATTAGCTCCAGGGAAGGAGAGCAGAGTCTTAAGTGAAACTTGGGTGACCCACTCGATCTGGTTCCGACAGGACTCCTGGGTGTCCTGTCAAAGGGCGTGAGGTGTCAAGTGCCAACAGGCTGGCATGTGCAGGGAGCTGCTCGGGCCTGCGGTGGGCCGTGCCTGGGGTTTGCCAAGCAAAGATTCCATCCATCTGGGCGTCCCCACCAAGGAGGGAACTATGAGAAGGCAACCCAGAATCCCAGGAGCCATCCCAACACCAGATAAGCTGGGGAAAGTTACACGGCCCCTGCCCGCATTAAGAACTTTCCGGTCAGGCTCAGTTCTTTGACCGGAGCGACTGAGCTCAGCTTACAATTCCCCACCCCGGATGGCCTCATCCCGCTTCACCCGCAACCAGCCATTCAGTGCATTGCTGCGTGCACATGAGGGCTTATCATTCTTCGCTGCAAGCAGGGCAATGCTCCAGACACACAACGAGGAGCTCTTAACATGCTCAGGAGATGCTTCTCATCAGAGAGAAGAACAGGAAGCCCCTGTATTGGGGTCAGGGCTTCATAGCTGATGTCTGAAACAGAAATGCACACACCCCTCAGGGGCAACCTGCTTGACCGGAGCAGGAAAAGTCTGTTTATTCCTTGTCCCCAGTGCCACAAAAACTATTTTTTTAAAAAAAGATGCTCTATAGTTGAACATGCTCTTATCACCCACCCCAGTCCACTTTATATTCTCCAGCTCTCTCAGAAAGACATTACCAGGGGTGGGCAACTTGGGGCCTTCCAGATGTTCTGGCCCACAATTCCCATCATCCCTCACCACTGGCTATGCTGGCTAGGGCTGATGAGAGTTGTAGGCCAAAACATCGGGAGGGCCACAAGTTGCTCACTCCTGCATTAAAGAAACAGCACATAGCAGTAAGGAAGCAGGCTAGCTTACAATACCAGCATCTCAAACACAGAGCAAGGCAGCTTTTGCTAAGTATAACTATGCCATGAAGTGCACAAATACAGGCCAAAAAGGAAAGTCAATTAATCATGGGTATATAAAACTTGGTTCCCCGGCACTGGAGAATTTTACATCAACTTCTGTTGATTTGACCAGGCCAAGTAAAATCCAATCACAGTAATGTCCAGGGCCCAAAACAGAACTGCACTCCCGCATGCCTAAAGGAGGTTTTGGACTCATGTTTCCTGAACATCAGCTCTCCGTCCCATATAGCAAGTCACTTCTGAATTGGGAGGGGGCATGGGCAAAGTTCGTTGCAGGGTTGGGAATGTAAGAACATAGAAGTCTGCTTATGTGGAGTCAGACCATTGGTCCAGCTAGAAGTGGTGCGGCTCAGTTCTTCCTCCTCTTTTCCACTCACTGGTAAAAGAAGCACTGCGGCAGCCAGCCAGTCAAGGCTGCAACACCAAGTGCCCCATTTTAAAGGAATCCCCCCCCAACACACTTCTTCCTTAACTTTGAGTAGCAGTGCGCTGTCCCATCAATGGGGCGGTCTTTGTGCCGCTCCTGTGCCGTCACTGGCTGCGTCCACCACCAAAGTCAGTGTGTGATTGGTCCATAGGAAGCTACTGTATACTGAGTCACAACAGCAGCCCATCTAAGCCCGGTATTGTCGGCACTGACTGGCAGCAGCAGCTCTCCAGGGTTTTGGGCAGGTATTTTTCCAGCCCTACCTGGAGATGCTGTGGATCAAACCTGGGCGCTTCTGCGTGCAAAGCAGGTGCTCTACCGCTAAGCTACGGGTCTGCTCTTTCAGATTGTTTGCACCCCAGCATGTGTTAATAAATACAGATAGAATGGCAGAGCTCTGGATTATATCATCCCTTCTCTGGGTTACCAGCCCCAGGGGCACGGTACACTCACTCAGCATGACCAATAGCCAGGGAGGAAGTCGCAAGCTAAAACATCCGGAAGATACCAGGTAACCTACCCCTGGAAAGCACACAATGCAGCGATCTGGCTGAAGCTATGCAAGCCTGGGTCTAACGCAGCACCTTGAGTTCCATCATGGGGAAAAAGACAGGGCATTCTAAAGAACATAAGCAAAAAAAAGGGGCCCCATCCTCAGAGGCAGTCCTCTGGTTTGTCTCAACCTCTTGCAAGATTCCACTACAAACTAACTCCTCCACCCCACCCCCAACACACACTAACTGTATCATACAAAAAGTGGGTACAAAGCAGCAACATAACAAAAAACAAGGGCAAAGAACAGTCTAGGGAGAAAAATGATATCAAGCAGCAAGTGCCAAAGTTGTAACAAGTAAGGCTGTGTATACTGTGCTACAGGAACAAATCAAATTTGGCACCCAAGCAAGCATGTTCCTCATCGAAAAAAGCTGAGTTTGCTGACCTGCATAAATGACGCAGAATTAAGGCGTTTTGCGCAGATTTAGGGTTTTCCACATTATTTAGTCTGTTTCTGTTACAGTCATGCAAAGCAAATGTTGTACACATACACACCCTTCTTGCCACTGGAAATCCTGCTCAGCCCCTCTCATCCCCTACTGGCTTGCAAACTTTCAAGCCTTAAGGCAGGGGTGCAAGAAATGCATCCTGCAGGCAGCCCCCCAAGTCATGTCTGGTGGCCCCCAGAGTGTCTGTGTTCTATGTGAATGTGTGCGCACGCATGTGCAGTCCCCGCCACCCTAGCAGACACCCAATGCATCCCTTGGGGATGGAAACGTTGTGCATCCTTGCCTTAAGGCAGGGGTAGGCAACTGGTGGCCCTCCCAATGTTGCTGGACTGCAACTCCCACGATCCCTCACCATTCACTATCCTGGCAAGGGCTGATGGGAGTTGCAGTTCAACAGCATCTGGAGGGCCTCAAGTTGCCCAGCCCTGCCTTAAGGGCTAGAACTTGAACAGGGGAGCTCCAGATGCTAAATTCTCTGTCTAAGTACCCGCTTCAGCACATGCACAGTACAATCACTGAATATGCACAACTCTGGATGCAATGCTACTGAAATAGAAAAAAGAAAAAAGGAAGAAAGATTAACGAAACTACGGATCTTTGCAGTGATTTTTTGTGTTACTGAAGAAAGAAAAAGTAACCAGTTAATTATATACATTTATGGGACAGTATCCAGCAGTGTCGTTCCATAAAGTTAAATTGCGCTCCGCTGAATCTTTTCGTTGCACAAGTGGTTGTGTATGCAACCACTTGTTGCGTACTTTATTTGGATTCTCCTCTTTTGCATAGTTTGGAAACTAGTTCCTGCCAGCATAGCGTCACTTGTGCTGGTGGAATGACACAGTTGGATACTACCCCACCATGGTGTTCCTTTTAAGTGTAGCTTTCCTGAAACTGACCCACAAAATGTAGGTTTACTCAGAACAGGCCTGTGGATCACACTGGCTCAGCTTGTCTGAGCGTGGAAAGCTAAGCAGGGTCAGGCCTGGTGATTACTTGGATGGGAGGCCCCTCCTCTAGTTTCCTGCATTGAGCAGGGGGTTGGACTTGATAGCTTTGTAGGCTCCTTCCAACTTTATGATCTATGAAATCTATGAAATCAACTGGCACAATCTTCTTAGGGTGCTTTCAGATGAGGCGTTTATAGAGCCATTGCCCAGCCTCATTCGCAGAGTTTTAAGGGGGAGTGGGTAGGTTTCCAGGCGTTGTCGTATTCAGCTCCTAACCCTCCTGTGCTTTCCCACCACTCCTTCCTGCCTTTCCCCTTATGGCAAAAAAATCCGTTAAGAAAAGATGGAAGAGCGGCACTATGCCTTCTAATTGGTAGTGCTAGGAGCCCACCGTCTGGCAGCAGCCACGGTCTTATCCTGTCATAAAGAACAAGGCCACAGATGATGCCTGGAGCACAGAAGTATCAGAGGTGTCCAAATTAATACTTTTTTGATCAAGCTACTGGAATGGCTGGAAAGTTGGGACTCTGATCTGGGTTCAGCTTCTACCTCTACTAGAGACTCATCAGATGCCCTTGGGCACATCACTCTCCCTCGACTTCAGGCCCCCACCTCTAAAACAGGAAAAACACTGAGCCTCGCCCACCCACCATCACAAGGAAGTTGTGAAAGCGCTGAGAATCAGAAAGTCCCGGGCTAGTTACAGGCTCTGCATAAACCGGGGGTGAGGAACCAGTGGTCCTCCTGATGTGGTTATATTACAATTCCCATCTTCCCTCACCACTGTCCATGCTGGCTGGAGCTGATGGGAGTTGGGAGCCCAACATTTGGCAGGTCACAGGTTCCCCAACCACTGATATATACAATAAAGCAGAAGCGAGATAAAAAGAAGCTGGATTTTAACAAGGCAGCCCAATGGGTCTCTTTGGTAAAATCCAGAGATGCGCTTTAGTGCTCTTACTCTTCTGCCTTCCTCTCACACCTAAGTAACAAAAGACATCCTGGTTTATATCTATTCTAATTACAGGCAATCACAGTGCTTGGGATGTGGGTTCTCCCCATCTACTGTTTTATAGAAGCAGCCAGAAGAAAACAGGCATGTTTCCCCCAGAGAAACAGTAAGAGGAGGAAATAAAGGAAGGAGGACACAAGGAATCTTAGTTAAGGGAGACACCTTTAAGTAAAGAGATCCACTCTGTGTGCTACTTGTTAACAGATGCGGTGGTCAAGACAGTGCGGCTCTGGAATGGTTTAGATGCATATAGGAAGACCCTTCCTAGACAAAAACTGCCAGCAGGGTACAACGGGTATTTCATGCTTTTAGAACCCAGTATCAGATTTTAAAGGGAAGCGAGAAAGATGACAACACCAGCTCCGCACTAAATTAAGACTAAGTCAAACACCTAGGCGCCAATATCTTTTTTCTTCTCGATTAAAGAGTTTTCCAGGCCTGTCTGAGGCTGCTGGCCAAGCTGGTGGCTCAGAAGTGAAACTGACACAAAGTGGATATGAGACTGACATATGTTCCAGAGTGATTACCAATAGCAGGGACAGAGGATCTTGAGTTCCACCATCATGAATAGGAAACGCAACTGTAAGGCACAAGGGAGCTGACTGTTGATAGGGGAAAGGAAGAGAGACCACAAGCAGAGTTTGGGGAAGTTGGGAGATGGGGGAGGAACACAATCACAGTGACAGAAGAGAAAGACAATGCACTTCACAAAACATTATGCAGTTTGTTTGTTTTTTAAAAGATAACGTGCTAATACAAGAACAATGATTTTCATTGGGGGCTTTTCTGAAGTGCAGAGGCATCGAAGGAGGAAAAGACAGTGGGGGCGGAAGAGATGGCAGGGACCAGGAGGGATTTCACATTAGAAGCAGAAAGGAAGAGCCAAGAGGGAAAGGGTCGTTAAGCGCTCTATTAGCATCAACACCAAGTGCCACATAGGACACTCTGTGATTAATTTAAGTAACAGCAACGACAGATACACGGCACAGTAACACAAGCAAAAGGCAATAGGTTCCTGCTCTGAGGTGATTGCTATCTAAGAACCAAACTAAGGGTGCAATCCTATGCATGTTTAGACGGGGAAACGCCCTACAATTCCCAGCATGCCCCAGCCAGCAAGGCTGGCTGGGGCATGCTGGGAATTGTAGGGCGCTTTCCCGTCTAAACATGCATAGGATTGCACCCTAAGCGCCCCTGTTGTCTCCTTCACCATAGGTACAGAGTTCTGCCAAACTAGATCTTACCCTACATGTGTGACAACTGCTAAACGAACAGCAGCTGCAGATATAGTTCCTCCCCCCCATGTAATGTCCACTGGAACTTACCTCGTGTCATGATGTCACCACGTCCCGCCATTGGGCAGCCAATGATGTGGAGAGGGGGGCGGGGAAACGCAGAGCACTGCGATGTCAGAACACAGGTAATTTCTTCCGGACATTATGGGGTAAGGGGGGCGGAGAGCAGAAGCACAGTTGTTGTTTTGGGTAACATCCAATTTGGCCCTACGTTTCGACAGGGAGGGAGAAGCAAGGGGAACAGGGGACAAATATGAGCAAATGGAGTTACACGTACTGGGGTGCTGGTGGTTCATGTCAGCTGGGGGAGCGCTTAACACGTTAAATCAAAAGCTTCAAGGGGAAAAGGGGGGCTTCGAGGAGGAACCTGAGAGAAGAAATCAGTGGCACCATGATGCTGCGTTCTGGGAGTGGAGGCCCTTCACACAGAAGCGAGCAGTCTCTGCCTATAACGAGCTTACAATTCATAGCAGGGTTGGGGGAAAGATTTCCAGTTCCCTAGGAGCATGGAGCGGGGAGAGTACTCAGGGATGCCTACAACTGTCCATTAAAAAAACAAAAACAAAAAACAATATGGGGGGGTACATTACAGGGCTTGGGCAGGGAAACGGGGGAGGCGTTAGACGGAGGAAGGCACGTGTGCTTTGGATTTTAAGGACATCACTGAAAATAAATGGCTAACTTGATCTTGCTGTATAACCTTCCCCACCCCCACCCCGAAAGCACACACACACACAAAATTGTGGCCCCACCCAACACATACAGAAGCACCAGAGCTGGACCGTTCTGTGACCTCCTGCTACTGCACCCCCCCCCCCCCGCGCACCTCACCCTCTTTCTCCCAAGCATGCATGAACAGACAGCAAGACAGCCATGTCTATAGTAACTTGGCACCAATACCTCATCACGCCCCAGCACGGCTTCAAAGCGGACAGGCCCGGTCCCGGAGAAGAATCCCACACTCCGCAGCCTGGCCTTCCATGATGCCGGTTGCTGGATCCCTCCTCCGTTCTCTCTGCCAGCTACAACCTGCTTGACACATCTCTTTTGCTCTCCCACCCCTTTAAAAGCCTTTAAGTCCAGGCAGCTTTCGGGGGTGAGCCTCCGCCAGCAGATCCCTCTGGATCCCACAGCTCCTTGAGGAACAGAACCGGAGCCATCCTGTATCCAGGGCCCCCTGAAATCGGCTGACACGGCCCCTCCCCTCTCTTCCCTTCCTCCCCCCCCACCCCCGGGGTTAAAACATGAGAAACACACAGAGGCAAGAGCGTTTTACGGCCACTAATTCCTTCCCCTGGAAATCGTACAGGAGAAACTTTGGTTCCACGCTTGCCCCCGCACACACACCAAAACCACTGTGCTTCTTCCCCAATCCCCCTGCCTATCAACTTCAGCCCATCCAGAGGTGACCCCCCCTCCCCTAAAACCCACCTGGCAAAATGAGACATCCTAATATTTGTTTGTTTGTTTTCCTTTAAGGAACAACAACAGAAAAACCCAAAAACACACTAGCCCAAGGTGACAGGACATAAGGTGGAAAGAAAAGAATACCCAAGAAAACAAAACAACAAAGGAGATAGAAAGGAATGGGAAAAGCAAGGAAAACACAATGGTATACCTTGCATTGCGGGGGGGGGGGCAGCAGAAGCTCTAGATCCCACCCCCAACAGATACGTCCGTTCGTGCAACCCGCCTGATAGCTTCACAGCCCTCCCCCTTCTCTGCATCTGAGTTGTTGTGATGTTTTCACATGCTGTGTGCGTTCACACGATCTACCCTCTATATACCTAATTTGTGTGTGTGTGTGTGTGTGTGGGCGTTATTTTGCAAAGTGATGGTGGTCCTTCTCAAAACATCATGCATCAGGGGACTGGGGGAAAAGAGCAAATTAATTTTGAATGGGAAGACTGGAGGTGGGGGAAGGGAGAAAGAGTTTGCTTCTGGAAAAGGAGACCAGGGTTTTATTCCTTGAAAAACATTATCTTGCAAAGCCAAGAGAAAGAGGGTGGGGTGGGAGAGAGACTTACCTTTGGGGAGCGCATCCAGGCACCAAAGATTCTTCCTCATCCATCAGCAGCCTCCAAAAAAGAAAAGATGCTGTACGTCTTACAATCACTGCACACACACAATCACAAACAGGCACCAGCGAAAGGTGCCTGAAGATGGGAGGAGATTGGAGGTGGGGGGTACCCCCCCCCCTTAAAATCCATGAAGGGTTTGGAGGGAGGGAAGGAGAGATGGGTTACTCACCTGCTGTGTGTCCATGGGGTGGATGGCGATTCTAATGCTGGATTTGTTGTCATGGTGGGGAGTGGGGGTGGGTGGGAGAAGAGATCCAGCCAGTTGCTGAAGGATTTGTGTATGCGTGCGTCTCTCTTAGTCCCCCCCCACAAAAATGAGGTGGGGGGAGGAGAAGAGGATGAGGGGCGGGACGATCTCCCCAAAGAGGCTATTACAGATTCATAGCAGTGGTTCCTCCACACCTCACCCCCAATCCTGTTCCACCCTCCACTATTTCCTTCCTTGCCCTTGGAAGAAAACAAGGGGATGATGTTCGAGAAGGGTTTCCACCCCCCTGCCTTCCACAGTACATTAAATATTTTTTTTAAAAAGAGCCTGCTGTACCACACACCTACTCGGGGACCCCTAATTTTGGATGGAGCCTTGGCATTGCTTACGCGCGGTGCAACCTCCAATCACCCCCCCCCCGCCAGCCCTCCTTGCTTCCTCCTGACTCCTCCTCCTCTTCTGCCCACCACTGAGATTTTCCTCAGTTGCCCGAACACCCACCCTCCCCTTTTCAAATGTAGGCAGACCACTCCCCTCTCTAAGCCCACTCCCCAACTCTTTGGGCTTACTGGAGGTGGAGGGGGGGGAGCTTGTCCCCTTCTTTGCTTGCTACTTCAACTACATCTCTATGTGGAGCAGAAGTGGGGAGGGGGAATCAAATGGGGCTAGGTGAAACCTGTCCCCTAAATAATTTTATTAGCCTTCCCTGTAAATTAGAGGCACATCTACGGACTTGACTCTCCCTCCCCCAAATGAAAAAGGCCCAGCCCCTTCCTCAGCAATCTCTCAACCTTCCCTCCCGCTCCCAAGCAATGAAAGGGGGACTCTGTTAACCTTGCAAAACCCTTGCTTATCGATGGGGTGGGGCCTCCAAGTCTTCTCTACTGCTAGTCCCCCTCTCCTGCAATCAAAGTGTGTGTGGTGGGGGTGGGTGGGCTGGTGCCCCCTTCCACTCCTTTCCTCAGGGGGGCTCTGCGCTGCCCAGCTGTTCCTCCCGCCACATATGGGAAGGGTTTTAAGCCCACCCACTCTCCCCCAAATTTGCAAAGCGGGGAGTGGGTTTGCACCCACTCCACAGCCCCTCACAGGGGAGAGAGCTAGGCCCCACGTTGCTGGCGGAGCCCCCTCCTCCAGCCTCTCTCATTCCCTTCTCTTCCTCCTTCCCTTTCACATTCACTCACTCACACATACTGATACATACACCTCACTCACATCTATATACACATACACACAAAACCATCATGGCGGCCCCAGGAAGCCCAAAAGGGAACACTCGCCCCTCGCGGGCTGATGGGAGGGGTAGTTTTTCCCACCACCCCTGATACATCCGGCTCTATGGGCACCGTGGGAAAGTTTGGACTACAATCAGGATGGCAGCAAAGGCTTCCGCGCAGCGCGATATGGGAGTTGTAGTTTTATTTCCCCGGCTCAGCGCCTTGGGTCCGTTGGTCGCCATGGTACAAAGGAGGTATTTGGACTACAGATAAGATGGCAGGCGGCGGCTGAGGCCCCAGTGCATCATGGGAAATGTAGTTTTGCTCTCACCCAGCTGCAGGACCTGCTGGGTGTCGCTCTCCTCAGGGGATGTTCGGAGTTCACGTAAGAGGGCCGCTGAGCATCATGGGAATGTAGTTCTATCCTCAAGGCCTCGATATTCCTCCATGCTTTTCCTATTGGCTTCAAGGGCCTCAAGGAGAATGCTTGGACTACAACTTATATGGCTGGCGAGGAGGGGGCGGGGATAAGTCGAACGGCATTGTGGGAGTCAGTGTTATATATCTCTCTCTCTCAAAACTCGCTGAGCTCATTCTTTTGATTTAAATCAATAACTTTCATGTGCAACCTTGTGCATTAGCGGTCTGCAAGGCAAACCAAGATACAGAGCCACTTTTTTTTTTACCCCCCCCAGGTTGTGTACCTCTGAGCATGTGCAGAGTTCCTTTCCTTCCAAAGGCAGTAACCTTTTTTGTCCTCTTAAAAAGAGAGAGAGAGAGAGATTTTTGGAGGATTTCTGCAATTAAAATGGGTTTATTACCAAACCGTCCATCTTGTCATCAGTTTGTTAGACCTCATCCTCTCCACCACTGCCACTAGGCAACAATGCAGCACTTCCATCGCCTCACCTGAATCTGATGTAAAGGAGGGATAAGCCCTACACAGGCGTCCAGGGCTCTGCCCTCTCAACAGACCCCTGCGTGCCATCTCTACCCCCTTCACCTCATGCTCAGGGCCCCTGATAATGTAAGGCTACACTGCATACTGATGACACCCAACCCCCAGGGCCAGCCCTACCATTAGGCAGAGTGAGGCAGCCACCTCAGGCAAGCAGGTGCAGAGGGACGGGGAGCAGATACAGCTGTGTGTGATATGCTGGCTGCCCTGTGCACTCTAAGCTGGCCTGCTGGCCTGCTGTCCAGCCCTCAGCTGCAGTGGCAGGCAGACACTGTTCTGTTGCCAGTGCTGAAGTAAGATTCAGCGGCTAGTTTTCCGCGGCTTTTGTACATGGAAAGGGGAGTGGGGAGTTGCCGTCTTGTCCTTTGCCTCGGACAGCCAAAAATGTCTTGGGCCGGCCCTGCAAACTCCAGATAACCTGCCTTAGCACTTTCGTGTAGAATTCAGGGGTGGGCAACTTGTGGCCCCTCCAGATGTTTTGGCCTGCAACTCCCATGATGAAGCCTTAGCCGGCATAGCCAGCGGTGAGGGATCGTGGGCCAAAACATCTGGAAGGCCACATGTTGCCCACCCTTGATACAGATGTTGAAAAGCATAGAAGGAAAGGCAGGACACTATCGACCCGGGGTCGAGCAGAAGTCTCTCGGCATCACCTTCAGGAGGGGAAACACTGAAAAAATGTGCCCACCCCACCCCCAAACTAGAGTGAGGAAGATACCATGGTCAGTTCCAGGGGAATTAGCAGGATCATCACCGTCCTCTTGTCCATCTCCTGATGCAGGTCATCCGTCAGGCAACGAAAGCAGTTTGGGTGCCAAAACCAGACCTGGAACCGGAATGAAATAAATCCAGATAATCGGTTTCATCCAAGAATGCCTGGAGCTGCACAGCAGCTGGTCACCAGCACCTTGCCTAAGATGGGAATGTCTGTGATCAGCTGATAGTTATTACAGTCCTTGAGGGCAAGGAGGGTTTCTTCAGGATCATCCTCACAACTGCCTCCTTCAAGGTAGATAGGCCGCCCCTTCTCCTAATGAGGCTGTTTGGGAGAACAGGGTGTTAAAAGTAAACAAGAGCAATGCTGCAGCAGTGGATTTCCTGCATTGGCAGGGGGTGGTGGACTACATGACCTCTGAGGACCCTGCCAACTCTGATTCTAGGATTCTATGTTTTGTCTGTCAAACGTTAGAGGGTTTGTCATGACAGCACGTAAGCATAGTGTATCATACGCATACGTGATTAACCGTGTGGAATTTAACTTAGTTATATATAGCTGATCCCCACCTCCGAAACACATTCCTGGGCCTGGTAGGCAGGTGTCTCCTCTTAATTTTGTAGAGCCCCATCATGTTGACATTGCATTTCTCAGTGATGCTTGAAATATCAGACACTACTGACGGAAGGGCACCCTGCAGTCGAGTACTCCCAGGTGATGCATATGGTTAAATGAGAAGGACCATCTTGCGCCCCCCCCCCCGTATGCTATTTGGGAAGAGCCACACCATTCCGCAGAGGGCTATAAAGTGAGGCCGTTTCCTGCCTATTGTCATCAACTTTCCACCCCCTGTCCCAAGGTGACCAACAGGCTGGACAGTCCTCCGAACAGCACTGGGTGGCTGGCTCTCTTAATTTCCCACAATGCACCTGGCACAGTAGCGGCCTGGAACACTGTGGGAAATTTACATGGCGGCTTACCATCTGGCACCGCGACTGGAGTGTCACTGCTGTGGCCAGGTAATCCTGCCAGGAGGGCTTACCGATGTAGGAGGGGGCCCTCGAACCTGGACCCGGCCCTGGTGACTAGTGGTATAAATAATAATAATAATAATAATTATTATTATTATTTCTATACCACCCAATAGCCGAAGCTCTCTGGGCAGTTTACCACAATCAATAAAAAAATACAATAAAATATACACAATAAAAACATTATAAAAATTTAAAAGACAGAGGCAATGCTCCACACAGATACGCCTCAGGACACATACACCCCAAATCTGCATGTATATAGCATGGTGGATGGACTAGTCCAGCTTTCTACAACCTGGTTGCCCTCCAGGTGTTTTGGACTACAACTCCCAGGATTAATGGCCATGCTAGCTGGGCTGATGGGAGTTGAAGTTCAAAACATCTGGAGGGCACTAGGATGGGGAAGGCTGGACTGTTAAACCAGGCCCAGAGAGACCCAGGTTCAAATCCCCACTGGGTGAATCTTGGACCAATCACTCTCTCTCGGCCTAACCTACTTTGCAGGGTTGTTGTGAGGATAAAAGGGCAGGGGGTGATGGAAATTGTAATGCTGCCTGCTTAAATCAACGAGGTAATATAACCACTATTTACAGTGGGAGGAAAGGGTTAATTGAACAATCCACAGGGTGCATGTTTTGTAACCCCTCCTCCCTACTTCCTGCCTCTGTGTGGCCCTCCCTCCCTCCCTCCAACCTGATGGACACACAGTCTGAGCTGGCTTCCATCCAGTGATCTCCAATGAAGCTGACTCTTAACACCCAAGACTCTAATCTGCCTATATGCATCCTCCTACATATATGAATAAATGAATTGTAAGTAAAACTAATAAATGTCTTTATTAGTTTTAAACCTTGTTTGGACAATCCATTTCCGTTTAACATCCTTTTAGCAAGGGTTTAGCAACCCACGTGGTGATAACCAGTTTCAATAACCAGGCTGCACATAAGGGGGAAAACTCTGCTTCATCCTAACCAGTATAGAGGACCGACTCCTTTCCATATCTTCCAACAGGGGGAGCCTGTATGCTGGCCTGAGCTCCTTGGAGAAAAACTGGGGGAAATATAATAAACAGTTGTTGGGAAAATGTACAGCCATGCCTTGGATTGAGAGCATAATTCGTTCCGGAAACGTGCTTGTAATCCAAAACACTCTTATATCAAAACGAAATCCCCCCCAAAAAAATTTGTACAGAGATTTTTAATTTAAGCCATACTACAGTACTTGTATTGCAAGACGTCGCTTGTATATCAAGTAAAAAAAAATTAAATAAATATTTAAAAATTTGCTTGTCTTGCAAAACGCTCTCAAACCAAGTTACTTGCAATCCAAGGTATTACTGTATCACCCTTGCAACCAGCTCCCCTATTCTTGGATCCTTAAGAAATGAACTTGGATTGGGGACAGTATCCATACATCCACTTTGCAAAGGGGGGGGGCAGGGAAGAAGCATGCGCAACACTTGGACAATGGAAAACAAAAAACAAATCTTCAATGTAATGTTTGTATCATGTACCAGAAGAAAATCTAATTCATTTCTAGATTTTACTTTTACTTACATACTGCACATACATTACTGCATGTGTCGCCATGGCCAGAACTGACTTCTCTAAGAACAGGCACCGCTGGCGCACAAACCTAAATTGGCCAAATCTTGCAATGTGGGCCTGCGCACATACACATCCATGTGCCCCAAATGTGGAAATGTTAGGGTGCATTGAGAGTAGGCTAAGTGCACCTAGCTCCCATGGAAAGCCATGGGACAAGTTAATCCACTCTTTAAGTCCCATGGATTTCAATGGGAACCTAGAGCAACTAATTTAGGGTGTAATACTATGCATGTTTAGACAGAAAAAAAAGCCTACAACTCTCAGAACTGGGTTATGCAGGGAGCTGTAAGCCTATTTTCTGTCTAAATATGCATAGGATTGCGCCCTTGGTCTGGGTGCATGCCATGGTACCCAAGGCAGGGCAACCAGCAGGCACACACCTGATCGTGCGTACACCAGAACCACTGTAAACCCATTGGGGCAGAGGCTTGTCTTCTCCTCATGACTCCCTAAAGCACCATGCCCACCGATGGTGCAACAACAACAGACAAATATAAACCACCAGGCCAGCAGCAACGATCAACAGCAGAGTTCCCATGCAAAGCTGAGCAACAGAGAGCGTCCATCCATCGCGGCGGGACCCTCCTTGCATGCAGAATTTGGATAATCGTGTTTTTAAAAGCTGCAGAGTTAGCAATGCGGCCAGCAGCGGCTGGTGGAGTTCTAAGCATGTTTGTTTGCTTGTTTAAAAAAAAGGGGGGGCAGTTCTAGTTCTACATAAATCAACAAGTGAATCAAGGCAAAGCAAGCCATCCTCCTCGACCTGATTGAGGAGTTAAAGCGATAGAGCGGCGATTCCCTCCAAACCCTAGAGAAAGAGCGGCGAGCGAGCGAGAGCAGCGAGCGGCGGGAGCTGCAGGGGGACCCCGCATGGGGATGGGAACTTCCTGTTGGCACAGCCGCACCAGGCTGCCTGGGGTGTGTGTGTCTGTTTCTTCCTCCAGCTGGGGGTGGAGAAAGGGGCCGGGCCCCTGCGATCGCAGCAGGGCCCCCCTTCTCCCTCCCCCAGAAGAAAAGGGGGCGGCAGCATTCAGAGAACTGGATCCCCAACGCCCCGGAGGAAGGCGCTGGGTGAGTGGGCTTCTCTCTCCCCCCACGCCCCGCCGCCCCCCGGCCGAAGGTATGCAGTATGCACGCAAAATCTGGATCCAGGCACGGGGAGGGACAGGCTGGAGAAGAAACCGGGCACGTTGAGCGACCGGGAGATCCTGGATCGGCTCTCGCAGGCGGGGGCACAGGGAGATCGGGCGCAGCCGGGTAGGATCCCCCGCGCCGGGCCGGCTTCTGGAGGGGTCGAGGGCTGCCGCGGCTGTCTGTCACTCAGGCGACCGGGCTCGTCCAAGCCCGCAGGCTGGAAGTGCTGCGGTTGGTGGTGCCGAAGAGGGAGGGGGCCAAGGGAGCCCCTTCCTTCCTCCTCTCCGCCTCTTCCCCCGCCCCCTCCAAAATCTCCCCTTCTATCTGATGGCGGGGCTGCCCCGTCCTACGCCCGTCGCTTTCTGAAAGCCTCTGCCAGTTATTTGTGGCTCCCATTTCCATGAGGTTGACGCCATGGGGGATGGCATACATAGGCAGTATGCCTCTGTACTCTAGTTGCTGGGGAACATGGGCGGGAGGGTGCTGTTGCACTCCTGTCCTGCTTGTGGGATCCCGTGAGCAGCTGCTTGGCCACTGTGTGAACAGAATGCTGGACTAGATGGACCCTTGGCCTGATCCAGCAGGGCTCTTCTTATGTTCTTATGCCCCCCCCGTTGTGTTTCCCGCTTCCCCCTCTGAATTCGCTGCTTATCATCATCATCATCATCATCATCATCATCATCATCATCATCATCATCATCATCATTTTTATCTTCCCCTTTCCCCAAGAAGCTCAAAGTGGCATACATGGTTCCTCCCTGCAAACATATTTTAAGATCAGCCAGTGAGCTTCATAGCTGAGTGAGGATTTGAACCCAGGTCTCGGATTTGAACCCAGGTCTCAGATTTGAACCCAGGTCTCAGATTTGATCCTAGTCTGACACTCTAACCCAGCCTGGTGCCCACCAGAGGTGTTGGGATGCAACTCCCACCATTCCCAGCCAGCCCAACACATCTGGAGGGCACCCGGTTGGGGAAGGCTGCTCTGGCTGCTACAGCACTCATAGAACATGCCCCCCCCTTTCCTATCAGTTCACACACCCCTTTCTCTCCCTGTTCTGTCAAGAGAGACTTCCTTGTTTTGCTTTGATTTCTTCTTCGTTTCTTCTCCCTCTGATGCAAACAGCTGCACTGACAGCTCCCCGGAGATTTTCTCAGGGTGCAAACAAAGTCGGCTTGACACAGATTAGCTGTTGCTTTAAGCCACCGTTTTGTGTTCACAATCGAGGTGGGGGGGGGTAATGGGTCGATGTATTTTCTTTCTTCATGAGAGAAGTCAGGATTCTAACCCACTTCAGTTCTTGCCAGTGTGGGACAGGAGTGATGGTGGTAGTTACTATGGATGAATTACAGTGTGATCCTGTGTATGTCTACTCAGAAGTAATTCCCATTGAGTTCATTTTGGGAGAAAATCCAGCGGTGTGTTTTTGTCTGAAAGGGTTGTGTGAGCTCAGTTCCAGTCCTGAAGGCAATTCCTGGGTTTGGCATGTGCTCAGAGACACCCTGTTCCTTACTTCTAAGTCTCTGTCCCCTACCACCACCCCCTCAGCCACTCTTTAGCTATTTTGGGTGGAACTTGGAGGTCTAGTGAAGCACAGAATGGATCCCGTGAGCTTCAAGTATGCCTAAATCTATTAATGCCAGCAACTTGACTTGGAGTAAGGCGGCTTCATCATGCTACCCTCTGCTTTGCTTTTATCTTGTCCTCCCCACCTCGGTTTTGTGACCCACTCCCTATGATCACGTGTTTATCCCACCCCACCACCAACACACACACACACACACACGTTTGGTAATTGAAATTCTTAACTGAAAGATCGCTGTTTAATTAGGGCAAGGGTGGGCAACTGGTGGCCTTCCAGATGTTTTTGCCTACAACTCCCATCAGCCCTACTCTGCATAGCCAATGGTGAGGGATCATGGGCGTTGTAGGCCAAAACATCTGGCGGGCCACACGTTGCTCACCCTTGACTTGGGGGATCACTATTCCATCTGCTCTGGCTATGCCTGATTAACACCCAACCGTACACCGGCATTGCTTTACAGCGGCCCCCGGAAGGCTGCCTTCCACAGCCTGGTACCCTCCAGATGTGTTGGACTTGTGGTTCAACACGTCTGGAGGGCATCAGAGCCTGCATGGGATGGCCACTGAGGTGTACTTTTGGCTTTGGACCAGGCTAGGAGACGTAGTTCGAAATCCCTGCTCTCAGTGACCTTTGGCCGGTCATTCTGTGATCATAGACTACCTTACAGGGTTGTGGTGAGGATAAAATGGGCAGGGAGGGGAGAATCCATGTGCATCACTCCTTGGGTGAAAGACTGGGATGCAAACGTGGCTTCCTTTATTAAGCGAATATGTGGGTTCAGAATATATATATTTTATTTTTTATGTTTATACCCCGCCTTTTTTCTCCGGAGGAACCCAAGGCGGCTTACATAGTCCTCCTCCTCTCCATGCTATCCTCACAACAACCCTGTGAGGTAGGTTAGGCTGAGAGTCAGTGACTGGCCCAAAGTCACCCAGTGAGTTTCATGGCCGAGCGGGGATTAGAACCCGGATCTCCTGAGTCCCAGTCTAATATAGTAGGAACAGTGGAAATTTTGCCCCCTACTTCAAAATCGGATTCTTCCATTAGAACCAGTTGGACATTTTATTTTATTTTTTTAATATACTTGGGTTTGTTTGCAAACTTTATTTTGGATGCAGATTTTAAAATTATTGTTACTTTGTGGCACGTGGTAAGGGAGGGAGGGAATTCATGGACTGTTAAGGGGCAGTAAGAACATATATATGAACATATGTCCGCCTTATACCAAGTCAGACCATTGGTCGATCTAGCCCCATCTTGTCTGCTCTGAGTAGCAGTGGTCCTCCGGGAGCTCAGGAGGTCTTCTCCCTCACTTGCTACCTGACCCTTTTTCAAGTGGAGGCGCCGGAGGTCGAACCCGGGACCTTCTGCGTGCAAAATGTTGGGCTCTACCACTGAGCTATGAGCCCTTCCAGGGAATAGAGCAGTGTTCTCCAACCTTGGGTCCCCCAGATGTTTTTGGCCTACAACTCCCAGCATGCCCCAGCCAGCGTAGCTATAAATTAAATAAATAGAAAGGGCTGAGAAACCATGTTGTTCTCACGAGAACTAAAAACACCTACATCCACGATTGCATCTTAACAGCACAGAGCATGCCTTCCCCGTCGGGTGGGTCTGTATGTGCACATGAGAGCACTCAGGAAGGGTACACACAGTCTATACCCGTGTTCTCCAACCTTGGGTCCCCAGATGTTTTTGGCCTACAACTCCCAGCATGCCCCAGCCGGCATGCTGGGAGTTGTAGGCCAAAAACATCTGGGGACCCAAGGTTGGAGAACACTGGAATAGAGAGTCGCGGCGGAGTTCTGCATGTTGCTTTAGATCACGTGTTGTTACAGGGGCAGAGGGGCCTGCCATGGAAGAGTGGGGCGTCCTGGGCGAACGACAGAAGGAGCTCTACAGGGACGTTGTGCAGGAGAATTACGGGGATGTCATCTCGTTGGGTAAGGAGCCAAATCTCCGTTGGATGCACACTGGCTATATTTAAACGGTAGCAGTGCATGAGCCGGTGCCTAGTCCCAATTTGGTGCTAGTTCTAGTTCTAGTTTATTTTATTATTTTATTTTATTTCTATTATTACATTTATATCCTGTCTCTTCCCCCCTTGCAAGGAACCCAAGGTAGCGTTCATGATTCTCCTCTCCATTTTATCCTCACAACCACCCTGTGAGGTAGGTCAGGCTGAGAGTCAGTGTCTGGCCCGAAGTCACCCAGTGAGCTTCACAGCCAAATGGGGATTAGAACCTGGATCTCCCGAGTCCCAGTCCAACATTCTAACCACTAGGCCACAATATTATTTATTTATTTATTTATTTATTATATTTATTAATCGCCCATCTGGCTGGTCACCCGGCCACCCTGGGCGATGTACAACCAAAATAACACAATAAAACAATACAATAAAATATAATAATTAAAACAGTATAAAAATTTCTTTTAAAATCCTAACCCACCCCATATTCCCGCCTGAACAGCCATGTTTTTAATGCACGGCGGAAGCTCATCACGGAGGGGGCATGGCGAAGATCACTAGGGAGGGAGTTCCATGACGTGGGGGCCGCCACAGCGAAGGCCCTCTTCCTAGTCCCCACCAGCCTGGCTGCTCTGGCTGATGGGATAAGGAGAAGGCCGTCTGTGGCAGATCTTGTTGAGCGGCCTACTTGATGTTGCTGGAGGCGCTCAATACACAATGATATAATAGCTGCTGCCGCAAATGCAGCAGCCTTTTTCAATAATTGTTTTTCCCCCCTTTGCCTGTTCATAAATATTCTAAATTCTATTGCATGGACTAGAAACTGGATCAATTTATCTGAAGTTTCAAACGTGTCCTTTTTTTTCTTCTTCTGGGCCATTCAGAGAAAGTGCAGTAAATTTCTTTTGGTTGGCCTGTTCTGTACGTGGAGCAGAACGAGGTGGCAGAGTCCTGCGGTGGTGGAGTGAACGTACCACTTTCAAGTGGGGGAACTGCATTTCTGAATGCTCCCCTATGAAACAAACAAACAAACAAACAGAACACCCCAAACTCCCTGTAAATAGAACACTAGCACACAGGAAGTAGATTGGAATGCAACCCTTGTCCCTTATATGCTTATAATGTGTTTATGTCCCTTATTTTTCTGCCTGCCGTGATTCTGTATTTACATGAAGGGCATTAAGAAATGGCATCCCTACCCACAAAGTCTGAAGTGGTACAGTTCACTCTATCACATCCAGATTCTACCATTTCATTCTGCAGTATGTGTAGACCAGCCCTTTATGACAAGGAATCACTAAATATAACAATAACAACAACAACAGTGTGGTGTAGTGGTTAGAGTGTTGGACTGGGACTTGAGAGATCCGGGTTCTAGTCCCCACTTAGCCATGAAGCTCACAGGGTGACTTTGGGCCAGTGATGGACTCTCAGCTTCACCGACCTCACAGCGTTGTTACGAGGATAAAATGGAGAGGAGGAGGAAGACTATGTAAACCGCCTTGGGTTCCTTACTTCCTTGCAGGAAAAAAGGCAGGATATAAATGTAATAATGAATAAATAAAATTAATAATGATAATAGAAGAAATGATTATGATCCTCATCATTTACATTATTCTTATTTTTATGCCTTTTTAAAATGTTTCTAGCATTTTGTATGTATATTATTTCAGCAGGTTGGCTCCAGATTTAGGCATACTTAGAGTAAACCCATTGAAATCGATAGGACGCAAGTTACTCATGACTGCCTTAAGTCCCAGCAATTTCAGTGGGTCTTTCTCTAAGCAGGACTAGGTCTGGAGCGAACCCCAAATATTCTTTACAACAACTGTGCGATGTAGGTCAGTAGCATTCCCTCTAAAAGCAATCTCAGTTGGTGGGTGGGTGCTGACAAAACGGGGTCGCTGGGAAACAAGAGGGAGGTATCAGCATGCTGGGTGAACCCCGAGGTTTGCAGAAGCACCCACCCTCCGCAAAAGCCTTTTAAAAGCCAAGGGGACAACCCCACCCCCAAACAGCCCAATGAGGACCAAGCACGCTCAGTAGGCGTGTCACGTTGAGCGTCCGCTGGGGAAGAAGAATGGAAAACTGGTGGAGGAGAATGTCCAGTCTGAACTCCGTATAACTTACAGCAGCCTTCCCTGGCCTGCCAACGGCCGTGCTGAGTGGGGAGGATGGGAATTGTGGTCCAACGCATCTGAAGGGTGCCAGGTATCCTGGCGGAAGGCATGGCTGGGCTGACAAGAACCCTGAACAGGGGCACTCCTGTCGGGAGGTGAGACCTTTTTGTTGTAGGCCTCACTTGTTATCCCCCACTACAGATGGGGGGAGGGGGAGGGGGAGAGACTGGCGGCTTGTGGAAGGTCAGACTTCCTGGCTCGCGGCTTGTGCTCAGGCAGGGCAGCCCTGTCCACGTCCTCGGAGGTAAGCTCCAGTGAGTTCAGTTGTGTCCTCCTACCAGGGCTGTTGCTTGGTAAGAAAAGGGAAGAAAAGATACATGAACAAGAAGAGTTTGCAAAGTTGGAGATGCAAGATGGGCTTACCCCTGGCTCCCAAACAGTTGTGTGTGTGTTTTTACAGACTTCAGTGCCACAAAAGGATAAGAGTAGAAAGCTAGCCAGTAAAAAGAAGCTAAAAATCTATTTTTTTTTAAACGAGTTGTCGTCTTGGGTAGGCATAATGGTCCATGCATCTCTGCATCCCATCTCGGATGCTCGGCAGTTAGAGATATGTGGAGAGCGAGACCTAACGCGCGTCCGTGTAAGATTTCACTGTTTGTTTTCCCCTCCCACCGGCAGGCTTCCCCAGAGTTAAGCCCAACATGATCTCCTGGATGGAGCAAAGGGAAGAGCCACGAGTCCCGAACCAGGACCTGGACCAAGGACCAGAAGAAAGGGAAAGCACCAGAGATGCCCATACAGGTGAGGAAGCAGCAAAAACATCTCAGAGCAGGGTGAGGCTAATTGCATGAGGTCCCGGGTCATTTTCCACTCCGCCCCCCCCCCCCCGCCACTGCATGGGAGGGGAAATGTTTTTAAAATAGCCATTTTGCTGCCAAAATTTGGACTCAGCAATGCTAAAAGGGCTAAATTTAGCTTGCTAGAAAGCTAAATTTGACCCTTCTAGTGTTTTGTAGCCACTAAGGAGTGCCTGTGTGTGTGTGTGTGTGTGTGTGTGTGTGTGTGTGTGTTTAATTTGTGGCCCACCCCTGCTCTGGGGACATCCTTTACCACCAAGAGTCTTGTGGCACCTTAAAGCCTAACACATTTTTTCTGGCATAAGCTTTTGTGGACGAGAGCCTACTTCATCACGTGCATGGAGTATTATGGGGAGTTTCAAGTTCGTATACAGTATATATGTGGTGTTGGCATTGAGGGGAAAGCATTGTAAACCGTGAGGTCAGAAGGAAATTCAGTGCAAAAAGTGGCCGTCACGTTATTAGCAGTGCAGCTGTTGCTGATAACGCAAACATCCTGGCACTAGGTAAGTCCATTTACACACATTGTGTGATTAAAAAAAAACAAAAAACTTTATCCCAATTCAAGCCTCTGGTGATAGAATTAAACCAGTTGATGATTTCAAAGCCAGAAGTGTCTCTCTCTAATCTCCCACTGAAGTTTCTTTGCTCCACAGTGGTCACTTTATTTATTTATTCATTCATTCATTCATTCATTCATTCATTCATTCATTGTATTTGTATACTGCTCCATATCTAAGTAGATTCCGGAGTGGTGAACAATAAAAAGCTAAAAACAGATAAAACAATCAAAAACAATACAATGAAAACAAAGTAACATTACAGTGGTGGCTGGACAGCAGAGAAGGCTTCCTGGAACAAGGAGGTCTTCAACAGGCACTGAAACCAGCAAAATGTCAGAGTCTGCCTGACCTCCAGAGGCAGGGAGTTCCAGAGAAATGGAGCCACCACACTGAAGGCTCTTCTCCTGGTGGACTCCAGTCAGGCCAAAGGTTCATGAGGAACCACCAGGAGCAGGCCATCTGATGACCTCAGCGACCAGGCAGGTTGGTATGGGAGGAGGCGCTCTCTCAGGTAACCTGGTCCCAAGTTGTGTCGGGCTTTGTACACTACCAAAACTTTAAACCTGGCCCAGTAGTGAATAGGGAGCCAGTGCAGCTCCTTCAGCAAAGGATTTGCATGCTGAAAAGGGGCAGGGATGTTGAAGAGTCCTTGGTCTCGAGTCACGAGTTGAGTCACAAGTCTTTGGACCCAAGTCTTGAGTCCGAGTCCTTGGTCCAAAATGGTGAGTCCGAGTCACTCCCAAAGCTGACTCCACGAGTCCCTATTAAAATCAATGGGCTTTCCCTCCAACAAAATAAGGCTACTTCAGATGTGTGGCTTAAATAATTTATAGGCACAAGTGTGCCTTTTTATTTCAAAACTCTGCCACTGATTTTGACAAGAACAGACCAGGCAGACAAACCCAAAATAACCAGGCAGGCAGAGGAGGCAGGGAACCCCAAAGCAGGCAGGCCGAGGCGTTTGTCTTGGACAATTCAAACTGTGGGACTGGATAAGAAGAGACCAGGCAGGCAGAGGAGGCTGGGAACCCCAAACAGGCAGGCAGAGGCAGCCAAACCCAAAATGTCTGAAATGTTGCATTTTAGGAAAATGATTTTAAAAAATAAAATTTTCACCGGCGATCGCACTTCTCTCCACTCCTTCTGGCACAGCCCAGGGATGTTGAAGAGTCCTTGGTTCTGAGTCCCGAGTCGAGTCTCGAGTCCCATTAAAAATATTGGGACTCGAGTCAGAGGGGGGACCCAGTCCGACTCACGAGTCGAGTCCTGGAGTCCGAGTCCCCATCCCTGAAAAGGGGCAGCTCCCGACAACAGCCGAGCTGCTGCATTCTGCACTAGCTCCAGCTTCCGGAGCAGCCTCAAGGGCAGCCCCACATAGAGCACATTGTAGTAATCCAGTCTTGAGGTTACTAGCGCCTGTATCACTGTGGCCAAGCTATCCCTGTCCAGGAGTGGCTGTAGCTGGCGAACCAATCGAAGATGATAAAAGGCACTCTGAGCTGCCGCAGTACCCCCAGACTACGAACCTGATCTTTCAAAGGGAGTGCAACTTTAAGGCTGGGATCTTCAATCAGTGTGGCTATAGGCACCACTCTTGGTGTCTGCCAGGCCCCGCCCCTCCTGATTTTTATTTTATTTATTGAGGTTTTAAAAAAAAGTTAACTGGGAGGTTGGCGTGCTGCAAAGTGAAGTGCCGTCCTCCAGCACCATCTCTGTTTGGGTTCAAAAGAGTGGTTTTGTGTTTTGGAGGTCAGTCCCCTCCGCCACCTTGTACTTTGGTTCTTGGGCAAGTTACTTTTCTTTTAGTCTTGCCAGTTTGCCTTCTGGGAAATGAATGTTTTGTGACAGGCCATGCCCACCACGGTGCCCGTTTTATGAATGGGCAAGCCACCCCATACCTAGCCATTTTGTGAGAGTGCCTACAACACTCTTTCAGAAGTCCACATGTGTCCACTGACCCAGAAAAGTTGGGGAACCCTTAAGGTCAGTGAGAGAGTGTCCTGGGAGGCTGAAGTGTTCTCCCTCTGTTTGTTTTGTTTTTTGTAATATTGCCTTTTCTGAGAGCAGAACATCCTTGGTTCTGTCTGACATCACACTCTGCCAATAGGAATTCCAGTGCCATGGTGAGTCCCTCCCCCACTTCTGCGTGAGTGGTTCAAGTTCAGGAAAGGTAGATGAGCACCCACCTTTAATATTTCTGTGCTACTTTTCTGTTAAAACAATATCCAGAGTGGTTTACAAGGAGTAAGAAAACACACACAACTATCGAGATTTACCGGTATTTCTTGTAAATGGCGATTTGTTGGTGGTTGAGGTCTGAAAAAGGAACCCCCTCAGAACAGTGGTTCCCCCTCAGAGCAGCAGGTGGTTGAGCTACAGGTCCCATTATCCCTGACCATTGGCCATGCTGGCTGGGGATGATGGGAGTTACAGTCCAACGCCATATAGGTACCCAAAATTGGGGAAAGGCTGCAGAGTGTTTGAAAATGTCAACTGATACATGGTGTTAAATGTAGTTAGTAGTCCACTAATCGAAATGATTGTGCTATATTTGCTTTGAAACTGATACCTGGATTTCATTTCATATTTTTTTACGTCTGCATTGTATTTTGCTAGAGGGAATGTAAAACTTATTTAAAAGAATAAAGAAGTTCCAACATCATAGATAATATGATTATTTTCTTATTGTATTGTTTTTTTAAAAAATTATGCTTTTATGGGTATTATTGTGCTGATTGTGATTTATATTGAGTCCCCCCCCCCGTTATATTAATTATGGATTTCTGTATTTGTTTAAGCCACTTTGGGACTGCTTTTTGCAGTGGGAAGCGACACATAAATTCAAACAACAAGCATTGTCAGCTACCCCTAGTTATTTTAATGAGATTTTTTTTGGTTTTATCATTGTTTTTATTTTTTAATGATTGGTTTTATTGTATTTTATCATGATTTTATGTTGTAAATCGCTTTGGGATTTTTAGAAAAGAGAAAACTAAAGTGGTATATAAATTCTCTGAAATAAATCAATAATACATTTGAAAAACAACATTCGTGATCACGCTTTAACTCTCATGTCTTTCCTCATCTCTGTGTCTCACCAGATGACTGGGACAACCAGTGAGAACGAAGACTGGGAAGAGGAAGACGAGGAAGAGGTCCCTGTTGCAGCGGATGAGCCCGAGAAGCCCCCCGTGGCCGCCCCTCCGGTCCTGGACTGGGAGGAAGCCTGTGAGGCCCTTCAGGGTAGCGGTGTCAGCGGCAGCGCCAAGGCTAAGGGGGAAAAGCCCACCCGCGGGAGGCGGCCCTGGGGCAGCCGCCACTGCCGCCTAGGTTACCGCCGCATGGGCGCTGCCCCGCCAAGGTTCTTTGACTGCCCCGACTGCGGGAAGCGGTTCACCCTGAGCTCGCACCTGATCCGGCACCAGCGGGTGCACACGGGGGAGAGGCCCTTTGGGTGCCGGTCTTGCACCAAGAGCTTCTCGCAGCGGTCGGACCTGGTGCGCCACGAGCGCACGCACACCGGCGTCAAGCTCTACCGCTGCACCCAGTGCGACAAGTCCTTCTCCGAGAGCTCCCACCTCATCCGCCACCAGATCATCCACTCGGGCGAGAAGCCGTTCAAGTGCAACGTGTGCGGCAAGCGCTACGGCGACAGCTCCTACCTCACGGTCCACCAGCGGGCCCACACGGGTGCGCGTCCGTACCGCTGCGCCCGCTGTGGCAAGAGTTTTGGCCGGTCCTCCACTCTCATTCGCCACCAGCGGGTACATGGCGACCCTGCGCCCGCCCCCGGAGACAAGCCACGCCCACGCGGCATCTGGACGGCCTTCGCCCGCCTGCCAAGTGACGGCGATGGGGACTCGGAACAAATCCTGTCCCCTCAGAGGTCACTGACATCACCTGGGCCACCTCGCACGTCATCCATGCTGCCACTGCCGCCTGCGTCTCACATTGACCCACGCTCCATGAGGATTATGGGCTGGCAGTGGGGGGTAGAATAAAAGGTCAGAAGTGTGGTCTGGAGGAAGGGCGATGATGCCGGCGGCAACCATTTGCTTGGGAAGGGATTTGCTAATGCCCGAGACACTGGGATGCGATTGTCAGGAGGCCACTGGTCCTGAGGAGAAAGAACTGCCCGTGGCTGGATGGTTGCTAGAGAGGGAAACAGTTACCAAGGTGACTGAGGAACTCATCATTCTGTAACTCAGAGTTTATTGACCACTAGGCAGAGAGGTTGATTGGAGGCTCTTCGTTGGGGGCAATTAATTGTCGGGGGTGAAATGGGTTAGGGAACTGGGGGGTAATGCTAAGACTTTGGTTATCAGAGTGAATTCCATTTCTGGGACAGGGAATGGCACAGAGAAATAATATTCTAGGGCAATGCCTCGGTTGTCCAGGGCAACAGATTTGGGTCGTTGGGTTACCATGGGTGATTAGTTGCTAAGGAGAGCGGTGAATGGATTGCCAGGGTAATTCAGGGAGTGACAATTTGGTTCCTCAGGCAACAAACAGAGGAAAAGAAACCGGTTGGTAGAGCAGTCGAATGTACATTTGCTCACTGGGGTCAACCCTTCCCATAAAGAAGGGCCCAGATCGTGGGACCAGTTGCTTAAATGACAGGGAAAGGAATGCTGAGTTGCCTTCCAGGTAACTCGGAGAGTGGAGGTTTTAGTCAATTGTTCGTTGTCAGGAGAGGACAGCAGAGCTTGGACACTTCATCTTAAGTGACTGGTTTCCATGGTAACGGACGAACGGTGGCCGGGGTTGATGGCTAACGGAATGGGAGGTCGAGCGACTTGACTACCATCTTTGCACCTCGACTTAAGGAAGGGCAGAACTCGAGCAGCAGCTGACAGGGGGAGAAGTAGTCTAGCGGTTTCGTGGTTGTGCTCTTGAAAACATCGGCGCTCATTCATCAGCTGAGGGGACTGGCCGATTTGGGAGCCGGGCACTGCAAGGATGGGATATGGATTAGCAGTTGTATCACAGCAGTCTTCCCCAACCCGGGGCCTTCCAGATGTGTCTGACGACAACAGGTGATGCAAACGGTGGGAGTTGCAGTCCAACATCTCTGGAGCGGTTTGGAGACGGCTGAATCACACAGGCACGTTTCGGCCTACTTTGCACAGAGGTGATAAGTCTGGGTCTGGGCTATACCACTTTCAACCGGGAGTGGCGGGGGGCAAGCAATGTGAAGCCCTCATGGGTTTTCACTCTACACATAGAGGAGGGAGCAGGGCCACGCCTGCTGTGTTGTGCACCACCAGCTCTGCCGTCTGGGTACGGAGGACCCATCCGAAGAGCACTCGCAACCAGGGGAGGTTGCCTTCATATCGATATGCCTTTATAGCGAGTCCCATCTCGCTCCATATTGTCTACACCAGTGCTCTCCAACCTTGGGGTCTGGCTGGGGCATGCTGGGAGTTGTAGGCCAAAAACATCTGGGGACCCCAAGGTTGGAGAGCACTGGTCTACACACTGACTGGCAGCGGCTCTTCCGGGGATCAGACAGGAGTCTCTCCCGTCCTACCTGGAGATGCCGGGAATTGAACTGAATGCTTTCTCCATACATAGCAGTTTCTTCCACACAGAGAGTGAGACGTTAAGAGAGGAAGGTTCTGGCCTACCCTGTAGGCTTCCCAGTTGCACTGTGCAGGGACTGTTTATGTAGACTTGTGCAGCGGCTGGGGCCACAGGTTCATTTAAATCAGGGGGTGCCGGGCCTTAGGCCCGGGGGGGCCAAATCCAGACCATCTGAGGTCCCAGTTCAGTCCTTTGGGGTTCCCCAAACGGCCACGCCTCTTCCCCTGGCCCAACCCACTTTCCCCTGACCTCTGTTCATTTGGCGGCTTCCCGGCCTTTGTACATCCCCCCCCCCCATTCTAAAAGGTCAAAATGCCTCCCCGAAGGCTTGGTTGCCAGCAGTAAGAGCTTCCAGCTAACGCAGGCTGGTATTTTTTGGCTCCACCCCTTTTGGCTTTGGCCCCCGAGAGCTTCTCCGAATTGGAATTTGGCCCACAGAGATTCAAGAGCGGGCCAAAAGAGATTCAACACCCCTGGTTTAAATGGAGATCTGAGATGGGGATTAAGGGGAGCCAAACACCCAGATAAATCAACCAATAACAATAAATTTCTCTCCCTGCCACTCTTTAAGAGCTGTTTATCATCCCTTTGTCCCTTCTTGGGGTTGAATCCAGTTGCCCTGTGTGCATACAGTGCCTCATCTGGAATAGGATGCCAATATACTTGCAAGGGCTTGCTTCTCTGGCGACTTTCAGGTAGCCCCCTGCTCTTGCCCCGCCCTCCACAGCGGGATCCTGGTCTGGTCTCTCGGCTGTGGTGATCATTGAACTCCCTCTTAAGAGACAGAAAACCTCCATGTCTCCCGGCACACTTCATTTTGAAGCTGGGAGAAGGGCCTAGGTGTCAGAGCAAAAGGTCCTAGCCTAGCCTTCCTTCTGCCATGCTAGCTTTCCGTGTGCAGGGTTGTATGCAGGTGCACTCAGTCATGTTCAGTCCACACTCGCAGTCAGATACAGTACAGCCCAGAAACAGGTCAACCCTCCTCAATGAGAACTGGGCCCCGGTTGGGAGAGGGAGTGGCATGGTTCTTCCATTACTGGGGCCTGTCCGTTGCCAGTGGGAAGCAGATTAAAATTGCCAAGTGCAGATGTTTACTAGGGAAGGAGCTGACAAGGTTGTCTGTATTTCTTGGAGCCCGAGAGTTCAAAGGGAGTGACAGGGTTGAGGGCTGGTTGGTTACTAAGTAGAGCTGGTGGCTTGGGAAAGGAATATTAGTTGGGTTTTCTTGCTGGGATATTGTGGGGAGGCCGAGGTGGCCAGTTGGTTGCTAGGGATGGGGCGAAAAGGATGAGAAACTTCAGGGGGCAGTTCATTGTTGCTAGGAAGTGAGGAAACGGGCAACTTGGTTCGGTTGCTATGGAGCTAGGGATGTGTATGGAGCTCGATTGGGGGGAGGAAGTCCGGCAAATTTGCTGGGCTTGGCCCCCCAAGCTCCGCTCGCCCTACCCTTTCCCCGGCTCGACTCGCGTTCTTGCGAGCTGAGCTGGGGGAAGCGACTTCCGGTATCCGGCGCTATGTTGTTTATGTAGAAAATGGTGTAAGATACGTAAAAAACAACCGTGGTTTGCATAATTTGTGCAAATTGCGGTCTAATTTGCACAAATCGTGGCCGTTTTTAACGTATCTTACGCTATTTTTTATGTAAACAATGTAGAGTTGGGGACCTGGAAGTCCTGCGAGCGCCTCAGCTGGCACTCGTGTTCGGCTCACGCACTGTGAGTCGAGTGCCGGGCCGGGAGCCCACTTGGTTGCCAAGGGCTGGTTGCTCAAACGGGAGGGGATTTACAGTTCGGTTACCGAGGCAGTTGGTTGCTAGGGAGACGGCTGTTGGCGGACAAGTGGGGGGTTGCCAGTTTTGGTTGCCATCTTTGTCGTTTCCTCTCGTTCATTTAGGCTTTCCAACTCATTAAGACAGCCTTCTCCAACTTGGTGCTCTCCAGATGTGTTGGACTACAACTCCCAGAAGCCTTCCGGGAGTTGTAGTCCACACATCTAGAGGGCATCAGGTTAGAGAAAGCTGCATTAAGGGGTTCCCAACTCTTCTCATTCAACCTTCTATATACTGTCAGCCACCCCACCCCTGAAAAGTGGTTGTTTCCTGTAGCTCTTCCAGAGACCTTCAGACCTTGGGTCTCTCTCCAAATTCTGGTTTCAGCTTCTAGGAAGCCCCTCGGAATTTGAAAAGCAATGACCCGAGTTGAACGGAAGCGAGGTGGTGGTGCCCAAGGAAGATCTGAAAATGGGTATAGGGTGGGTGGGAAGTTTTAAGCAACCTGTTGTCCTGGAACGCTCCCTGGCTGGATTGGGTTCCTGTTCCTGGGGATCGAGGCGATGTTTTGATGGCAAGATGGACACCCTGACCAGGAGGTCAGGCAGCCAACTTACGGAAGAAGAACGGCGACGGAGATAATTAAAAAGTATACATTGGGGCTGGAACCCAGGTTGGCATTAAGTCAGTTTTCCTTCACTGATAATTTTATGCTTGTTCTAGGGGTGGGTTGGTGGGTGGGTGGTGTTGTAATTTCTCCGTTCTATAAGATGACAAATGTATTTATTGGTCCTTTGGTCTTTGCCCTCCCCTGTTCTTCCATATTTGTGTCCTAGAATTGTCTAATTTAGAGCTGAAGTTTGTTACAGGCAGGGACCTTTTATTAAACAAATGATTATAATACAAAGAGGATGTCCATAAAAAACACTTGAGCGGACTCATGGTGCAATGGAAAATATTTACTATCAAAAATCAAAGAATCATGATTTTTTTTTTGAAAAAAAATCCCTGTCAAGGACCCCCAAAGACCGGGCTTTCGTATTTAACGTAATCTGCAGCAATATTTCAGAGGGTGCTTCCGGACAAGGCTTTTATATTGTCATCACCTGACCTCATTCACAGAATTTTGTGGAGGCCCAAACATGGACATCTTTCCTAATTCTCTGATGTCTTCCCACTGCTGCTTCTGTCTGTTTCTTTCCGCAGGAAATCCATTAAGGAAAAAAAGATGGAATTGTCACACAAGGCCTTCTGATTGCTAACGCTAGGAGCCCTCCATCTGGAAGCACCCCATGTCTCTCAGGCCCAACTGTTGGCCTTCTGCAAGAGACAGAAAGCTACGATTTGGGAGATGTGTTGTTCAAGGCACCCTGATTTCTAGAAAGATCTGTAAACATTGTACAGTCATGCCTTGGATTGAGAGCATAATTCGTTCCGGAAACGTGCTTGTAATCCAAAACACTCTTATATCAAAACGAAATCCCCCCCACAAAATTTGTACAGAGATTTTAAATTTAAGCCGTACTACAGTACTTGTATTGCAAGACGTCGCTTGTATATCAAGTTAAAAAATTAAATAAATATTTAAAAATTTGCTTGTCTTGCAAAACGCTCTCAAACCAAGTTACTTGCAATCCAAGGTATTGCTGTATGTCTAATGGCTGAAGCGCCGGACTTGAAACAGCCAGCCCTCCAGTAGAGCACAAGTCATGCATGTTGGACCTTTGAACCAGCCTCCGATTGGGGAGAGGGGAATTGCAGTGGCAGCCAGAAATGCAAATCGGAAAAATTGAATGTACCACACACGTGGCAGAATGGGTAGATGGGGGAGTAACTCCTTCAATACTCGCTGTCCTTTCATTGGCAGGCACTTGCAGTGTGGCAGGAAGGAAAGTATTTATGCTTGCAGAAAATACTTGCAGTGTGGCGCAGTGCTGAGAGTGCTGGACTGGGACTCGGGAGATCTGGGTTCTAGTCCCCGCTCAGCCATGAAACTCACAGGGTGACTTTGGGCCAGTCCCTGACTCTCAGCCTAACCTACCTCACAGGGTTGTTGTGAGGATAAAATAGAGAGGAGGAGGAGGAAGAGGATTATGTCAGCCGCCTTGGGTTCCTTGAGGGGGAAAAGGCGGGGTATAAATATAATAAATAAATAAATAAATAAATAGCCTCCTTGCTAATATACATGGATCACCTTCTCCGTCCCAGTTAAGGCTTAACTTTCTAGTTGGTGATCCTTTCTTTGAGGCTCTTGGTTTGTGATCTCTCGCTCTGCCTCTACTTTTCCTCCCTACTGATTTTGCTTCTTTGTCTGGCCTCTTCCCTCCAGAGCACTGAGACCCCACATCACAAGGGAAAGGGAACCTGATTCTGTCTTCACTTCTGGTCTGGACTTCTCTCCCTCCTCTCCCCCTGTACTAACAGCTGCTGTCGCTGCATCTAGCAAAGTAAGCTGTCGTCTCCCAAATCTCATGCCACAAGTAGAGCGACTGGTCTAAGGCAGTGTTCTCCAACCTTGGGTCCCCAGCTGTTTTTGGCCCACAACTCCCAGCATGCCCCAGCCAGCTATGCTGGCTGGGGCATGCTGGGAGTTGTAGGCCAAAAACAACTGGGGACCCAAGGTTGGAGAACACTGGTCTAAGGGACTGTGGTTCTTTCCCCTCTCTTTCCTCCACACACAAGCATTTCATCACGGGCCTCAGTTGAGGCCATTTTACAGCATACTTAACGCAAGGGTTAATCTGGCTCGAATGACAATCTGTAAGAAGTTTTGCAGCAGGGGAGAGAATACAGCTGAGATTTAGAGCTGAACAGGAAATGGAGCCTTTGATGTAGAGACCTAAACGGGGGCCCTTCTAGAGTGGCACTGGCGTGCATGATGCCTTTAACTGCAGGCTGTGGCCTAATTTAATGTGGGAATGGCAGCGATCATGGGAGAAATGGAGCCTGTTGTTTGTCCACGGGGACCAAGGCTCTGAAGGAATAGCTAGAAATGTGTGGGCAGGTTAGAGAAGCAACAAAACTTGTGTGTTGTAGCATTGGCCACAAGGTGGCAGCACTGAGCCATCAATAGGGCTGTGATGGTACTACAGCTCTGGCATGTTTCATAGATTTCATAGATCATAGAGTTAGAAGGAGCCTACAAGGCTATTGGGTCCAACCCCCTGCTCAATGCAGGAAACTAGAGGAGGGGTCTCCCATCCAAGTAATAACCAGGCCTGACCCTGCTTAGCTTTCCACGCTCAGACAAGCTGAGCCAGCATGTCTCATGGTGCTGTGGTCCCCATATGAAAAAAGAAAAATATTCAGAAAAGCTGCCAGCTCCCTGTGGAAGTGCCTCCCTCTGATATATATATGTATATGACAAAGCAGCACTTGCACGCCCAAGCCGCAGCTCCAGACGCTGGGAGTTTCTGACTCTCAAGAAACACCCATATGAGTTTTGTGGCTATTGGTTAGGCCCTCAGGGACCCCTTCAAATGTAATCTAACCAGCAAGTAACACCACGGCTGGAACGATGTCATGATTCGTTCTGGTGAAAGGGAAAAAAAAATCAATTTTTTTAGCAGAGATCGCGTTCCAGCAAAGGAGTGAGAACACTTCAGTGGTTTGTTTATCTATTAAACCATTACATTATTTCCTGCTTTTAAACAGTAAAGAATTATTTGGAAACTGCAGCTCCTGGTTGCGTTATTCATCAGAATTGTTTTAATAAGAGATACGTTGGAAGAGGCACTGCGATCCCCCCCGCCCCCTGAGGGCTGCTACACATAGAATAGTAGAGTTAGAAGGGGCCTCTAAGGCCATCGAGTCTAACCCATTGCTCAGTGCAGGAGAACAGATGTGGGCAGCCCAGGCAGTCGCCCATCCCAAGCACTGACCCGGCTCATACCTGCTTAGCTTCAGCATGTGGCCTGCATTATGTGCTCTCGACGCCACCATGAAATTAGCAGAAGCACGCAGGGCCGGCCCTAACGTGAGGAAGACTGAAGCGACTGCCTCAGGCGGCAGATGCAGGGGGTGAGTGGGCAGTGGTGTCAGCCTCCAGGCTGTTCCTCATGACCTCTCTGGCTGTTCCCACCCACTGAAAGCCAGAGCTGGGGTATATCACACAACCACGCTGGGCCCCCTAAACTAGCCTGTTGCCTCAGGTGTGGTGGGGGGACGCTCTCTCGCCACCAGCGTCGAAGTAAGATTCACCGCCAGCCCAGTCAGCTTCTGTAGGTGGACCGGGCGGGGAGAGGTGCGCGCGCCATCTTGTCCTTCGTCGCCCCAGGCAGCAAAATGTCTTGGGCCGGCCCGGGGAACGCCTGAGAGGAAAATGCACCTTTGGGGGAAGGTGTGCATACCCAAAGCGATGGATCCTAGGGCTCATCTCCCATCCTTGCTGCGCGCACGCACGCACACACGTGTGTGGCGATGTACGCGGTGGCAATGACTGGTGGCACTCCTGGGTGGCCCTCAGAGGGAAGGCAACATAAGAACATACCTGCTGCTGGATCAGACCGTTTCCCCACAGCTGTAGTGGTGTAACGGAGCCCGGGTTTGCTTTGCAGCGATGCAGCGCTGGCGGCTTTTGACCAGCAGGGGACGCTGGCGTCATCTGCCACCCCACTCGGGGTTGCCTGTTCCTTCAAGGCTTCTCCCCAAGCCTCACCATAGCAGCTGAGGGCAAGTGGATTTTCTCAGCAACAATATACGTAGCTTTTCCTTGTTGTGATGTAAAGTATTCTGGCGGCTCGGTCATGAATGGGCATCGAATACACATAAGCTGTACAAAAGGCCTCCTCCTGGTGGAGATGAAAACTGCTAGAACTGGTTTGTTGATGTGGATCAACGCAGGGGCCTCACATTTGGGCGATCGTGATAATAAGCACCTGCGCAGCGGCCGCCCAGATGCTTCCACGAGGCCCACCATCAGGACGTGAAAGGAACCACGTCCCCAGTTGTTTCCCAGCAGTTGTCATCCAGTGTCCCCACCCCAAATATGTAGGCTCCTTTTACCAACCACGGCTAAGAGCCACAGACAGACCTATCTGTCCGCCACGGATGAGTCTAAACGCCCCCCCCCTCCAGAAGCCATTCTGTGGTCATCCCCACATCTTGTGGCAGCCGATCCCACCATGTCTGGCACAGGCTGGGCTGGATCAAGTTCAGGTTATGCTTCTTCCTAGCACAGCCTCTCCCGGCGACCTGGTAGCCGCCAGATATATTTTGGACTACAACTCCCCCCTCCCCATATAACCACCCTGATCATTAGCCATGCCGGCTGGGAGTGATGGGAGCTGTAGTCCAACACACCTGGAAAGCACCGTATCGAGGGAGGGTGTGCGTGCTAGCATGTTCTGACTCCGATGGATCTTAAAGTGACTGAAATAGCGATCCCATGCAATGTTTTTAGACAGAAACAAGGCCTACAACTTCCAGCATGCCCCAGCCAGCATGGCTGGCTGGGGCATGCTGGAAGTTGTGGGCCTTGTTTCTGTCTAAACATTGCATAGGAGGATGCTCTGAAATAGCTATGGTAGTGTGGCTGCCGCCCCCCCCCACACACACCTAGAGTCTTGGACAATTCAAACTGTGGAACTGGACAAGAAGAGGCCAGGCAGGCAGAGGAGGCAGGGAACCCCAAGCAGGCAGGCAGAGGCAGCCAAACCCAAAATGTCTGAAAGGTTGCCTTTTAGGAAATGATTTTAAAAAAATAAAATCTTCGCCGGCGATCGCACTTCTCTCCACTTCTTCTGGCGCAGCCCAGGGATGTTGAAGAGTCCTTGGTCCCGAGTCGAGTCTCGAGTCCCATTAAAAATAGTGGGACTCGAGTCAGAGGGGGGGGACTCAGTCCGACTCACGAGTCCGAGTCCTGGAGTCCGAGTCCCCATCCCTGCTCTTGCCAGGCGCCCCCCCCCCGCTGAAGTGTGGGCCCTTGGCAGATGCCCAGTCATGCCTGCCTACCTACCTTTGACATTGGCTCTCTGACTCCCGCCCGGACATTATAGCGATGGTGAGAACGAAGGAGGAGCGGCAGTTGCCCCTGCCGACTTGCTCACTGGCTTTGCGCCCCTTAAGCAAGCAAGTGGCCGCAAGGATGAGGAAGAGGAAGAGGAACAATGGCAGCTGGTGACGATGGTGGTGAGAAGGTAGGCTCGCCGAGGCAGGGGGCCCATCGAGGGTGGCTTGCCCAGGGGCCCTCAAAAACCTGAAGCCAGCATTGCTGAGGTGGTTGGTTTGCCAGCTGCGGTCTTGGAATCCATGGCACTGGCCTGCATTTGACCTCCTGGGGCTTTGGGACTGGAGTCGGTGCTGGTGCTGCCAAGGAACTGGAAATTCCCAGTCGATTGTAATGTAAGGCTGAGGAATATCCCCACCCCACCGGTTCCCAAATTGAACCTACCTTTCTGATGAGTTGCATTTATATTTCCAGAAGATGTCATGATTCGTTCTGGTGAAAGGAAAAAAAAATAAATCTATTTTTAGCAGAGATCGCGTTCCAGCAAAGGAGTGAGAACACTTCAGTGGTTTGTTTATCTATTAAACCATTACATTATTTCCTGCTTTTAAACAGTAAAGAATTATTTGGAAACTGCAGCTCCTGACCTGGTTGCGTCATTCATCAGAATTGTTTTAATAAGAGATACGTTGGAAGAGGCACTGCGATGAGAATTCCCCAAACCCAGCTCATCAACAACGTGGGGAGGCAGGGGTGCTTTACAGACGTGTTCAACTACAACTCCCATCACCCGCAGCCATGGGTCATGCTGGCTGGGGTGATGGGGATTGTAGTCCAACTCATCCTATTACCATAAAGCAGTGTTCTCGTCCAACCTTGGTTCCCCGGCTGTTTTTGGCCTACAACTCCCAGCATGCCCCAGCCAGCATAGCCTTAGGGGACCCAAGGTTGGAGAACACTGCCATAAAGAATACACTGCTGTCATCTCCCCAGCAATGCCACCCATAACTACCACCAGCTGCTCACTGTGGTGTTAAACTTGTGACTGCACTGTGCCCCTTGCATCTGCAGGTGGGGGCTCATATGTGTCTGAATGCTCCTTCATGCAAAAATCTTCACACACAAAACTAGCACGGCAGCGGAGAGGGTTTTATCCATGCCTTCTCCCTAATCTCTAGTTTTCTATGTGGATGGGTTAAAAAAACCAACAACCCCCCAAACCCAAAGAGGATCATTCAATCACACAAGATCGCCACCTACAGTCGGAAGTGGTACAGCCCAGACACGGGATTACCACCTCAATGAGAACTAGGGCCATTGTCACCACAAAACCAACCCTCACCATCCATCGACACCACAATGGCCATCAACGGCATCAGCAGTGGCCCATGGCTACTGCAACCGGCACGGTTGTCATTGCCACAAACACCGCCATAACTAGTATCGTCCCCCGGAACTCCCACGGCTGTTTTGTCTGCTTCGTCATCTCCACCTTTACCCTCACGGCGGCACAGAAAGACCGAAACCAGTCCCGCACATAAAAAATAGTTCCAGGAAGACATTAAAAAAAACGAAACAAGCACAAGTTTAATGGCTTGTTTGCTTTTTGTACTGTAAAAGCATAACCTCCTTTCCTCCTTGATCGTGTTTCTCGTTTCTCTGGAAATCACTAGTGAGATCTGTCAACATCCTCTCGATGTGCTGGTGGCATTATCAGGAAAAGCAAGGGACTTTTTCTTTGCAGGATCTTCCTCCTGCTACCCCAGGTAGCTCCTTTTCTGAGCACTGTGTGCAGGTGGCACCCCAGCGGCCCCAGTGTTTGACTGCCCTTCATTGCAGTAAATAGTTGCTCACTGTCGCCGCCGGCCTCTCCAGTTCCTCCAACTATGCCCTAGGCTGGGTACCCCCGGCCCACGTTAACATCGACAGTGCAGGCCTGTCGGCTGAGTTCAACGGGACGGACTTCTCAGGCATGCAGGGGGCAGGGGTAAGGAAACTGTGACCCGCCAGATGTTGTTGGACCACAACACCTATCCCTGACCATGCACTGTGCTGGCTGGGGCTGATGGGAGTTGGGATCCAATGACATCTGAAGGGTCACACATTCTCTGCCCCTTAGTGGAGGAGATTACAGCCTTGTTAGGGATGGGCAATTTGTGTCCCTCCCATCATTCCTCACCATGCTGGCTACGGCTAAAGGGAGTTACAGTCTAGCAACATTTGGAGGGCCACAAGTTGCCCCCCCCCACAATCTTAGACTGTAAGCTCCTCGGGGCAGAAGCCTATTTTTATCCTTATGAAACTCTGTATAATATATACAGCGTATATAGTGCCATGTACGGCAACAGCACTGTGTAAATAAATAAGAGGAAGCATAACGTGTGAGGGGGAGCTAAAGGCCCAGACCTGTTGTTGTTTTATTCACGCTGGCTCAGCTTGTCTGAGCGTGGAAAGCTAAGCAGGGTCAGGCCTGGTTGTTACTTGGATGGGAGACCCCTCCTCGAGTTTCCTGCATTGAGCAGGGGGTTGGACTCGATGGCCTTGTTGTAGGCCCCTTCTAACTCTATGACCTATGAAATCTATGTGTTTATTCCTCTGAGCAGCTCAGGGCAGCGTGCACACATGGTTCTCCCTCCACCACCACCATTTTATCCTCGCAACGGCCCAGGCACGGGTGGAGAGCCCCTTTCAGCCTGAGGGGCCAAGTTGGCTCTCGGGAGCCAAATTCCAGTGGTGGGTGTGGCCAAGGACAAAATGGGTGGGGCCAAAAATACATAATATATCAGCATATTTTAGCTTAAAGCTCTTACTACCCGTAACTAACCCTTAGGAGAGTCATGTCAACCTTCTAGGATGGGAGGGGGAAGGTGCAAAAGCTGGGAAACCACCAAATTATTGATGGTCAGGGAAAAGGGGGTGTGGCCCTCTGGAGAATCCCAGAGGGCGGGATTTGGCTCTCAGGAGTGCAGGATTTGGGCTGTGGGTCTGAAGTTCTCCACCCCTGCCCAATGGAGTGGGTTAGTCTGAGAGACAGTGGCTGGTTCAAGGTCAAACAATTGAACAATTATGACAGCAGGGCTTTGAACGCACATCTAACACTCTCTAACCACTATGCCACAACAGCCCTGCTGCGTATCTACACACTGTCCCTGAGTATTTGGGTGTGTGTGTGTGTGTGTGTGTGCATGGCTCCCCTTCACACTGACTGGGTTCAGACAACACGGTAACCCACACTCAAAGGTTGAGTATGGGGTGAGTGTGGGTGGGTTGTCACTGAACCGGGGGTTGTCGTTGAAACATGGGTTATCGTGTTGTCTGAACCCAACCGTGCTAACAAACCATGCTTCCTTAACCACGAACAACCCATGAAGAGAACCCATGGTTTGTTGTTGGGTTGTGAAATGTGGATTGTTTGTAGTTAACAAACCATGGTTTGTTAGCACGTGGCTGGGTTCAGACAACACGATAACCCACGTTTCAACGACAACCCCCGGTTCAACGATGACAACCCACACTCAACCCATACTCAACTCTTGAGTGTGGGTTATCATGTTGTCTGAACCCAGCCACTGTGTTTACTGTACCAAACACCTGTCAAATGCTGGTGTAGCCATCTCAAGTTGACACCGACTCCTCCTCCCCAATCTTAACTCTCTCCGAGTCCGAGATGGGCAAAGCATTCAGACGTCCGGCGATCATGCTTCGAGCCCACTTGGCTGAACCCACCACATTTCCAAGAACCAGGGAGAGGGAACCTCCGGAATCCAAGCTCCGAAACCCAGCTGTGCATTTCCAGTGCCAAGCTTGGGACATTTTTTTTCGCTACGGAAGCAAATCAAGCAAAATAACCATGCTTGCTCCTCATTTATCAAAATGATATACAGAGATGGAGGGAATGAGGGCAGGAAAATAGCACATCATCTCCGATCTTCTGCCAAGCGTGGATGGCCTTACGCAGTGCTTTTTTTCTGGAGAAAAGGGTACCGGAACTCTTGGATTACATTTCCTCAGGAGTAGATGGCGATTAAATTGTAATGCAATTAATAGAAGAAAAGGTGCTGGAACTCAGTTCCAGTGAGTTCCACCAGAAAAAAAGCCCTAGCCTTACGGCTGTGGCTTCAGGGTGACCCTACATACCTCTTGGCCATGAGCTGGTTCTTCTTTCTGCCCTGCATTTCGCTGTTAATGTTTGGACACACTGGGGAATCTCCAGCATATGAGTAACCACAATTGATCTTCAGTGTCTGACGTCAAAGAAGCCGGTGAGGTGATGGGGTTGGCCACCATCTTTGAGGGATAAGCCCGGACATGTAAATGAGCACCGCTTTAGCAAACGGTAGCCAAGAGCCCTCATCTCCTGGCATCCAATTTCATTTCCTTAGTGACCAAGAAACGAAAGAGAAATTAGTCATTCGGAAATGAGGATGTGCATTGTGCTGGGGCAGCCAATAATTAACTTTCAAAAAGAGGGAAAGTTGAGAATGCATATACTAAAAATAATTTATTGACGTGTGTTTCTGTTTATGTTTATAGCACACCTAAGACTAGAGGTGAGGTCACCGTAACCAAATCTTCTACACACACACACACACACATCACAAAGTAGAGCCAAAACTACTTTACAGAAACAAAATAATCAAGCATGTTCTCCTAACTCAGGGATGCTTGGGGGGGGGGAAGGAAAGGGGGGTTATGCTCTTCTAATTTAATGTCCCTCCCTGCGTGCACATGCACACATGCGCGCACGTGCACACACACACACACACACACACACACCATTCCTGATTATGGATGCAGTTTAATTAAGAGGTTTTAGAGAGAGCAGAAACTGATCCAGCTGATACTTAGCATTGTTACCTTATAATGCGACAACAAAAGTGAAGTTCCAAGTTCTTTTTTTACAGTATCCCACAGAATCAAATTTTCAAAGCCCAATTTGAAAATGTTTGAAGGTGTGTGTGTGTGTGTGTGTGGTGTCAACGCTGAATTTGGAAATTCTGATGAATTCTGGATTTGCCTGAAATATCCCTTGAGCTCCACTCCACCCAAACCTGCCTCAAATGCCATTTCCTTGGTACAAAGGCAAGATATAAATCAAGTGGATAAAGCCCGCAACTCCACAGCAATATTACACCTTATTAGCACTGATTGCACTTTTATTTTGCCCTCAGGGAGGTGCACACCGTTCCCCCTTGCGATAATGGGCGCGTTCACACATCACGCCAACCCACCCTGGCAATAAGCCACGGTGGGTCAGGTTGTTGTTCGAACAACCCACGGTGAGCACGACAAATGACTGGGCTCACCATGACTTGTTCGCCCCCTCCCTCCCCCTTGGTCCTCCCGCGGGTATCCCAGGGGACCCCGCAGTGGGACTGACTTGTCTACCCTCCCCACGCCACAACCGTGAGCTCTTTTGTACTCACCACAGCTTTTTTGCCCCCTTTCCCCCCTTTTGTCGGCGATTGCGAAAAGCGACCTCTCTGATTTGACAGCTAAGGACAGCCCCATCAAAGTGCCCAAGTGGCACATTGGAGGGGCTGTCACTGGTGTGCCACCCCTTTTTTAAAAATAAAATTGTGCCCCGAATGTGCACAATTTTTTGGTCATTTTTTTAAGTCGGACTTGCGCAAGTGCAAGACTTTAGTGGGTCCGAAATGGCCTGTCTTGCCTTGGCAATGTCAGTGTGTGTGTGTGTGTGTGTGTGTGTGTGTTAAAGTGCAAGAGGCACCCCTCACGGGCAACAAAAAGAAGGAAAAAAGGGTAAGGGGCAAAAATGCTGCGGCGAGCCCAAAAGGGCTTGCAATCGTGGCGGGGGGGGGCACGGAGCCAGTGCCGGTCACTGTGGGGTGGCTGGCACTGGCGATGGCCTGCACAAGCTTGGCAAGAGCGGCACGGTGTTTTTGCCGCTCTTGCCAAGTGGCTCACTGGCCCGTTCCCGGTACCCAGGGGAGTGGACCACACGACAGCCCATCGTGGGTGGTGGAGCAACCCATAAAACGAGCCAAGGGTTGCCAGGCTGGCTTGTGACCCACGGGCCAGCCACCCTGAGTGAAACGGTCCGGGTTCGCATGACACGGCAACCCACCGTGGCTTCTCACCCACAATGGGCCGGTGTGTCGTGCAAACCCAGTGATTCACAACAACCTGGCTAGACTGGGAGATGGTGGTGGTGACTTCTGGGCTAGATGGAACAATGGTCTGACTCAATATAAGTCAGCTTCCTTTGTTCCTATGACCGGCCCATAGTCACCCAGCAAACCTGATGGCCAACCTAATCTTTGGGCCGTGGCTCAGTGGTGGAGCCCCTGCTTTGAATGCGGAAGGTCCCAGGTTCAATCCCCGGCATCTCCATCGTAGGGCTGGGGAAATTCCTGCCTGAAACCCCGGAGAGCCGCTGCTGCCAGTCAGTGTTGACAATACCGGGCTAGATCGACCCGATGGCCTGACTCAGTATCAGTCAGCTTCCTGTGTGGACTCGTGTCTCTTTGGTCTGGCTGAGTCCAAGATCCTGCCCACTGCTACATCACACACCATGTATACATTTTGGGGTGGGGGCGCGGGCGCTTCCAGATCGCGGTATCCCAAGCGGAGGATGCTGAAAAATGTCCCTTCCTGGCTTCTCCCTGTTCAAGGGGCTGCCCCACTTGCGGTGCGTAAGGCTGCCGCTCCTGCCCCGACGGGGGGGATGAGGAGGCTGGGGCGGCCAAGGCGCGATAACAGAGGGGGGGGGGCTCATGGACAACAGAGTGAGTCCAACGGCTGCAGCCTTCCCTGTCCTGGTGCATCTGCAGGCAGCGGGAAGCCTCACCTGTTGACTTCCTGACTGTCACACAGCTGATAAAGGCACAGGAGCCCTGCCCCGGTGTGTGTGTGTGTGTGTGAGGGTGGGGTCAGGAAATGGAAGTCGAACCTCCCATTCTTTATTCGTGCCACCCCAAAGAATTTCCTTTCCCGCCCACCTGCAGGGTCAGGGTGCACCTTTTCTCACCTGTGTAGCCCTCTGGCATTGTGAGCTGCCCCTGCTGGAATTCCCTCTTCTACACACCTGTTAAATGGGCAGGGACCCTCTCCTCCTTTGCGTCTGGTTGCCCTGCCGTGAGGGAGCGGGCCCACGGGGCTGCCTATTCTAACCCACTGGACTCCACCACACCCCCTCCCCGAGCTGGAACAGGACCCAGTAGGCCTGGCTTCCTTCCCAGCCTCTTGTCCGCTGCTCCTCTTTCCTCCACTCCACTCCTTTAATTTCTTTGCAAGCCGTAACCTGATGCCAGGACGTGCCGAGAGGCCTGTAACGGGGGCAGGTGGTCCTCCCCCCACAGCCACAGCCTGGGTTATTTGTCCCCCACTCCCACTCCAACCTCACAGCCCCCCCCCCGTTTCCCTCCCCTGACGCCCTTCAGATTCTCCCCTCTTCAAAGGCTTAGACATACACACAAGCAACCCAACTCTTCCTGCTGTCAAGGGGAGTGTCTTGTTCTCGGCGCCATCCTTGCCAATAAAATGCCATGATCAGAACGTGCAGCATAATGCCAGTGTGTTACTGTGGAGGGAGGGACGGATTTGGGGTGGCATGGATAAAGGATGGAAGGTCGGACTGCCATTCCCCCCCCCCCTATTTCAGGCACGGCTTCTTTGTTTTTAAGAGCTGTGTGACAGGCAGAAATCCAACAGGTCTGGGTTCTCCCTGCCTGGAGATACAACAGGAAAAGCATTACCTATTGGATTTCTGCCTGATGGGCTGCTGTGGCTCACACTGGCTCAGCTTGCCTGAGCGTGGAAAGCTAAAGCAAGGTCAGGCCTGGTGATTACTTGGATGGGAGACCCCTCCTCTAGTTTCCTGCATTGAGCAGAGGGTTGGGCTCGATGGCCTTGTAGGCCCCTTCCAACTCTATGATCTATGAAATCTATACTATAGTCTTGCCAGGAAAGAGAGAGAGTTTTGCAACCCTGGGGAACAGGAGACATTTATTCAGTGGGTCAGTTTTCGTCGTTTACAAATACAATCCCAGGTCATTGCAACACAAGGGGGTCAACCTAAGGCAGAAGTTCCGCGAGAGGAACATGCATACCACATCAACTTAGATATGGAAAGGAAGAAAGAGGATCAGTCCTGCCCCAGACAATGGGCCTGTCCCCGTTCCACACCCTTCCGAATCGATGTGGCCACCCCACCTCAGGGATCCTCCCTTCCTCTTCCTTATCTTTGACCGCGGTATGGAGACGGATGAGCAACACATCCCAAGGTTGCCTAGCAACCCCCGAGTCCTCTTCTTATCCCTTCTTCCAATCTGCCCCAGACAATTTTGTGGGCAGTTGTGGGCAAGGAGGAGGAGGAGATGCTGTGCCACCACTGAGGAAGGGCGTGTGCGGCACTGGCAAGCCCAGTCCTTACCCAAGAGAGGAGGACAGGAGGAGGGTAGGAGCTGCCCGTTGCTCCTGCTCAGCAGACAGGTGTGTGTCAGGGGCTACTCGGGCCTCGGCAGCTGCCCGAACGATCTGACCCCTGGCGCCGGACCTGCCTGACAGAGCACAGTGTTACTGAAGGGACATATATCGGCTGCTGGTTGATAGCAGTTTAGAAAGGAAATACCCTCTGTGTGTGCTTGACAGCCATCCTCCCATACCGTTTTTTCTTTTCTTTTCTTTCTTTTCCTCTGTGCAGGAAACTAAACATTTCACAATCAGCCCCACCCCTTTCTTGCCCTCCCTCACATCACTGCTTCCTCCCCCCCCCCCCCGGGCGAGTATCTTCTCAGGTAGGAGCAGAGACCAGGAAACAGTAGGGTCCTTTTATTCCCCCCCCCCCCCTTTTATGTAGGTGTTTGCCACAGAGGGGAGTGGAGAAACCTGGACATTTCAAAACATGGGCATAATACCTTGGCTGCCTATAAAGAGGAGCTGCCTCGCCTGGGCTCATGTGCCAGCAAGAGCCTCTCAGCAGCCTCAGGACAAAACAGCCGGCGCGGCGAGCAGCTCCTTGCACAGAGAGAGAAAAAAGCGGGCTCAGGAGCAGACATTCAAGCATCTGCCACTTGGGGGCGACAGAGGGAATCCCAGAGCGTGGTCAGATTACCCACGTCCTCCGCTTGGAGAGGCCAGGGCAGAAGTTTTCTGGAAGGAGAGGTACCTCCATCAACCATTAGGGGGTGACCAAGAGAACTTGGCATTTCTACTGGGATTCAACACATCTGCCAAATCTTAAAAGTGAGGTAGCCATGAGTCTTTCTTTGGGTAAGTGCAATCTTGTCCACGGCTGGCTAATAAGTAGATGCGGTGCTTAGGGTTGTTGGAGGCGGTGGAAAGCTTTGGGGGATGTTAAGACCATGTCAGAATTCATGTTATGGATGCGGGGTAGCACTGTTTCTTTTAAAATTATTTATTTTGTGCTGCCCTTCCTCCAGGTTGCTCAGACCATTACCGTTTTATTCCTCACAACAACCCAGTGACATAGGTTAGGCTGACATAGGTTAGGCTGTGATGTAGGTTGGACCCCAAGTCATCCAGTGAGCTTCATGTCTTAGGGGGATTTGAACCAAGGTCTCCCCACTGCTAGTCTGATATGTGCTAGATATGCATGTGTGTGTGTTGTTATTTAGTATGTTAATGCCAGAGAGGATCGAAGACATTCTGAAGCCGAGCATCCAAATGGCAACTCCCTTCCCTGTGGTGGGAAAAAATCTAATTATAAATGAAATAATGGAAAATTTGCTGCCTTTTAAGAGTACCCCCAAACCTGCCATCTCGTGCTCCCTTATGGTAGAGCCATTCCTGGATGGTTCTGCAGCATGCACAGTGGTAAATTTTGGTGCAGGAGCCCAAGTGGCAAGAAGCATGCTGCTACCTGTGGGCCCATAAAAACCTTAAACTAGCCCCGCCTCAGCTCTTTGGCCTGATGGAGATCCTAAGACTGCTGGCGACCGATGGAAATGGAGGTGCCAAGGCCATTGCAGCATTTCAGGGAGAGGATGTGGCAGACTTAATTTTTGAGCAACTTTCTCAGAGTTGGAGTCGGGGGTCATCGGGCCCACCACACTCCTTCAGCGGGGCCACAGATAAACACTGGGGCCATTTGGCCGTGCTTCTCTTCCTCCCTGTTGTCACTGCCTCTTTGCCTGCCCGCTCCTAGGGAGATGGCGCACCCTCCTCCTCCTCCACTTGCCTTATGCTCTTCCTCTGGGTGGCTGGGCGGATTGGGCCCAGAGGGGGAGGCGGGCAGGAGGCCAGGAAGTGGTAGGCCATCTCAGAGATGGGAGGGGGGCACCAAAAACCTGGAGCTGACAATGAAGATTCTCTTTTGTCCCTTTTCAGCCACCAGCCTTGTGGCCATTTGTGCAGCCCTGGTCCACACCGTCTCTCCTGATCCTGACTGTTTCATCAACACCAGAATTGCCCAGACCTTCAGCCTGGCTCGTCTCCTGAGAGCCAACAGCACAGTCCTTCTGAACACCTATGTAAGAGTTTTGCCTTGCAGAATCTGGGGGTACTGGGCGGGTTGTTGAATAAACCACCAGCGGTTTTCAAGTGTGTGTTCTGGCCTGGGATCCCTTGAAAGCTTCTGACATACCCAGGGTTCCATGAGAGGCAGGTTCCCCATCGCCAGCAGCTCGGAAAGGTGGGCCCAGGGCTCAGTTGCCCCTGCCATTCTTGTTGTCTTGGCCCTGCAACATGATCGAGGGCGAGGAGAAACCCGTCCGTCCGTCCCCCTCCCAAGCTGCGATCAGCTCCTTTGCCTTCATTCTGATCCGGCAGAGAGTGGCCGGGTGCCCAAGTATTTTCCCATGGCCCACTTCCCGCAACCTGCCCGGGCACAAGGTGCCAGATGTGATGAGGTCATCGCAGCCCCGAGCCCAGGCGTGGAGCCAAGCTGCCTGAGGCATCCACATAAAAGAGACACTGGCTTCAGTGGAACTACGGTCGGTTGAGCCCAGCCGGGGAAACAACAAGAGGCTTGTTTTGTCCGCCCCCCCCCCCCCCCCCGTGAGGAATTCCAAAGGGCTGAAGGAGTCTAGGACGGGTGGGTGCCAGAATTGCTGAGAGATGACAAGGCAGGAGGGGATATTTCGCAGGCCCTGCTGTAGGCTGCCCATAATATTTAACCTCTCTGAACTCCAGCCATTTTTAGGGGTGGGGTGGGGTGCAATCCATGGAATACACTTGTTGTCTTTGTTTGCCTGGCAGGGTTCTTGTGCCTTTGGCAAAGGCTCAACAGGTACAGCTTTTCTCAGCATGCAGCTGCCAAGGGGGGGGGGGGCCTTAGCTTAGCGGTAGAGCACTGGCTTTGCATGCAGAAGGTCCCAGGTTCAATCCCCAGCATCTTCTCCAGGCAGGGCTAGGAAAGAATCCTGCCTGGAAACCCTGGAGAGCCCCTGCCAGTCAGTGCCGACAGTACTGGGTTAGGTGGACCAAGGCTCTGACTCAGTCTGGCAGCTTCCTGTGTGCCAAAGTGTTTACATCACAGCTGGGCTTCCCAGGTGGTCTCTGGTCATGGCACTGACCAGATCTATACCTGCTTAGCTTCAGCAAGGTGGCTGTATTATGTGCCCTCAGACCGTGAAGCCTAGGAATAGAGTGAAACCTATGGGAACCGCAACAAGATGTTGCAGTACAGAGTGCTCTGGTTAAGATTATGCCTTGCATCCCTCCCCCCACCTTTCCCCAGTTTTCCCCACCAGTGCTGAGTCAGCATTTGTGCCCAGTGAGCATGCTCACTCCTCATTGGGCTAATTGGAAGGGGTTCCCCCCCACCCGATGTTTTATTATCTTTCTAAATATTTTTTTTTGTATTTCTGCAAACCTCTGAGTTCCCCCAAGCCTGCTGATACCCTCCCTCTTGTGCATGATGGTGCCATTTTGGCTATATAAGGTCTGGAAATTGGAGAATTCAGAGTGCTATTAGCATATATGATTATGCTGTGTGCCCCCCACCCCCCGGCTACGTATGTACACAGCAGGAAGCAAGAATTCCTGAGAATCTAGCAGGAGTAATCAAACTAACCACCTGGGAATGAAAAGCTTAGTGACTCATCTAAACCGCTTGTTGTGCCCCTTACAAGCCAGAATCACAAACCAGGGTTTGATGAATCCCAGCTTCTTTGGCAGATAACATTTGCAGCTCGTTGACGCCAAGCCAGGATTCTCTGGAATTCTGGCTTACTGTTGTGTGTGAACAAAGCCTCTCTCTGTGTCTCTCTGCCAAAACTCAGGTCTCTGCAATGAAATCGGCTGGCAATGGGTTCAGGGCATACAGAACAAAGTACTGCTTCACAAAGTTCATAGACCAGGAATGCTGGGAACACCTGTAGTTAAACCATGGGTTCTAACTCTGGGTTGTCTCTCCCGCAACAACCCAGAGTTCCGGGTATCACAATAAACAACCCGGAGGCTGAGTGAGTGACTCTAGGTCGTTGAGCTCCTCTGGCTTGCAGCAGGAATGACTGAGTTGCTGAGGCGAGAACCAGCATATTCGCTCGCTCCCGCCCGTTCACGACAACCCAGGGTTTTAAAAAGCCCTCGGTTGTCGTGATGTGCAATCGCGGTCAACGTTACCTCTAGTATCAGAGGCACTATGCCTCTGCATACAGTTGCTGGGGAACATGAGTGGGAAGATGCTATTGCACCCATTTGTGACTTGTCCACTGTGGAAAACAGGAAGCTGGACAAAATAGGCCTTTGGTCTGAGACAGAAACAAAATTCAAAGAGATCTCGATAGGCTGGAGCGCTGGGCCGAAAACAACAGAATGAAATTTAATAGGGACAAATGCCAAGTGCTGCACCTCGGGAAAGGAAACCAAATGCAGAGGTACAGAATGGGGGACACTTGGCTCAACAATACTACAAGTGAGAAGGATCTTGGAATTGTGGTAGATCACAATCTGAATTTGAGCCAGCAATGCGATGTGGCTGCAAAGAAGGCAAATGCTATTTTGGGCTGCATTATTAGAAGTATAGCTTCCAAATCGTGTGAAGTGAGAATTCCCCTTTACTCAGCACTGGTTCGGCCTCATCTTGAGTACTGCGTCCAGTTCTGAGCACCACACTTTAAGAAGGACGTAGACAAACTGGAGAGGGTTCAGAGGAGGGCAACAAGGATGATAAAGGGACTGGAAACAAGGCCCTATGAGGAGAGACTGAAAGAACTGGGCATGTTTAGCCTTCAGAAGAGGAGACTGAGGGGAGATATGATCACACTCTTCCAGTACTTGAAGGGTTGTCACACAGAGGAGGGCCAGGATCTCTTCTCGATGATCCCAGTTAGCAGGACACGGAATAATGGGCTCAAGTTACAGGAACCTAGATTCCACCTAAACATCAGGAAAAATTTCCTGACTGTCAGAGCAATAAGACAATGGAACCAACTACCTAGGGAGGTGGTGGGCTCTCCCACTCTGGAGGCATTCAAGGTGCGGCTGGACAGCCATCTGTTAGGGATGCTTTGACCTGGATTCCTGCATTGAGCAGGGGGTTGGACTCAATGGCCTTGTAGGCCCCTTCCAACTCTACTTTTCTATGATTCTGATTCTATGATCCAGCAGAGCTCTTCTTATGCTCTTATGTGTACATCTCTCTCTCCCCCTCCCCTTTTCCCAGCTGAGTCACCAAGGCAGTCCATTTAACGAATCTGGCTTCAGTGCCCCAAGAGTAAACTACGATGGGGTGCCAACAGCTGCCATCCCTTTCCTGAAATGGAGGACCCTTAGCGACACTGAGCGCCTGGACAAGAATTTTGAGGCCTACACTGTCTTGTCTGAGTTCCTGCAACTGGTCTGGGATGATCAGTTTCAGCTCAGTGATGCTAAAGATGAACTGCTGGAGATGCTGAGAGTGACCCGGTTGCGTATCCAAGGCCTGCTCAGCAACCTGACCTCCATCATGTCTGCCTTGGGCGTCCCGCCCACACCCGTAGCAGACCTGCTCACGCTGGAGGTCACCGAAGCCACCACCTTTGAGAAGAAGATTCGGGGATATGTGGTGTGCGACACCTACAAGCAGTGGATTGAGCGGACAGTGCGGGACTTCTCGCTCCTCGTGAAGAAATTCCCAAGTTAAGGATCGCTCAAGCGGGGGTGGGGGTGGGGGTGACCTTCACACCGAATGCCTTGCGGCAGGTTTCTCAGGGCAGTAGGGCTGGAGAGAATGCAGATGCCACATGTATAGCAGGTGTCAGCTCTGGGACATACAGTAAGCGGTGGGCGTACCTCGACTGGAACACCGGGGCCAGGGCCAATGGACGTGGGGTGAGAACAAGTCCTCAGCAGGCAAGGGTCAGATGGCAGAGGAGGCGCAGCGTGGGCGTGGCCAGAGACCAGAACGGGGTTGATGGCAGGCGAGGGTCAGACACAGGAGAAGGCCTCACAGGACCAGAGGCAGAAATGGAGCCAGTTGTGGCATAGTGGTTGGAGTGTTAGGCTGGGACTCGGGGGCTCCAGGTTCTAGTCCCCACTTGGCCATGAAGCTCCCTGGAGGACTTTGGGCCAGTCACCGACTCTCAGCCTAACCTACCTCACAGGGTTGTTGTGAGGATAAAATGGAGAGGAGGAGAACCACCATGTAAGCCACCTTGGGTTCCTTGCAAGAGGAAAAAATGCAGGATATAAATGTAATAAATAAATAATGTAATAATAAAAAAGGGAGTCAGGAACAGGTGGGAGTCAATCACAGGCAAGGACATTTGCAGGACCAGAGGCAGAAACAAAGTCAAGAATCAGGCACAGGTCAGCGATCATTGAAGCAGGTCAACAGCCTGCTGCAACCACCACAAAGACTCCTGTTGTTGCAGCAAAGCTGAGCAGGAAGGGGAAGCCTTTTATAGAGCTTCCTGTGATTACCAGCTGGCCTGCCTTAGTGGACTGACAATAATCCTGCAAGCACTCACATGTCTGGTGCTAACCCTGCAAGCACTCACATGGTAGATCAGGCTGCCTTCTCTATCAGGCCACCTGGGGGAGCTGCAGTGCTTCGCAGATCCTGACAGCAGGGGAGTTGAACCTCTTTCAGTCCCGTGAAGTCACGGCTTGTTGTAGGAATTCCTGGACCCTCCATGGCTTAGTGTGTCATCTGAACCCAGATGACGCGCTATGCAACAGTCAAGCCAAAAAAACAACAGAGTCCCTTGGCAAGAGCTGCAGAAAGTGTTGCCGCTCTGGCCGAGCGGCTCTGGGCTGGGTGTGTGCGCGCGCTGTCATCGAGCTCCTCGGGAGGAAGCCAATGACAGTGGGCTGGTGGGGAAAGAGGAGATCACTCCAACCAGCTTGCGGGAGTGATCTCCTCTTCCCTGCCTGCCACCGGTGTCTGCCACATGCTGCTTTCCCAAAACCCTACATGGGGCATCAGGAGGTGGCATGCGGTCGCCCCCCCCCTCCCGCCCACTGCTGCAATCACGGGGTGATCGCCGTGGCGTCTGGGTAGTGGAAGGCGCGTTCTCCCCTGCAGGAGGCCCAAGAGAATGCGATTCCCCTGCCTGCTGGCAGGCGGGGTAGAAAGTAGGCATGTTCTCCTGGTCTGACCCAGGAGAACGCGCCCTCTTCGCTCAGCGCATCGGCCAGTGAGTGGCTGCCGCGCCACGTGAAGGCGGGGGACAGGGTGTGTTCTCCTGGGTCTCTCCCGGAGGAGGTCCAGGAGAACCTCTTCAGTCGGCATGCCGGCCACTGAGCGGCTGCCATGCTGAGCAAAGGCGCACGTGGGGGGACGGGGACGGGGGACGAGCCGCATTGTGCTCGGCTTCCTCGAGAGGAGGCCGAGTACAACGTGGCTCGTCCCTGCTGCTGCCTCTGACAGTTGCCCCAAAGGTTGCCACTGGGGCGCTTTTTGGCAGCTGTCATCCCCGCTCCATTCCCCTCTGTGCTCCTGTGGTGTCCCCTGGGATACCTGCGAGAGGACTGAGGGGGAGAAGAGGGGGGGAGGTGCCTCAGGACCCCCCGCTGTGCCCGATTGTTTGTCGGGTACATTGGGGGTGGGGGACACGTCAGGCTAACTTTTTAAGCTCAGGGTGGCTACATAGCCATCCTGGGCTTAAAGTGTCATGCAAACCCACCCTCTTATTGATCTATGTAAGCTGCTCTAGGAGCCTTTTTTTTTTGGCTCAGATCAGGGTAAAATCCTATGAATAATAATTATTTATGTCACAGAGAAATTTATATGGGGTTATTTATATATTATTTAATAAGGGACAATGGGATGTAACTTATTCTATATTTCTGATGTTCTGCAATGTTCTGGAGTTGTAAGAATGTTCAAGAAGAACTGAAAGAGAGAGAAATGTTTCAGCAAGGGGAATGTAAACCTAGCAGCAAAATAGACTGTAAAATGAGGGCAATAATAATGGATATTGATAATTTGATGTCTGCAACTGCACCAATGGATAGCTGACACCAATAGGAGTGTCATACACTTCAGCCGTAATACTTTCCAAGGACGTGTCATTCACACATTCAGCAGTGAGTCCTCAAGAGCTGATTCACACATACAAGTTCATCACTTTGTTTCTCTATGCTCCATTTCTGAATCCACGGGCAGTTAAATGTGTGAACTGACCCGACCCCCTCAAACAGCATTGTGTTTAAAGTGATGCAGGAGAAAATGGGAGTTCTTTCTCTGATAGCCATTCACACACATGCAGTCATCATGATGGGCATGCATATGTGAACCATGCCAAATATCCAATCTAACCTGGTGGGAGGAGGAAAGGCGTGAGATAGGGGACTGTGATTACCTGCACTGTGCCTTAGGGGTTGAACAAAGTATATATTTATATCAGCTCTGAGGGTCCTCACGCCATATGGCAGAGGGCAACTGTTTTTCTATGAAAGGCTGTTGTTGACTCACAGGAAAAGTAAGTTGGGGGCTGGTGCAGATAGTGGGCAAAGCCAGAGCCAAAAGTCGATGGAGCCACCCCGTTTATTTTTCTCTCTGTGCCACCCCCTTCTCTCTCTCTTTTTATGCCACCCCCTTTTCCTTCTCTCAATGCCACCCCTTCTTTCTCTTTCTGCCACCCCTTTTTCTCTCTTTGTTCTACATCCATTTTTCTATGTGTCAGATATCCTTCTCCCTCTTTCTGCCACCCCCTCTCTATCAATGCCATTCCCCTTTCTCTCTCTCTGTTCTGCACCCGTGTCTCTTTCTGTGCCACTCCTTTCTCTCTTTCTGTCACCACCTTTTCCCTCTCTCCCAATGCCACCCCATTCTCTCTCTCTCTTTCTGCCACAGCCCACTCCAACCCCCCTTGTCATCTTCCTTCAGTCCAGCTGCTCAGCAGGGATAGAGATAAGCCTTCACTATCTCCCTCCAGATTTTATTTTGTATGTTATTTTTAAACTCCTTTTTTTAAAATAAAAATAAAAATGCTGAAAATAGAAATATTTTTGGTACCTACCGTATGTTTCTTTTAGAATGTCTTTGGCTATATTATTGACTTTTGTACATGAGACTTTATTTTGTATAATAAAATTCACATCATAAAAGCATGGGATGGAACTCTTCGTTTTTGTTTTGTCTGTGAAAGCATGGGTGTTTGGGCAAGAATAGTAGTCTATTTCAGCCGAATTAGACTGAAAAATGGAACAGAAGTCAAGTGTAAAAAATGATAGGCCTCCCGAGAATGATGTAGTTCTACTGCTGAAGGTCTGGGTGGGAGTGAGATTTCCCGAGAAGCATATGTAATGTAAGCCATTTTGAGCTCCTTCCAAAAAGAATGAAGCATATGTGCGAGAGATAACAAAACAAAAACTGTGTTTTGAGAACTCAGGAGTCCTACTTCCCAGGCTTACAATCTGACTCTAGGCCCTTGGCCCAGTGATGAAAGTATGACTGTATCAGGCTTTCCAAACTTCTGACGATGAGACACACTGATTTTTCTAAACTCAAATGAGAGAGCTATCATGGAGCAGTGGCAGAAGTGTCAAACTAGGACCACGGAGATCCCCACTTGGCCACGAAGCTCACTGGATGACCCGGGCTAGTCACAATCACCGTGTTCGGAAGTAACACTAAACTGTGGTTAAACGTCACAACAGGGATTGGGGACCTCTTTCAGCCCGAGGGGCTGAATTCAATTTTGAAGAAGCTGGGGTGGGGGGGCTGCATTCCAGTGGAGGGCAGGGCCAAAGGCAAACGGGATGGGGCCAGAAACACAAAAAAATGCCAGCCTTTGCCCTGAACTTAAAAAGCTCTTACTGCCAGTAACTAAGGAGAGGCAATTCATCCTTTTAGAATGGAGGAAAACTGCACAAAAGCCAGGGAACCACCAAATGATCAGTGCTTGGGAGAAAGGGGATGGGCCCTGGGGAAGCGCCCAGGCCAGGGCCATCAGGGAAACTCTGGAGGGCCAAACTGGAACCTCAGGAGGGCTAGATTTGGCCACTGGGCCTGAGGTTCCCCACCCCTGCATCACAAGTGAGCCTTGAGGTTGAGCATTCCTCCTCCTCCCTCCGGCACAACCAAAAGGCGATTGGAAGCTTCTGCTACCATTTTAGATTGACTGCAGTTTAGTGTGCTCGCTAACCTCAAAACTGTGCTTAATCTTAACTGTAATTTTTTCAAAACAAGCCAGCTTCATAAACCAAGGTTTGAATTCGGCTTGTTTCAGCAAACCATAATTAAGATTAACCACAGTTTGTCCAAGTTTGGACAACACAACGAGCTGTGATCAATCTAAAATGTTAGCAAAAAAAGCTTCTGAACTCCTCTTTGTGGCCACAACAGAGGTGGAGGAGGAGGGAGTGTGTGAGGCCAGTCCTCAGCAGTAAGCCATCTCACTGAATTATTGTGAGGATGAAATGGGAAGGGGAAAGAAACCTGCATGATGTTATCATGTCTTCTTTGGAGGAAATGGAAGGTAAAAGTGTAATATATAAAAATAAAATACGCCCAGCAGAGAAAAGGCGGACAGTGTCTTCTGTAGAAAGAGACCTCAGGCTCATGGTTAATTTCTCATGTGCACTAACAGTTCTCACATGGCACATTAATATGCCACAGCACACAGCTGGAGAGTTACTGGATGATCTGTTTGGCCAGAACTCCCATAATGATTGGTCAGGAATTGAGGCTCAGTGATGCATGTGAGTGAAATGTTTTGACAGAACTCCTGTGCGGTTTCTCTGCACCGCTCTGCTCCTGCCACACCACCATTGCCCTAAATGTTTTGGGACCAGAATCTCTCAGGAACCAGTGCCACCCATCAGCCTGCCTGGGGCCATAGCTCACAGCTGATAAGGGAGTGGCCGTAGCTCAGGGGTCCCAGGTTTGGTGTCTGGCATCCCGAGGTAGAGCAGGAAAACTGCCTGCCTGAAGCCCTGGAGAGCTGCTGCCATTCAGTGTCGATAATACTGGACTAGATGGACCAATGGTCTGACTCAGTATAAGGCAGCTTCCTATAACCTTTGTTCTACTTCAGGGGCTCTTCTTTGGCTTCCACCACGGTCTGAATACCTGGCAGAGGGGCCTTCTTGGTGGTGGCACCCAGGATCTGTGGAATGGGCTCCTGAGAACATTACTCCTGGCCCCATCACTGCCTGCTTTTAGGCAGGAGGCGGAGGCACTTTGATTTAAGCCGGCCTTTCTAGAACTTTGATTTTTATGGCATGTTCTGCTGCTTTTTAAAATTGTAGTTTGTTTTCAACTGCTGGCGGTTTTGCTTGTTAGTTTGCTTTTGGTATTTTAAGGCTATATTTGTTTATCTTATTTTATATTATATTGATTTTATTTAGCACGCTTTGTATACTTTTTGTAAAAAGGTAGGTATATAGACCAATAGTAATAATGACATGGCCTGTGGCTCATGCTGGCTCAGCTTGTCTGAGCGTGGAAAGCTAAGCAGGGTCAGGCCTGGTTATTGCTTGGATGTGACATGTGAGACCCCTCCTCTAGTTTCCTGCATTGAGCAGGGGGTTGGACTCGATGGCCTTGTAGGCTCCTTCCAACTCTATGATCTATGAGATCTATAATAAATCCTCCTCCTCCTCCTCCTCCTCCTCCTCCTCCTCCTCCTAATCTTAAATCCCTTCTCCAGCTCCCTTCTGTCCAACCCATTAAAAGCTGTCTCTTCCACAGATGTTGGCCCAACCCGGAGGCCCAACCCATCACACTGCAGCCTTTTGTGTGGATGTGCCCTTCGCGCTGCATCACGCTCGAAGAAACGAAACTGATGGGACCACATTGGCAGGTACTTCCTACACTCAAACAACAAACAAACAAACAAACAAAAAAACATGCCCTTTGCTTGCCTTCTCCTGAAAGCGTGGGATGCAGTATGCCAACCTCTGCCCTGAATAGAACGTTATCCCCAGTGGCCCGGCCTTCACTCTTGCTCACCCTTCTTCGGAACAGACTCACATCCTTTTATGCATTCAGGATGTTTGAGTAGGTTACGGGACAGTGAGCGTAACTGTCCGTAACTGGCGGTGGGAGGAAGCCAGGAATCCTGGGTGTTGTTATCCCCCCCCCCACTCTGGGAATATGGGGCTTGAAACGGGCTGTTGTTGTGTAGGTTCTCAGAGCAGGTACTGGTGTTCAGTTTCTCTCTTTGTCTTTCTCTCCTTTTATTTACAATTTTTAATTCCATCCTCTCTCCCCACTCCCCACATAAAGACTTGGCTACTGCTGCCCCCTGTGGGATGAGCTGTGGTCATCCTCCTCATCTATTTCAACCCCAAAGGCCTGAAAATAGGTAGGCTGGGTGATTCGGTTGTCATCACCATCAGGCGATCACTCGTGACCGAGTAAGATTGTCTTCCGGGATAAAAGGAGGAAATTCTAAAGAAGATTGTGTAGACTCTAGCGATGGGTCCGTAAGTGACTGTGGAGGCCAATTCTAGATCCACACAGCTTCCCACAGTGAGGACACAGGTTACCAGATAGAAGATGGTCCTGTAAAGGATTCATTTGACGTGCTTTTCGCTTAGCACGTTTCTCCCTTTCACCTTGCACTCGGGCTTCTTCAAAGTCCATGGAACCTTTGTGAAAGGCCAACCTCCATTTAGATCGTTCATGGGCCAGAGCTTCCCAGTTTTCGATGTTTATATTGCATTTTTTTAGATTAGCCTTATGAACATCTTTAAACCTCTTATATTGACCACCGATATTCCACTTTCCATCCTTGAGTTGGGAGTAAAGTAACTGCTTTGGGAGACGGCAGTCAGGCATTCGAACAACATGACCGGTCCACTGAAGTTGGCGTTAAAGGATCATTTTTTCAATGCTAGTAGTCTTTGCTTCTTCCAGTACACTGACATTTGTTTGCCTATCTTCCCAAGTAATTCGCAGGATTTTCCGGAGGCAACGTTGATGAAACCTTTCAAGGAGGTGGAAGTGACGTTTATAGATAGTCCATGTTTCGCAGGCATACAATAAAGTTGGTAATACAATGGCTTCATAAACCAGTGTTTTGGTCTTCTTACAAATATCCCGATCCTCGAACACTCTATGTTTCATTCGAGAAAATGCGGCACTTGCGGAGCTCAAACGATGTTGGATTTCACTGTCGATGTTAGCTGTAACAGAAAGATAGCTGCCAAGATAGAGAAAATGATCGACATTTTCCAGTATTGTCCCGCCAAGCTGGATAGATGGCATCACCAAAGGGTTAGCTTGCACTTGCTGATGAAGCACTTTGGTCTTTTTGATGTTAAGTGAGAGACCAAGTTTTTCGTAAGCTTCTGCAAAAGCATTTAGGATAGTTTGGAGATCATCCTCTGAATGTGCGGAGACCACATTATCATCAGCATACTGAAGTTCCACAACGGAGGTTGTAATTACCTTACTTGTTGGAAGACGCCTGTGCGTGAAACTGTTTTATGTGGGGAGATCGGTGCACAACGAATCACCACACAAACTTGACAGAGTACGGCAGAGATCCAATGGCACGGTTACCCTGACGATTGGAAAACCATTCTCTGCTGCAGCCTTCATCCGCCTTCACAGCCGTTGTAATTTAGGTTTAATTATCTTCCGCCTGTTCTGCCGTTGAGGACTTTATGTTTTGGATCGTTCTTTGTCTGGTTCCTCTCCCCGGACCTTACCGCCATGGGTGACCCTACTGGGAGTACATAGCTCCCGACGGCATTGCTCACAGGATTCATCGGAACACGCAAGCCCACTCACCACTTCAAGGTGACGATCCGGCGAGGGGTGTCATCACCATTCCCCCGCTGGCCTCCTACTAAGTCAGCCTTGCAGTCCAGCACATCTGGGAGACACCAGGTCGGGGGAAGGCTGTACAGTCATACCTTGGATTGCAAGTAACTTGGTTTGAGAACGTTTTGCAAGACAAGCAAATTTTTAAATATTTATTTAATATTTTTTTTGACTTTCATAGATTTCATAGATCATAGAGCTGGAAGGAGCCTACAAGGCCATCGAGTCCAACCCCCTGCTCAATGCAGGAAACTAGAGGAGGGGTCTCCCATCCAAGTCATAACCAGGCCTGACCCTGCTTGGCTTTCCACGCTCAGACAAGCTGAGCCAGCGTGAGACTTGACATACAAGCGACGTCTGGCAATACAAGTACTGTAGTACGACTTAAATTAAAAATCTCTGTACAAATTATTTTGGGCGGGATTTCGTTTTGATATAACAGTGTTTTGGATTACAAGCACGTTTCCGGAACGAATTATGCTCTCAATCCAAGGCATGACTGTACTTTAATGACAGACAGAAATTAAACAGGGGCGGCTTTCCCTATCACTTGCTTGCTTCTCCGTGGTGGGAAAGACTACGACAATTGTACGGGAGCCTGTCATGCAGCCGTTAAAGGCACAGGAGCCCTGCCAAAAAGGAAAAGAAAAGAAATGACAACCATTGTTTGGATGAGGGGCTCAGAAAGAAGATTCCAGAAGGCTTCTGCACTCTCTGTGCACATGCCCAGGGCCAGTTCCATGTTTGCAGGGGCGCTGGGCAAAAAGCCCTTCGGTGGGCCCTCTCCTCTATCAGTGGGCAGCTTGGTCTTGTCACCCTTCAAATTTCCCATAATCCCTCAGAACGACACTAGGTCAGCAGCATTGTGGGAAATTAAAATGGTGGCTGGATCCAGCTGCCTGGTGCTGAGTGCCCAAAAAGGAGGCCACGTGTCCTGCTTTACTGGGGACAGTCCTCTGTTTGAAAGGCTGCCCAGGGCACACCCAGTTTAAAGATACAAGAATCAGAAGAAGGGAGAAGCAGGGGCCTTGAAGTTGCATATCAACAGTTAGCACCCAGGCGGTAGACTGAGCAGGCACACAGGTCCTGTGGTCACCCCACTATGGTTAAATATATTGTACTTAAATTATAGTAATTCTTTCTAAATTTGCATCTACAGTCATGCCTTGGATTGAGAGCATAATTCGTTCCGGAAACGTGCTTGTAATCCAAAACACTCTTATATCAAAACGAAATCCCCCCCCCCCAAATGTGTACAGAGATTTTTAATTTAAGCAGTACTACAGTACTTGTATTGCAAGACGTCGCTGGTATATCAAGTCCAAAAAAATTAAATAAATATTTAAAAAATTGCTTGTCTTGCAAAACGCTCTCAAACCAAGTTACTTGCAATCCAAGGTATTACTGTATATCTATCTATCTATTGATCAATAGATTACCGTATATGCTAATCTGCCCTCTATAAAGCAACCCAAGAGAGAGATTTCTCTGAAACCCTTGTTAACCTATGGTTATAAGAATGCCCTCGCAGAATCTGTGCTTTTTCTTTTGAGCGATGCCAATTGTTATGTTACATACAAAGTGGCCCTGTTTGCCCTGGCAGCAAAAAAGATTAGGAAGAGAGAATTAGACAAAATTGCTACAAACTGTTTTGGAGACTCAGAGTGCTAAACTAAAGTTCAGTTGTTTTACTTTTAAACTTGATACCAGTTGTCAATGCCAGCCCTGCGTACCCCACGGCACTTGCAGCCTATACCCCCAAATAACACACTGCAAACTGTACTTATCTTTGGAGATGATTCTTCTACTACTACTACCACCACCCGGTCTTCACTACTACCTTCTTCTTCTATCTTCTCTTCTACTACTATTTCTGCTGTCATGGCTGGCCAAAAGCTTTGCTCCCCTGGAATTTACCTAACTCCGGCCTAGCAGTTCTCCCTTGTTTCTGCAGAGGATTGCATCAGCCGTTGCTAAGCAACCACCAAATCCTTCCTCCTGGAATACAGGCTAGAGGCTAGCCTGGGGACTTTCCTTTGCAAGGCTTGGAGCCTGCATCCCGAGTACTGCATAACCCCTTTCACACACTCACCCCGCAACAGATTCTTTCAGCAAGATGCATGGAGATGGAGGTCAGGGATCCTTCCAGATGAAGCTTTTATGGTGTGATTGCCGTGCTGTCCTTTCACACAATTTCACAGGAGGCCCAGATGATGTCATCTTCCATTTGTAACCCTCCCATGTTTCCCCAACACTTCCATCTTTTTTTTTTCTTACCATGGAAGCTCTGTTATGGAGGAAAAGATGGAAGAGCTGCACTGTCTTGATTGGCAGCGCTAGGAGTTAGCACAATCCTGACTTGGGGTGCTGCCAGATGAGGCTTTTATTGTGCAATTGTCTTGCGCTGCCTCATTCACAGATTTTTGTGAGGGATCCAGATGAAGACATCTTTGATTTGTAGCCCTCCCATGTTTTTCCCACTGCTTCCGTCTTTTCTTTTTTTTTAACCAGAAAAACATTTTCTTACCAGAAAAAGCCCATTAAGAAAAAGACAGATGAGCTGCACAATGCCTTTTGATAGTTAGCTATAGGAGCCCTCTGTCTGGAAGCACCCTTAGAAGACGATGTGCTGGGGGCCAGCACTTGTCAGCTTTCTCAACAGCTTACTTTGGTAAGTGGAACAGAACAGAAGTGAGTAGTATTTCATTGCAATGCTGTCATATTGCAGAGCTTTGGGCCTGCAGTCAACTTTTGGACGGATAAAACAAATTATGAGGGATATTTTTTTTAAAAAGGATCAAAGGCTGCATAAGCATGCAGACAATGACTGGGTTCACACAACATGAAAGCCCACCATGGGCAGCAAGCCATGGTGGGTCGTCATGTCATCCAAACCTCCACAAGGTGGCTCAATTTTCGTGAATGAGCCACCCTGCGAAACCATGGCTTATAGATTTCATAGATCATAGAGTTGGAAGGGAGCCTACAAGGCCATCGAGTCCAAGCCCCTGCTCAATGCAGGAAACTAGAGGAGGGGTCTCCCATCCAAGTAACAACCAGGCCTGACCCTGCTTAGCTTTCCACGCTCAGACAAGCTGAGCCAGCATACCCATGGTGGGTTGTTGAACCTGGGAAAGCGATTTTATCATGGGTTGCTGGGATTGGCTACAGAACCGCTTGGCAAGAGCAGCAAAAGAGCCTGTGCCACTCTTCGCAATCTCACCAATGCCACCTCCAGCCTCCCTAGCCAGCACCAATGCCCAAACGGCACTTTGGAAGGACCATCACTCATTTGCCACCTCCCCCTCCCCAATACTTTGGTAGTACATGAATGTGTTCATAATTCTTTTAAATCATTCACCCACCCCCCCATTCTTTCGCAAGCGTGCAAGAGCGCAGACTCACCTGTCTGATATGTGTTGTCTTGCCTGGTCAATGTCCTTGCGCCTTGCGGCTGTCAACCGGAGCACCAAAGTGAAATAGGTAACATACAAGGACATTGACAAAACAAGGCTGCATATAGGCTAATTAGTGCACAGTTTGTGAACTGTGCATGTTGCAATTGGTGCAAATGTAGTATGTGGCATGGAACACATTTCATCAAATGGGGAGGCTCATGTGTATGTAGTAGCAGCAGCATACATTTCACTGTTTCACAGGAGGAAATAGGGCCGTGCTTGTAATACCCGTTATCATCTGAAGGACCGCACCACACACCCCTCCCTTTATGCATTGAGAGGAGAGCTCTATGTTGCCTGCTGTATTAATTTACTCTGGAATAGACTGCCTTCCACTGCTTTAAAAACCAAGAGGGTGATGGTTCTTTTGACTAAATATTTACTGGAAGCATGCCCAACATGCCTCAGCAGCTGCCATGGGTGAAATGGCAAGCTGCCCACTGCATGGTGCCTTACGGTCCATGCGCATGCCTTTCCCCTACAAGTTCATTAAGGACCACAGCTGCTTTAGAGATTTAGCTGCTAGAGCAGAGGTGTTGAACCTCTTCCAGGCTGAGCGAGGGCCAAATTCAGTTCTGGAGAAGCTTCCAGGAGCCACATTCCAGTGGCGGGCAGTCCTGAAGGCCAAAGGCAGTGGGGCCAAAAATACCAGCATAGTTTAGCTTAAAGCTCTCACTGCCAGTAACTAAGCCTTAGGAGAGGCATTTCAGCCTTTTAGAATGGGGGGAAACTTTGCGCAAAAGCTGGGATAGCTCCAAATTATCAGCAGTGGGCGGGGGAGGGGTTGGGCCAGGGGGAGTAGCCGTCTTTGGAATCCTGGAGGATCCAGTATCAGAGGTAGTAGGCAGGGCCGGATTAACATAGGGGCTATTGGAGCTGCAGCTCCAGGCCCCTACCATAGAACAGGCCCACAGCCGGCCCGGCAGCGCGGGAGCAGCGTTTTAAAAATTATTTTTATTTTAAAATCTCTCCTGGGGTTGTGCGTCTTTCCTTTGCAGAGCAGGAGGCAGCTGAAGTTGCAGCCAGGGCTTTCCATGCCACGGGCGGAGACGGGTCAGGTGACGGTTACTGGGCCAATCACAGTCGCGCGCCCTTTCTGCAGCAGCAGTGGGTCGCCTTTGTGAAAGGCCTGGCGAGGAGAGCCCAGCTCCGGACCCGACTGCGAGGAACAGCGGTCGGGTCCGCTGCAGCAGCAGCAGGTTTTTTTTCTTTTCTTTTTTTCAGAGCGGAGCAGCGTTTTAAAAATTATTTTTATTTTATTTTTTGAAGAGAAGGCTGCAAGAGCGAGCAAGCACCGTCTTTTCTCCCCACCCCCCACTGAGGAGCCCGCCAGGCAAGGACTCGCGTTCACGGGTGGTGGGGTGTGGGGGGTGCTTTGGCGGTGGGGGGTGCTTTGGCACAAGCAACCCTTAGAACTTCTAGCCCAGGCTTAGGCAACCTGGTGCCCTCCAGATGTTTGGACTACAACTCCCAAATCCCTTTCCACTAACCATGCTGACTGGGGCTGATGGGAGCTGTGGTCTAAAACATCAGGAGGGCACCATATTGCCTACCCCTGGCTTAGAGGATACACACTCCGTATTGCACCTTCTCCAAGTCCAATTCCCCTCCCTGGGTATCTTTTCAGGATCGAGGTATGCCTATGCACACCAGTTGCCTACTCATGTTCTAGCCTATAAGTGAGATGTCTGTTTGTGGAGATTAAATTGGGGGGTGGGGGATAGAATAAGAACAGTCATGCTGGATCAGACCAAGGGTCTATCTAGTCCAGCATTCTGTTCGCACGGTGGCCAACCAGCTGCCCACGGGAAAGTTAGCCCACAAGCAAGACAGGAGTGCAAAAGCACCCTCTTACCCAAATAAAGTTTCTACCGATGGTCAAGACCCCTTAGGAATACAGAAAATTATCAAGGGTTAGACCAATCCTCCATCTCCCCCAATTCCCATGATCCCTGACCATTGGCCATGCTGGCTGGGGCTGGTGGGAGTTGTAGTCCAAAACATTTGGAGGGCACCATAAACATCTGGAGGGCACCTCTGGCTTAGGAGATATACACCCTGTGTTGTACATTCTCCAAGCCCAATTCTCCTCCCTGGGTATCTTTTCAGGATCAAGGTATGCCAGTTACTGAGGAACATGGGTGGGAGGGTGCCGTGGGGCAGCTTGGAGGTGGCGTGATCTAAGCTGTGGTGGCTTGTGCGACTCAACTAGGATTTCGCTGACCCGAACTGGGCCCGCGTGGCCTCCGGGCCTCTTTCTGCTCATCCCAGAGCTTAGAGGCGGGGTCGTTTCTTATGTTTTCTGTGCAAGATGTGGGAGTTGTGGGTCATTTTTGAATTTCTTGGAGCAAGATGTGGTTGTGGGCCGTGTTTTTTAAAAACAGAATCTGAGCAAGACGTGGTGTGGTGTTTGTGGGGCAGTAGCATTTCCTCTGAGTAAAATATTTGCAGGGTGCTTGGGGACTTTAATCATACGCCTTTCCCAAGCCCACTGCAGTATCCTGCTCAGGAGACAGGCTGGGGCCCATCGAGGTTGGTGCTGGTTGCTGCAGCACCTTTTCTTCCTTATTTTTTAAAAAATATTTTATACTCTGCGAGCACCTGTATGGGCAGGTGCACGGTTATAGATGCTCATCTTTTATTTTTTAAAGACTTATTTCAAACTAATTATTTACTAAATTTATTTTAGAGTATTGTTATCCCGCTCCTCAGTCAAATAGACTCCTGGCGGGGCTTACATATGATCAGTAAAGGAAGACAGTCCCTGCCTGCAGGCTTACAGTCTAAAAAGACACAGCACACAAGGAAAAAGGAATAGGGAGGGATGAGGGATGAAAAATAACAATGCAATCCTGTGCATCTTTAGCCAGAAGTAGTAAGTCCTTCAAGTCTCAGCATCTGCCAGCTGGCCATGCTGGCTGAGGTATTCTGGGAGTTGTAGGCCTTATTTCTGTCTAAACCTGCATAGGACCTTTTTCTCCTTGGGGGCTAATGAGCATGAACATGTTTTTTTCAGGTGCAATTTTGACTAGGGAAAAGACTTGGATTAACTCTGTGTGTGTGTGTGTGTGTGTGTGTCTCTCTCTTTCTCTCTCTCTCTCTCTCTCTCTCTCTCACACACACACACACACACACTTCCCCCATCAAATTTATGGAGGAGAAGGATATCAATGGCTACTAGTCCTGATGGCTCTATGCTATCCAGTATCGGAGGCAGTATGCCTATGTACACCAGTTGCTGGTGTGAAGGCTAAATGCAGGTTGCTTGTTGCTAGTTGAAAGCAATATTTGGAGTTTGTGAATGACCTTAACTTTGTTGACGGTGTAACTTCTTTGCTGACTGTTCTTCTTTGCTGACTAAAATATTTAATTTGTTTTAATATAAAATTGCGTCTTCATTTTATTTATTTCCATAAAAAGGCCCACCAAAATCCTCAGCACCAGGCCCATAATGCTCTTAATCCGGCCCTGGTAGTAGGCCTGTGTACACCAGTCGCTGGGGAACATGGGCAGGAGGGTGCTGTTACATTCATGTCCTGCTTGTGGGTTTCCTGTGGGCAGCTGGTTGGCCACTGTGTGAACAGGATGCTGGGCTAGATAGACCCTTGGTCTGATCCAGCAGGGCTCTTCTTATCTTCTTACGAGGGCCAGATTTGTTCCGTGGACCTGAAGTTCAATACCCCTGTTCTAGAGAGACTCTGGAGAAGGAGCTAAACCATGAAGAATCACAATTTAAGCTAACACAATTTTCAAAGGTGTCCCCGTCCCCCCCACAGGCAAATCAGGGGTGGTGGTTTTCCAGAGAGAAGTACCAGATACATAGAGACAGTTGGGAGCATATGTATTGCATTACAACTTGCTTGCCTGAAAGGATTCGATGTAGCTGGGCAATAACTGGTGAAATTCAGGTGTGGAGAGATTACTGCGGTTAGCAGGATGGATAGGAAGGGCTTGAGAGCTGCGCAAGCCTCCTCAGCCCAGGTGCACAGAGGGCTAGCCAAGAAAACAGGAGATACAGGTCTGAGCACCGCCAGGGGGAAGGTTGCAGGAAGGAACCATAGCTCAGTGGTAGAGCACATGCTGTGCATGCAGAAGGTTCAAATTCAGTCTCCAGCACCTTCAGTTAAAGGATCATGTAGCAAGTGAAACTGTGGCAGGACCCCTGCCAGCCAGTCTGGACACAATACTGGGCTAAAAAGACAAATAGTCTGACGATAATAATAATAATAATAATAATAATAATAATAATAATAATAATAATAATAATTATTATTATTATTATTATTATTATTATATTTATATCCCGCCTTTTTTCCTGAAAGGAACCCAAAGCGGCTTCCATAATCCTCCTCCTCCTCCTCCTCCTCCTCTGCATGTTATCCTCACAACAACCCGGTGAGGTAGGTTAGGCTGAGAGTCAGTGACTGGCCCAAAGTCACCCAGTGAGTTTCATGGCTGAGTGGCAGCGGGGATTAGAACCCGGATCTCCCTGAGTCCCAGTCCAACACTCTCACCACTATACTGCCCAATAGCCGAAGCTCTCTGCATCTTCCTGTGTATATATTTCTTTAAATCCTCCACGTGGCAAGCAGAATGAATTGTGCCAAACGTACAGGAAGCACGCCGAATTATTCTCCCTATTTTGGTAGATGATATTCATGCACAGCTCTGGCAAGGAATGTAATTGTTTCCTTTAAGATATCCCTTTTGCGTCATCCCAAGATCTTGGACTGGGACCAACGATCCAGTGAAACCACTAAATAAAATATACATTAATCTATAAAATGCAACATTTAATTCAAATTATTCCCTCGCCCTTTCTGAATAAACACAGTTGTTGGAAGCCACTCCAAATAAGAAGCTCTTGGTATTTTTAGTCATGATAAACCTCAAAGAAGGCAGTTCTCATAAGTATAGATCAGCTCAACTTCAAGGAAGCCTCTCCCTGTTTGGGGAGATGTTGTGCTCCTCTAGGAGCTATGCCTCATTTTGTGATCCTTTTGACATCAGAGTTCCCTGATTTGTTGGTTTTTAATTTTTTTATATTTTAATTTTTTCAAAAAAATATCCCCAAGGAATAGAGCTTGGGTTGCAAAACAGAAAGACCTGTAGTGCAGGCTGCATGTGGCTGCACACAAAGCAAGGACTTTGTGTGTATGGAGCCAACAAAGCAAAAAGCCCAGAGGTAGAATCGTTCATCCAAGGGCCATTCCTGAAGCACTGGTTATACTGCCTGGCTGGTGTCATGATCCTTGGGCCTTTCAGAGTGTAGCAGAAGCCTCTGATGAGGACAAGGTTCAAACTGTTTCCTCAGGGAAAGGATGGCCAGTACCTTATTCAGGGCCCTTCCAGTCAGAGGGCACAATACTGCCACCATCCTCTGACCCACAGGATGGGCCCCTGGCAGAACCTCTATCTCCCCAACCTTGCAGAAGTCTAAGACGGCAAAATTACACAACGGCCCTATAACAGTCCAGTCAGCTCCTCCAGGGTAGGATGGGGGGCGGGGGGCTAACCAGAGTGCAAGTCTTGTCAGACTACATAAGACTTCGGACTTGCTTTAGCTCCCTGCTGAGACAACATCATTCTATAGCTGTCAAAGTAGGAGAGCTTCAGCCAACAGTGCTCACTTGGAGCTATCCAAGGTCCTGCTTTCATCTGCCCTCTGCATGAGAAGGCTTCTCCTCCCTTGACTTTGCCTTGACTTGACTTTTCCCACCCAGGCCAGACTTTACCTGCCTTGATCAGATACTACCAGCTTCTCCTGTAAGCCTCAAGTACTCAGAATGGGACAGCTGGGTTGTGGGATTATTATTATTTTTTTACTTTGGGGGCAGTTTCCAGAAAGGCAAAGGGCAAGAACATTCTCCCCCACCTTGGCTTTTTTTTGTTCCTTTTCTGTATACCATAAGTGAATAGGCAGATACATATATTTTTTGCTGGGTTCTGCCACATGGACTTGACCAAAACATCTGCGCTCAGTATCCTCTGGCTCCACCCCTGAACTTGCACTTCTGGCTTCACCCCTGTACCAAAGGGCCCTGCCCACAGGGCCTTCCCAGGGGTTTTGTTTCGCTTTTAAAGTAAAGTGCTTATGAACCTAAATAGGCAATTAAAAACGAATGAGGGCCTTGTCTCCAGTTCTAAGCTGGGGCGAGGGGTGGCGCTGGAAGTGTGAGGCCTCTGCGCCTGGCAGGTGCCCTGAACGCCTAACAAGTTGCTGAGTCAAGGCCAGCCTCCCCCCCCCCCAGCTCTGAGCTGGGGGACACACACATTATTTTTGAATTGGGCAAATCCTCGTCCCAATCTACATGTATAGAGCTAAAAAGAGGAGGATGGACAGCAGTGCAGCTAGGCAATTTTAGATTCTAGACTTAATCATTTTATGCCCCGCACACACACCCGTGCCTTACTGTGTTTGGGGACCCTCCTGCTCATTCTGTCGAGTGGGTCCTGCACTTCTGCCCCCAAAGTCCTGCCCTGATGGCACCACTGAACAGGGAACTTCCCCTAAACTGGTGTTGCATTTCAAAGGTGTGGCGCGAGTCCAGGACAAGACCCTGGGCCAGGGGTGTTGAGCCTCTTTCAGCCCGAGGGATGGATTGCATTTTGGGGGAGCTGTTCAAGGTCGCATTCCAGGGGTGGGCGGGCCAAAGGCAAAAGGGGTGGGGCCAAAACACCAAAATTGGAAGCATATTTTAGCTAGAAGCTCTTATTGCCAGTGTAACTAAGCCTTCGGATAGGTATTTCAACCTTTTAGAATGGGGAGAAAACTGCCCCAAGGCCGTAAAACCACCAAATGATCCGTGGTCGGGGCGGGGGAGGAGAAGAAGGGGTGGGGCCATCCTGGAAACCGCAGAGGGCTGGATTTGGCACCCGGTCCTGAGGTCCTGAACCCCTGCTGCCCTAGGCTTTCTTTATCCATAATCCCCAAAGCTCCCCAACTACAGAGACCCTGTATTTTTGCCCGGAATCGTCTGGGAAGAAAGGTGGAGAGAAATCTCAAATTTTACACCTCTTCCAGTTATTTCCCTGGGTGAGGATGGTGTTGGTTAGTGGTACTGTACAGGGCCTGAATGCCTGATCCAGTCAGAATTCTGTCTGACTGGATGCTTGTTCCCCTTCCCCCGCCCCATGCAAGCACCCCCTACAGAAGGCACAACAGAAAATGGGATGGTGTTCTGAGCATGCTTTGTTTCTCCTTCTCTTGCCTGGAGAAACTCTGCTTGGTTTTTCTACCGGATTGAACCATACCACTGAGCATAAAGACAGATGTGACACTTTCATATGTGAGTTACTGAAACTACTTTTGGGGATCTACACCCCAAAAGTATATAGTACAGAAGCACCCCAAAAGTATAAAGTACAGAAAGTCAGGCCTACAGATTGGGATGCAGCCCGCTTGCATCCCAATCAGCCCTCTGGGGTTCCCTTTCCTCTGACAGCTGATTGCTTGGTGGTTTCCCAGCTTCTGTGCATTCTGCCCCCCCCCCCCCATTTTAAAAGAATGAAATGCCTCTCCTAAGACTTAGTTACTGGCAGTACAAGCTTCAAGCAAAAATATGTTGGTATTTTTGGTATTTTGGTCACACCCCCTTTGCCTTTGGCCCTGCCTTGTTTTGCAGTCAGCCCTGCCCACTACTGGAATGCCCCCCCCCCCCAGCTTCTCCAAAATTGAAGCCAGCTTTGGGCTGAAAGAGGTTCAACACTCCTGATCTATACTAAGTGTAAGGACTATCTAGATCAGTGTTCTCCAACGTTGGGTCCCCAGATGTTTTGGCCTACAACGCCCAGCATGCCCCAGCCAGGGCATGCTGGGCGTTGTAGGCCAAAAACATCTGGGGACCCAACGTTGGAGAACACTGATCTAGATTAAATATTGTTATTTGATTTTCAAATGCAAACTCTTAGTTCTCTGACTTTTAAAAAAACAACTTGAATCCTTAATAAATAAATAAAAATCTCGACTTGGGAACTTGGAGTCGATTATGCCTTACTTGGATGCTTTCCACCCACTGCTGACTGCTGTCTGTTGCTACTAAACTAACACCAAGGTCGCCCACAGTTTGTCATTCCTTCACTTGCATTCCCTCCTCCGGAAATTCCTTGCCTGGGATGAAGGAGACTGATTTATCACGGCAGGAAGACAGTAAAGCCACAGATAACCGAGGCTGCCTAAATGAAGGCGAAAGCTCATTTTCATAGGAAGCAAAAGACTATCTGGTGAAGGTCAAAAGAGACGAAGAATCCAAGGCATTTTAGGATAACAGACACACAGAGAGCATAAACACACTTTTGAACAGGCCTGTGGCTCACGCTGGCTCAGCTTGTCTGAGTGTGGAAAGCTAAGCAGGGTCAAGCCTGGTTATTACTTGGATGGGAGACCCCATCTCTAGTTTCCTGCAATGAGTAGGGGGTTGGACTCGATAGCCTTGTAGGCCCCTTCCAACTCTTATGATCTATGAAATCTTATGAAATCTATGAAAGTGATGGGGAAGCATGAAGGCGCTGAGTGTGAAAGGTGTCATTTCTCAAATCATCCTGAGAGAGGAGTCCTGCATCCCAAACATCCCAGCCAATACCAGTACATTAAGTTTTGCTTGATCCCAAAGAAATTGGAAAGTAACATTACAAATTCCTTCCCCACCTATACAAGTGCAAATCGACAGTAAGTATGAAGGAACAGGTTGCTCAGGACTCAGCCTAACCCAACCTGGGTGCCCTCCAGATGTTTTAAACTTCAACTCCCATCAGCCCCAGCCAGCATGGTCAATGGTCAGAAATGGTCCAAAACATCTGGAGGGTACTAGGATTGGGGAAGGCTGGTTTAGGTAAACAGATGGTATTTTGGCCGTGTGTCCTGCTTTACGGAGAACAGTACTTTATTTGAAGGTACCCTCTATTTGAAGGGCTGTTCGGTCGAATCCAGTTTAGAGATAAGGAACCATAAGGAAGGAGAGCAGGGGCCCTGAAGCTGCCCATCTGCACTCCCCCCTGGGGCATTAGACCAGGGCTCTCCCACCTTGGGTCCCCAGATGTTGCTGGCCTACAGCTCCCAGCATACCCAGCCAGCATGGCTAATGGCAAGGGATTCTGGGAGCTGTAGTCCAGCAACATCTGGGGACCCAAGGTCGGAGAGCCCTGCATTAGACGAAGCAGGCACACAGGTCACCTGGTCTCAGTCTTCCCCATAGCTTAGGCTGGTACGCCAGCTGCAGCCCTATCAGACCTCGCCTCAGTTATCCATGCATTAGTGGCATCCAGGCTGGACTACTGTAATGTGCTGTACCTGGGGCTGCCTTTGAAGACTGTTCAGAAACTTCAGCTGATGCAGAATGCGGCCGCCTGGGTATTGGTGGGGGTGAGGTGATTCAGTCATATAACACCTATACTGCACCAGCTGCACTGGTTACTGGGGTGTTTCTGAGCCCAATTTAAAGTGCGGCTTTTGACCTTTAATGGCTCCAAAACGGTTTGGGAACAAATTACTTGAAGGACCGCCTTCACCCATATCAGCCTGCCCACACTCTAAGGTCAGTTAGGTGGGCAACTACATGTGAGAGGGCTGTTGGGGCCTTGACAAGGGCCTTCTCTGCAGTGGCCCCACACCTCTGGAATAAGTTACCATCGGGGGTCCATCATGCTCCATCATTGCAGGCTTTTAAGAAGGCTTTGAAAACATACTATTTTACTCTGGCCTTCTCCTGATATGATTGCTGCTATTGGCGTTTTTGTTGCTGGTTTTATTGCTGGTTTTCTTGTTGGTTTTTATTGCTGCCTTTATTGTGTTCTTCCCACGTTACTTTATCACTCTTAATATTGTATCAGTTTTATGTGTTTTATTGTTGGCTGCCACTGGGGGGGGGGCTTCTGCTGGCAAAGGCAGCCAAGAAATATTTTAAATAAATAAAATTATTAATGCCCTCTTTTTTGGTGATTCACAACTGGCCACTCTAGAGAGAGGAGACCTACTTTATTTATTTATTATATTTATACCCCACCTTTTTTCCTGCAAGGAACCCAAGGCGGCTTACATTATATTATCCTCCTGCTCCTCTCCATTTTATCCTCACAACAACCCTGTGAGGTAGGTTAGGCTGAGAGTCAGTGACTGGCCCAAAGTCACCCAGTGAGTTTCATGGCCGAGCGGGGACTAGAACCCGGATCTCCGGGGTCCCAGTCCAACACCCTAACCACTACGCCACACTGGCTCTTCCAAAAGGAGTCTAGTCTGAGCCTATATCAGTTACAGACAATTAGGGTGGACATTTATGCGTGGCCAGAAACAAGAGGGCACCGATTTGCATAAAATGTGTATGTGCTAATTTATATGCATAGATACACATTCAGAAGTGCTGGACTGGGCCTCAGGGGATCCGGGTTCTAGTCCCTGCTGGGCCATGAAACTCACTGGGTGACTTTGGGCCAGTCACTGACTCTCAGCCTAACCTACCTCACAGGGTTGTTGTGAGGATAAAATGGAGAGGAGCAGGAAGAGGATTATGTAAGCCACCTTGGGATCTTTGCAGGAAAAAAGGTGGGGTATAAATACAATAAGTAAATAAATCTCAGCATAGTGTGGAAGACTTTGAGCAGGTGAGCTGTGTGCTTTGCCGAGTCTGCTTTCCAGGTGCTGTTCCTGGGCAGCTTCAAGGCCTGGCTCTTCCTTCTGATGGTGCTTTATCTTTACACCAGACATGGACTGGGGGACAGCGCTTTAAATAGAGGACACCTTCATAACAGAGGGCAGTCCTCTGGTAGCCTTTCAAATAGAGAACTGTCCTGTGTAAAGGAGGGCACATGGCCTGTGGCTCACGCTGGCTCAGCTTGTTGGAGCGTGGAAAGCTAACCTGGTTATTACTTGGATGGGAGACCCCTCCTTGAGTTTCCTGCATTGAGCAGGGGGGTTTGAACTCGATAGCCTTGTAGGCTCCTTCCAACTCTATGCAGTACAGATGTCGGCATCTTAACATTAGTTGTTTGTTAAAGTAGGATTCTAATTTAAAGATTCACCTCCTTTCACACAAACCTGCTTGAGAAATTGCTCAGTTTCTGAGGCCCTTCTCCTTGTTTCTCTGCCAGCCAAGGAGCCAGTGTGGCGTAGTGGTGAGAGTGTTGGACTGGGGACTCTGGAGATCCAGGTCCTAGTCCCCGCTCGGCCATGAAACTCACTGGGTGACTTTGGGCCAGTCACTGACTCTCAGCCTCACCTACCTCACAGGGTTGTTGTGAGGATAAAATGGAGGAGGAGGAGGATTATGTAAGCTGCCTTGGGTTCCTTGCAAGAAAAAAGGCGGGGTATAGATATAATAAAATAAAATAATAAGGTGCAGTAGCTGGTGGGGCCGAGAGAGGGTCTTTTGTTGCTGCTGCGGTACCTAAATTATGGAACAACCTCCCAAGGAATTTCATCTGATCCATGAAAGGTGCAATCCTATAGGATGTTTGGGCAGAAAAAAGTCCTACAACTCCCAGCATTCCCCAGCCAACATGGCTGGCTGGGGAATGCTGGAAGTTGTAGGACTTTTTTCTGCCCAAACATCCATAGGATTGCACCCTGAGACTGTTCTACTTTGTCTGGTTTTCTTTTCTTTTTTTTAGATTAGAGATCCTAGATAATGTTTTGATCAGGTGCTCCTGATGTATTTTACATTGCTTTCTTGACGCTTGAGATTTCTTGGTGCTGTTTTCAGCATTATATTTTATCTTTCCTGCTTTTTAAAAAACTATATACGCTGCCTTCGGAACAGAAAGGTGAGATACAAGTACTAAAATAATAATCTTAAGCCCGTAGAGGAAAGCTTGCCGATACAGTCAGTATATGGGGGGAAGTGCCAGCACAAGAGAGGCTGGGCAGAGTTTTAAATTGTGCTGCTTCTAGGTACTGCTACTACAATGGAAAAGTAGAGATCAGCAGCAGAGTCCTTTGGGCTGTGATAATATGGCCCCCGCCTCTGATGTCCCATCTCCCCGAGGCTAATAGCGACTTGGGGAAGGTGTTTTCAGCAGGAAAAGGGTTAACCCCTGCTATGTAAGGAATTATAAAATCACACACCTTAAATGCTCACGTATACATTTATGTGATAGGTTGTTTGCTGTTGGGTTTGGGTGCTAGCTGGGGGTGGGCACGAAATTGTTTGGAGAGTAGTTATGTGTGGCAATAGCGCTTTGGCACAAGCTGGAGGAAATTGGCTCACTAGGCCAGACCTCACTTCCTTCCTAGTGGCCCTCTCCACAGTCCAGCTGCTGAGTAGGGACTTTCAAATAGCATACTAGAACTAGGTGCTTCAACTAGTCCAGTGTTCTCCAACCTTGGGTCCCCAGATGTTTTTGGCCTACAACTCCCAGCATGCCCCAGCCAGCATAGCTGGCTGGGGCATGCTGGGAGTTGTAGGCCAAAAACATCTGGGGACCCAAGGTTGGAGAACACTGAACTAGTCTTTCCTGATCCAGCTCCCATCAATTTCAATGCTACTTGCACCAGTGTAGTAGATCTCCAACTACCATGCTGCAGAACCAGCAGCTGCTGTTCCTTACCACTTGCTCAGGTATCCCACCTAATGGTCACTAATGGTTCGCAATCCAACGCGCAGCCCGTGAACCTCCAACAACCCAACAAGAGAAGAAAACAAGCAAGCCAATGCTGTTCTATTGGATTTGCTTGCTTCCATGGGTTTGGAAAACAATTGGCCTGAGTAATTATGAAAGCTTATTACATGCACACTCCCCCACTGTGGCAGAAGGGGAAAAACAAAACAAACATGTCCTACAAAAAATAGTTTATTAATATTAATACAATTGTCTTTCCACTTTATATTCACATATATTAATATAAAACTAAATGTATTGTTACACTCCTGCATCCTGCTTCTGAGAGGTGAGGAGTTTCAGGGGCTCCAGGTTCCCAAGGAGGATGACACTGGAGGCTTGTGGCGTTTCTTTTATGAAAGGTTTATTTACATTGAGCACAAAATGAAGGCCCACAGCCTTCCCCAGTCCAAGAGGTCTCTGTCTCCCATCAACTGCCTAAGGATTTTCTCCAGGGATCCCCAGTCTCTTCTCACTCATCCCTCCAAAACTCCAGCCTGGCTTCCTGCTACCCCCTAGGTCTCACTTGGCCTCTCCCCTTGGCCTGGCAGAACAAGAGCTGCCTGCTCAAGTAGCTACCGAGTGTAGCTACAGGAGGGGGAATCCTGAATCACTTTGTAATCAGAGGCACCAAGTTACAAGGGGTCCCTGAAAGGTAATTTAGACTGACCCCAAGCACGTCACAATATAGTCGAAACGAACATCTCTAGGGCGGGAACAGGGTTAGAGGCTCCCATCCCAGACTGGAATTGGGAGTGGGGTCATGTCAGGGGTTGTGAAGGGGGAAAAGAGGCTATCGGGGCGGGGTACCAAGATCCCCCTCCAACAGATGAATCAATTCTGTGTGAGTTAGTTTAGTGCCATGGGTGTGTATGTGTATGAAAGAGCCAATGGAAGTGTGCCCCCAAAGCCTAGGAGTGGGGTTCAAATTGAATGGAAACAATGCCAAAGGCTTCCTTGGCCTTAAGGAAGATCCTGTTCACTCTTCCCCACCCCAACACAGGCTCTGTACCTTTAGCAAGTGTAACAGGTGGAAGTTCAATAAGATATATGCTTCCCCTGTAACTATTCCCAAGCCAGGAATGGCTACACCTGCTGAATTTCTGTGTCTGCCACAGAAAAGGCACACAGCCTACGTGGGAAAGAGCAGCAGCTTTTCTGTGCACACCCCCCCCCCCACTCAGTATCAATGAATGGACAGGAACTTGCTCAAGCGTTTTAAAACTGAGGGCCAGTTTCCTGGTGTTCAGTGTTTTGCAGAAGGAAGAGTCTCCCCGTTGCTTCAGGAAGCCAAAACTTGTTTGAACGCTTCTGACAGACTGAAACCAGACACCTTGGCATCCTGGCTCCAGTCTTCATTTTAAAAGTCAAACCAATTCCACTTCCCACACCGGCCCGCCCGCAAGAACGCAGCTGGCTCCTCTTCCTTTTCCGCGTCCAGAGAGAAAGCCGCTCTCGTAAAATGGCTGCTGGGGGGGGGGGTGGGCGGGCGGGCGGGCAAGCATCCTTTCCAAAATGGCTGCTGTCATCTTCCAACGCTCTTATCCCACAATAAGGCGGCCACACCCTGCCAAAAGTAGAGGCAGCCACTGCTGCCCCCTGCAAACATTTCCCCCCATCAATATGCTTGAATTTTACAAGAAAATAAGAGGAGATAAAGGAGATAGGTGAGATGTTGCACCGGTGCAAATTTGAAGGGGGTGGTGTGGTAAAGAAACACCTTTTCCACAAGGGAAGGCCATTTTATTTCTTCGGCCTATTGCTGGGTAGAGAAAAATACTAGCCTCTTATTTTCAGTCCCCCCACACAAAAATGTCTGGCAACTGGGGCAGTGCACACTATGTAACACCCCCTCCATTGGCTCTAGACCGATTACTTAACAGCAGTAGTGATGGAGCAAGTTCAGTCGGGGTATTTGGTAGCCAGCAGGGCCATGTCCTTTTGACAAGAGCCGGTCCAGCCCTTGTAGAGCCGGCAAATGCTGTAGCCTCTGAGTTTCTTGAGGAAGACGTTGTCAGTCTCTGGTAGCTTAGCGGGCGTTGCTGGGCCAGGTGCAACGCCCAGGGAGGCCATGATGGATTTAAGGTTGCCCACCAAACCGAGGCAGTGCACACCCACCGTCTCGAGCTGGCGATGCAGCTCTGCAGCCGAGGGGTTCAGCTCGGCCTGTTGGCACTTCACGGCCGCCAGGAACTCTGGGAAGTTGGAGAAGACGGTGGCGTTCTGCTGCAGCCGCTCGGCGTCGCTAAGGTCCCGCCGGGCCTTGGAAGAAAGCGGCAGTGGCAGTCCTTCGAAGGGCTCAATGGGAGGGTTAAAATCGGCATCCCCAAAGGGCTGCCCCTGATGAAACTCCTGAAAAAGAAAAAGAAAAAAGACTTACCTAGGGTGGCCACTGGCACAGCACCCAAAAAGAGGACAGAGGAGGATGCCAATTTGCATGACATTTGCACATGCATAGATACACATTTAGAAATAAGAGCTATGCTTTAAATCAGTGTTCTCCAACCTTGGGTCCCCAGATGTTTTTGGCCTACAACTCCCAGCATGCCCCAGCCAGCTATGCTGGCTGGGGCATGCTGGGAGTTGTAGGCCAAAAACATCTGGGGACCCAAGGTTGGAGAACACTGATTTAAATAGAAACGTAAGACATCTCACCATAGTGAGGAAGCTGCCCAGGTGACCTGTGTGTCTGCTCAGTCGGCTGCCCAGGTGGTAACTTTTGATGAGCAGCTGCAGGGCCCTTCCCTGTTCTCCCTCCTTCTGGTTCTTTATGTTTAATCCAGACTCCGGACTGGACAGCCAATCAAACAGAGGACACTTTCAGATAGAGAGCTGCCCTCTGCCAGCTCTCCAAAATAGAGTAGTGTCCTCTGTAAAGCAGGACACCTGGCCACCATAGGCACACAAGACAGTCAAAATCTTTGGCCCTGAAGTCTGGATTCTTCAGGAGGATCCTCCTAGTTATAACATTTGTGTCCCACCCTTCCTCAAAGGAACTCTCGAGTGGGTGGTGTTGGGGCATGAGGCTATCATTTTTTCTCTTCACACCAACCTTGCGTGATTGTTTTAGGTTTGGCCAAGATTCTGCAGTTAGCACAAAGTCAATCCGAATAGCGCAATCTGACGGATTATAGGATTCTAATCTGAGGTGGTGGGGATGGGGGAAAGAGGAGGAGACATTCAAAAACATGCCTCTGAGCATACACTAAGTAACTGCAACCTACCCTTCTGAGCCCATCTCACTCCCCCCCCCGCCCCGACAAAAAAGCCCTAGTTCTGTGCTCAATATTATGCAAACCAATACCATTTTGCACCTTCCTCCAGCAGTACTGTGAATGACTTCGAGGCCTTGGTTGAAGGGCCAGGCCTAAGCACCATAACCCTAAATAACCTTTTGCAGACCCAGCCCGCTTCATCTCTATAGCTATGAGGACTAGAAGCTTATCCTCAACCTCACTTTAAAAAAGGGGGGGGGGAAGTAATCCAGACGTTTTGCAGCATTCCACAACTAGTTCTATGTGGCTGATGTCCCAGGAAATGTACAGTTTAGCTGAATAACCCACCACCAAACCCTTAAAGAGCTGCGCACGCACGCACGCACGCACGCACGCACGCACGCACGCACGCACGCACGCACACACACACACACACACACACACCTCCCCATTAATCTTTCTTGCACACTCTCAGAAGAACTCACGTAGTTAGATAGCAGCTGTTCCGAGCCATCATGCATGAGGATTGTCAAGTTGTGCGTTTTTTTTATCTTGACCGCTAGTTCTTGCTGGGGCCAAGAGGACGAAGAGGAGAGGCGTCTTGGTAAGTCCACTGCAGACAGAACGAAGTGGGCTTAAAGTTAAGACATGTACAAATATCTCTGGACCCTACTAACAGCCCACATTTTCTCAGGCAAAGGGGACTTCAAGGACACTTGTTGCCGTGGGGGGAGAAGAGAGAGGGGAAGGGAATGAATGAAACATGTCATGACCTAGAGTACACCCAGCACCTGTGCAGCTAGCGTTGGACGCGTAAAGGGCCTTTGGGTTTCTCAGACACTAGCAACCAGTGTACTGCAGAGCAAGTCACTTTGACAGGGAAGAGAGCTTCCAAGGCAGATATGGCATGGTGGGTGGGGTCTACCGTTCAGAGTAAAACAAAAACACACACACACAGCACCCCACACTGGATATGCCTGGAGTCAGCTGGGATCCAAAGAAAGAGCTCCCCAGGGACTGCATGGGACAGCTTTTCACCCAGTAAAATAACCCAATGGTTAGAGAGACCAGGAGCCATTGAGCAAACGGTGAAAAGGCACAGCCAAAATGCTGCTGTCCTTTATTTCAAGACTTTTAAAAGTTGCCCTTCAGCTTGGGGCAGCATTCAAAGTTCAAACTCATAGAACAAAATCCAGCCAGGACAGAAATAGATGGCTTCTATGGCAGACTCTCAGGAAGAATGTTTTAAACATGCCCTACTACAAAACCCACGTGTCAAATCTGAAAGGTACAAGTGTGCATAAGTTCAGTTGCAGTTTTCTCTTTTAAAATACAGTATAATGGAAGCCCGGTCCTTTTCCATGATGGCAGGGGTGGACAACTTGTAGGCCAAGACTCCTGGAAGGCCACAACTCCCATCAGCCCTATCCGGCATAGCCAATGGTGAGGACTGATGGGAGTCCTAGGCCAAATCAAGTGCCCCCCCCACCGCGTTATGGCATGCAGTGTTCCCTCCATCCCCAATTGAACGACATGCTTCTGAGGCACCCCTGCAGCCTTCAGAGCTGACGTAATGGGCATTGTATTTTGTACTTTGGCGCCTGTGCACAAGTAAAGACATTTTGAACCGACCTACTTTGCAGGGCTGTTGGACGGATTTGTGATAATATGCAAAGCATCTTGTGCACTGTTAATGCATACAGAATGGAGAGAGACTTGAAGTAAACACAGTGCCTCCGTATCCCACAACTGTAATCATCTGAGTCGGAGCCCGACCTCACAGTGGAAAATCACAGAGCTGTCGAGAGAACGGTTCACAGCTAACCCCCCTCGATCGGGGTGGGCAGCCCACAGGCTGCATGTGGCTCTTGGCCAGTGTGGGGGAGCCCCACTGATCAGGGTTGTCACAGGGGGTGGGGTGGGGAGAGGCTTTAGCCTCCCCCAACAAACCTGAAGCATCCGGGATTGCGGCTTCCCCGCTGCTGATGGTGGTGGGGACACAGCAATTCTAATCAGGTTTGCCGACCAACCACTGCACAAGGCCCTCAGGGCCCAAAAAGGTTACCTATCCCTGCCCTAGATGAATATCAGTTCATCAACACCAGTGTTCTCCAACCTTGGGTCCCCAGATATTTTTGGCCTACAACTCCCAGCATGCCCCAGCCAACACACTGCAGAAGGCAAAGGCTTCCTTCATTTCCTTCTCAGGCACAGTCCACCCCGCCCAGAGACACAATTCCTATGTGCACCGTGATCACAGGCACAGGCACGTCCCTTTCTCGGGGCTCACCCTCCTGATCCTTCCAGGAATTTCCTCCTCCACAGCCTCTTTGGCTTATTCAATGCAATCACCTTCAACTACACTGGTCATGCGGTTTCCATCCTATACCTGAACGCTGTGCAGCAGCAAGCAAGACATTTTGGAAGCGCTAAAGGAATCCAGAAGTGGGGGAAGAGAACATGGAAGTCCTTGGGTGGTGGTGGTGGGGGGGGGCTGTGCGGGAAGCCCACGGAGGGCCCTGAGTTACTTATAATAAAAGTGAACTCTGATGGTTTGCGGGACCTCTCCTGGGCGTCTGCAGAGGTTCCAGGACTTTTGGCTCACAGCCTTCCCCAACCGGATGCCCTCCAGATGTGTTGGACTACAATTCCCAGCATCCCCCAGCCTGCCACGCCAGCTTAGAGGTACCAAGTCTTTTGGCTTAGACAAGCAGACGTGAGGCTTTCAATTTCCACATGGTACGCAGACTCATCCAGTCCAGCCCGGTTTGCATTAACTGGCAGCACCTCCCAGGGTCTCTGGTTTCCCAGTGGGAAAAGGACAACGAAGACGATTGAAGAGGCTGCTGCTGGAAAGCCTCCCCTGCCAAGAAAGCCTGAAGGGTTTCAGGCGGTGTAGCTTAGGACAAAGAAACAACAGAGGGGGAGTGGAGACAGGAGGACAGAGGTTTATAAAAGCTAGAGAGGGAGAGAGAAAATATTCTCTCATATATAATACTAGGACTCAGTGTCTACGGAAAAGAATACACGGACACAAATCTGACAGTGGCAATATGAGCTGAAGGCAAAGTTAAAATACCCGATTTTTATACAACATGGCGTGATTTTATTTCATATACAAATCAGGGTCATAAGCAGCAACATCCATCAAAGTCTGCCCTCAGATTATGGAAGAGAGACTAAAGGCACAATCTTATGCATGTTTAGATAGAAAAAAGGCCCACAATGCCAGGCCCTAACAGTGCAGTCCTATGCATGTCTACTCAGAAGTAAGTCCCACTTAATTTAATTGGACTTACCCCCAGGTAAGAAGGTATAGGATTGCAGCCAAAATACAATTTCCTGTTAAGAATCATAAAGGAAATATCTGAGCAGCCAATACATTCCACTCATATTTTTGCCTGTAAAATAAAGGTGGGGGAATTACTCTTTGACAACTACTACGGTAGATTTAAACTTCATGTAGTTACATTTGTTTGTTTGTATGTTTGTCTTTGTACTTGGAAAAATAATAACATCTGTATGAAGAAAATAAAAGGAATGGTAATATTCAAAAATCGGTGGGAGAACACTTCAGCCTCCCGGGACACTCTCTCGCTGACAAAGTGGCCCTTGGAGCAATTCAAAGGGAGATTAGAAGGGCTGAGTTACAATTCATCACCAGAGCCTTAAATCAGGATAAAGGTCTCCCCCCGCCCCCATCACAGTACATGTGTTAATTGGGTTTCCTAGTGCCAGGATGTTTGTATTATTTTGTGCATAACCGCTGTTAATAACGTGATTGTGTTGCTGTCTGTACTTTCTGCATTTAATTCCCATCCATCCTCACTGTGTTCACCATCACCCTCACCTCCGTTATACTATATATTTACCAGGAACTCTTGATGAAGTTGACTATGGTCCTTGAAAGCTTATGCCATAATAAATATGTTAGTCTTTACGGTGCCAGAAGAATCTTTGCTGTGTTATGTCTACTGCAGCAAAAACAACTACCCTTCTGGGAACTAGAACGCAACAAGAGCCCTGCTGGATCAGATCAAAGGCCTGTCTAGTCTAGCATTCTGTTTGCACAGTGGCCAACTAGATACCTATATGAAGCCCACATGCAGGACATGAACGCACACACACAGCCCATGTTCCCCAGCAACTGGAGGTAGCATATAGCCATCAGAACTAGTAGTCATGGATACCTTTATCCTCCATGAATTTGTCTAATCTCTCCCCCCCCCCCCCATTCAAGTCATCCAAGTTGGTGGCCGTCACTACATGCTGTAGTCACAAATTCCATACAAAAGAGAAGAACCCATGATCCTCCAATGAAATTGTTTGGCAGCAGCTTCTGGACAGGCCAGAGAGAGAATTCCAGGGAGAATTCCAGGGAGAATGGATCTATCAACAGTTTGTAGCCATGATAACCAAATGGAGCCTCCATGTCCAGGGTCAGTATACCAGATGCTGGGGGCAGAGAACAGGGAGGGCTGCTCCCTTCGTGGCCTGCTTGTGGCCCTCCCGGAGACACCTGGCCAGCCACACTGGGAAATAAAATGCCGAACCAGAGAGATGGACCTTTGGTCTTATCCAGAAGAGACCTTCCATGTCACTAGCTGTGACCCTTTCACTGAGGGGTGGGCAACTTGAATCCCACCAGATGTTTTGGCCTACAACTCCCATCACCCCTCATCATTGGCTATGCTGGCTAGGGCTGATGGGAGTTGTAGGCCAAAACATCTGGCGGGCCACAAGTGGCCCATCCCTGAGAAATGCCAAGAATTGCACCTGGACACTCTGAAGAAAAAGCGCATGCTCCGTGACTGGGGATCCCAACCCGCATGCAGGAAAGCTGCTTCCAAGTTCCCTTCGAGACTGGCCCCAGTCAATGATTAACTCTGACCTCAGCTGCAGAAGTGAGAAGCAGGTACATGAATGATCTTTTATTTGTTGCTCTCATGGGGGCAGGGTGTGTAGGGGGGGGGGGGGAAGGGAAGAAGAGTGGCCGGTTGCCGGACAGATGGGCGATTAATAAATGTAAATAATAAATAAATAATAAATAAATAAATAAGAGAGTATTACTAAGTTTTCCAGTTAAGGAGGAGCTGGCACTGCCAGAGAAGGTGGAGATGGAAAGGGATGGGTAGAACTGGCTTAACCCTTTTCTGTCAAGTAAGGAGAGGCAAGCAAAAGAAGCAAGAGCTGAAGACAGAGAGGGGCAGTGGACCGGAAGCTCTTGCATAGGATGGCTGGATGCCACAGAAGACAGACTCCTGCATCCTTCATAATTGTGTGGAAGAGGGAGCTTCAGCAAGTGTAGCTTTGCATTACAAACGATACCGCTCACATTAGTGAGAGCCAGTGTGGCGTAGTGGTGAGAGTGTTGGGCTGGGACTTGGGAGATCCGGGTTCTAGTCCCCACTCAGCCATGAAGCTCACTGGGTGACTTTGGGCCAGTCACTGACTCTCAGCCTCACCTACCTCACAGGTTTGTTGTGAGGATAAAATGGAGAGGAGGAGGAGGATTATGTAAGCCACCTTGGGTTCCTTGCAGGAAAAAAGGCGGGGTATAAATATAATAAAATAAAAACAAATAAATAAGTCAAAGTCCATTTACAAGCCTGGTTGCGTGTAGCATGTTAAGAACTGCCTCCAAGCAATCAGACAACTCCCCACCACCACCACACAAGGATGTGTAAACTACAGTTTTAAAAACAACAACAAAAGGTAGCTGTGTTGACCAGAAGAAAAATTCCAAAATCCATATTGGTGTATCCATAATACCTTTCTTACGTCAACCAAAAGATTACAAAAATGGTGCAAGATGTCGAGCTCTCCAGATCTCTTCATCAGGCAAGATTATCCTGATGAGAAGGTCTGGAGAGCTCAAAAGTTTGCACAAGGTGTGTGATCTTTCGGTTGACCTAAGAAATGTATTACACCAATATGGGTTGTACGTTTTATTCTATTTTTTTTTTTAAAAGTTGGCTCTCTCCTTTCAGGTTATTTATTTATTTATACCCTGCCTTTTTTTTCCTGCAAGGAACCCAAGGCGGCTTCACCAGTGGCATTATATATTGGCAGGCCAGCCAGCCAATAAGTGTCTCTGTGGGCTTATTGGGAGTTACAGTGCCAAAAAGATGATTCTCACCTCCACCCCCCCCCCCTGCAGTGACATGGATTCACTTCCAGCGACTTAAACTCCACTGGGACGCAAGGTGCCACCCCATCCAGAGACATCGAAGTCTTATTTAACCATGTTTTACAAACTTCTGCCATTTCCCATCATGGAAGCTGGACAGGACTGCACAACTTACAATTCGCCAAGCTGAACCAAAGCCCTACAACCCCGAGGTCTGGCTCAAGAAACCGCCTGGATTTGCTTCCTGCACAGGACTACAAAAGAGGGAGAGAAGAGATAGTTGAGCACCTGTCAGGCCAGAATACCTGGCTGGTCAGCTGGCTACCTCACAAGTTGCACTGGGCCAGACATTCAGAAAATCTAAAAATCTAATTTACTTTTATTCTACACTTCCTCCTCAGAGTGGCCTATTATGGTCCTCTTTCCTCCCACGCTGCCAGTCCCATGTTATCACAAAAATCCTGCAAGGTGGGTTAGGCCGAGAGAGAGAGACTGGCCTAAGATCACTTAAAGAGCTGCATGACAGCATGACCGACTGGGAATTTGAACCCAGGTCTCGGCAGTCCTAGTCCAACAATCTAGCCATAAAAGGCTCAGCTGCTAACACAAACCCCTTTCCCTACACACTCCTTAAGCCAGCCTTCCCCAACCCGGTGCCCTACAACTCCCAGTCCCAGCACACCTGACTATTGGCCATGCTGGCTGGGGAACTCATCGAAAAAATCTGGATAAGAGAAGAGATCCCAGAAGACTTCAGGGATGCCATAATTATCACCCTCTTTAAGAAGGGTGATAGAACAGACTGTGGAAACTATCGGGGCATTTCTCTCCTAGCAACCGCAGGTAAAATATTTGCTAGGATTCTCGCAAACCGTCTTCTATCTATTTCAGAAGAGATCCTCCCTGAAACTCAATATGGTTTCCGCCCCTCTAGAGGAACAGTAGACATGATTTTTACTGCACGTCAGCTCCAAGAAAAATGCCGGGAGCAAAATCAACCCCTTTATATGGCATTTATCGATTTGGCTAAGGCCTTTGATACTGTAGACCGTACAGCTCTCTGGACTATCCTTATGAAAATTGGATGCCCCAATAAATTTGTGAATATCTTGCGACTTCTCCATGACAACATGACGGCAACGGTTTTGGACAACAACGGCTCTCATGGTGCTCCATTTAAAGTGGGATCAGGTGTTAAACAGGGATGTGTTATCGCCCCAACATTATTTGCCATTTTCATCGCCATGGTTTTACATCTTGTCGAGGGGAAACTTCCCACCGGTGTGGGAATTATATATCGAACAGATGGAAAGCTTTTAATCTCAGCAGGCTGAAAGCAAAAAGTAAGGTAATTACAACCTCCGTTGTGGAACTTCAGTATGCTGATGATAATGTGGTCTCCGCACATTCAGAGGATGATCTCCAAACTATCCTAAATGCTTTTGCAGAAGCATACGAAAAACTTGGTCTCTCACTTAACATCAAAAAAACCAAAGTGCTTCATCAGCAAGTGCAAGCCAATCCTTTGGTGATGCCATCTATCCAGCTTGGCGGGACAATACTGGAAAATGTCGATCATTTTCTCTATCTTGGCAGCTATCTTTCTGTTACAGCTAACATCGACAGTGAAATCCAGCATCGTCTGAGCTCCGCAAGTGCCGCATTTTCTCGAATGAAACATAGAGTGTTCGAGGATCGGGATATTTGTAAGAAGACCAAAACACTGGTTTATGAAGCCATTGTATTACCAACTTTATTGTATGCCTGCGAAACATGGACTATCTATAAACGTCACTTCCACCTCCTTGAAAGGTTTCATCAACGTTGCCTCCGGAAAATCCTGCAAATTACTTGGGAAGATAGGCGAACAAATGTCAGTGTACTGGAAGAAGCAAAGACTACTAGCATTGAAAAAATGATCCTTCAACGCCAACTTCAGTGGACCGGTCACGTTGTTCGAATGCCTGACTGCCGTCTCCCAAAGCAGTTACTTTACTCCCAACTCAAGGATGGAAAGCGGAATATCGGTGGTCAATATAAGAGGTTTAAAGATGTTCATAAGGCAAATCTAAAAAAATGCAATATAAACATCGAAAACTGGGAAGCTCTGGCCCATGAACGATCTAAATGGAGGTTGGCCTTTCACAAAGGTTCCATGGACTTTGAAGAAGCCCGAGTGCAAGGTGAAAGGGAGAAACGTGCTAAGCGAAAAGCACGTCAAATGAATCCTTTACAGGACCATCTTCTATCTGGTAACCTGTGTCCTCACTGTGGGAAGCTATGTGGATCTAGAATTGGCCTCCACAGTCACTTACGGACCCATCGCTAGAGTCTACACAATCTTCTTTAGAATCTCCTCCTTTTATCCCGGAAGACAATCTTACTCGGTCACGAGTGATCGCCTGATGATGATGATGATAGGAAGTGAAGTTCAAGGCAGCTGGAGGGTGGTAAGTTGGGGGAGGCTGCCTTAAGCCTGTATGTTGCTTGTTAAAATTCACATGCTTCCTCCAAATTTTACACTGCTGCAATTCTGCTACCCTCTTATAAAGTTGCCAACTGACCAGAACACTGCCTAACTTGTTCCTATGCCTTTAACAGCAGCAGCTTGAGCTGCAGAAGTCAGCAGACCAGCCCTTTCATAGTATACAGAAACTGGCATGACCTCCCCCTAATGCCTGCAGATGGATCTACTGTTAAAGGTACAGGAGCAACACATTGCCAATATTTTTAACAACCTGAGGGTGCACATTTAAGGTCACTTAATGCAGGGGATATGAGACATAATGAAGAGTGTAATTTCCCCATACTTTTGAAGGTGGAACTGGAGATCATTGTCTGGCAATTCTAAATACAGAAGGGGGAGGGAAATCTAATGATTATCATCATTACCATCTTAGCATTTATTAGGTATATAGCAACATCAAGGTGCACTGTACAAGATAAAAAGGTTCCTGCCTTCTGGAACTTATAATCTAAAGTTCAACACCGGGGAAAGAAAATGCAATTATTTCCATTACACGTACTTTGGTTTAGCTATAGTTTATATAGCGTTTCCAGCTGTTCAAAGTGCTTCCATGCACATTATCTTGCTGTTATCCTGACAGCAACCCTGCAGGTAGGTCAGAATTCTTCCCCTACTGCAGCTAGGAGACATCTGCGAAGGGAGCAGTTTGTTTAAGGTCACCCAATGTGTTCACGGCCACGGGGGGGGGGGGGGGGGGAGGGGGTTCTGAATCAGAGACTTCCCAATTCACAGCATCGCCTGTGAACCACAATGCTACACCAGCGATTTGAGATTCATTCACGCAGACGCCAAGCGCGTGGTGGTGGTGGTGGTGGGGCACCTTGCGTAAGAGTTTGAACAGGAACCAGCCCAGACAATTCTCCCACAAGCTCCCTGAGAAAAGATTTGCTTTCACTCACCAGCCTAGATGCACATCAGCTGATGCCGAGGGTAGTGCCAACCTTAAGTGACAGAACCTTTCACTACCTTAGACAGGTGTATTGACAGGGGACACTTATTACACAGTGCTCCTGCACCTTTAACAACTGCAGGATGGAGAGAGAATCAACAGGTGGAGCATACACACACACTTCCCCCCCCCTGCTCCCCCAGCCTACTTGCAGACCTAGGATACAGCCATCAAGGACATGGAAGTCCTGCCTTCAACAAGAAAAACCTTCACAAAATTGGAAGTTCTACTCGGGTGGTACCAAGAAAGAGCAGCCCCAGGCAAGCCGTCAACCCCCAACCACCCTTTTGCTCATGGGAGGTGCTAGGTACTGAAAGGATCCGGGGAGCAGGCCCACAGGCCCACAGACACACACACACACACACACAAGCACAAATTTGCATATGCAAATTTACACATGCTCTAAAGTCTGTTTGTGTCTTTAAAGGACCCCATCTCCTAAGTACACCCCTATTTGTCAAAAAGGGTGTATGGCCAGGGGAGAGGAGGGCACTGGATTTCGGGGGGGGGGGAACACCCACTCAGATTCAAGGTGGGGGGAGCAGGAGGTGAAGCACATGTGGGCAAAACGCCAGCTAATTCAGGGGGATGAGATGCCACAGAGATCTGGGCCCCTTTCCCTTTCTTTTGGCAAGTGCCCATGGACAGCAGGGCGATGGCCTCCCAGAGATTCAGGGCTCCAAATGAAAGATTTGGGGCAGCAGCCCTAGTGGGCTGTCCCCTAACATCGCCTCTGTCCTTGCTGCTCTAACCACACGCAGGACTGCTCGCTACATCCCAAACTGGCACCTCTCTCCCGCGAGTCCTTTTGCAAGCTGTCTGTGTCTGACCGAGGAACAAGAATTACGTAAACAAAACAAACAAACAAACCAGCCCGATCGAGGGCAGCTTTTTGTGCAACCAGGTAAAAAAGCAACGCAGTCTCACCTGTCCACGTCTCCAGATCGACCTACCGTTAGGGGGCACAAGAGCGGGAATAAAAGAAGTGGACAACCCCGTATACCAGCCTTACCCACCCCACAAACCCAGCGCCCTCCAGGGTGTGCGTGTGCTGGACTACAACTCCCATCATCCCCGCTGGGGATGATGGGAGTTGTAGTTCAGCGCCCGCCCCCCCCCCTTGGAGGGCTCCCGGTTTGCGGGGAAGGGAAGGCTGTAACATTCCTTCCTTCCTGCCCCTCGCTCCATTTCTTCCCAAGTTAAAAAGTAACTTCGGAAACTTCCACGGTAAGGAGAAGTCCGCAGATACACGTGACAGCGAAACTTTTTCACGCACGCACACAACGCCCCCGTCCCCGGCTCATCGCTGGCTCCACATCGGATTTACGGCGCCGTTAGGGTAGGACTTTGGGGCAAAAGTGCAGGGCCCCATTCAGCAGGCGCCCCCCCCCCCGCCTTACCACAGTTTAAAGTCAGCGAAATAATGCACATTACCGCCTGGGGGGCGGCAGCGGCGGCAGCGGAAGCGGGAGAAGAGCCCAGACTCTTAAAATTGTACCACTGACTGGTCACCCCACTTTCTCGCCATGCCTCCCCCCTACCTGAGAGCACCTCCATGCTGCTGCTGCTGCTGCTGCTGCTGCTGCTGCTGCGCCTTCCACTCCCTCCTCGGATTAGCGCCACTTGTTGCGTGTCCCTTCCTCGCTCGGTTTTAAAGGGAGCATCGGGTCTGCCCCCTCGCCCCTGCCCAATCCCCGGTCCCCTCCTCCTGCCCCCTCCCATCCACGCATACCACGCGGCTGAGATCACCCGAGCCGGCAGCGTGAGCTAATCTCCCCCCCCCCCCGCCGCGACACTTGGTAGCGACCCCGCGGCGCATCAAAGAGAGGGCGGCGAGGGCGGGCCCACCGGATGGGGTGGGCGGGTGCGGGGGCTCCGTCCGTCCGTTCGTTCCCCCTCTCCCAAACCAAACCCACCCCGACGTCTCTCCTTGGGCCTTGAGAGTGGCTCCACTCGCCCTAGCCGAGAAGGCATCGCGTGGGACTTAAAGGAGTAGCAGCAGTTCCATTTCTTTTTCTTTTCTGGACCATGGGGGTGTGTGGGGGAGGAGAGAGAAGATCCGGGGGGGGGGAAGCCCGCTCACTTTTATGTCAGTTTGTTTATTTATTTATTTCATATACTTCTGTTCCGCGCTTCAAACCTGAAAGGTTTTCTAGAGCGTCTAACTAGCGGGTCAAAATATTAAAACCACCGCGAAACTCCACTTACAAAACAGCAGACCGACAGAAAGAAAAGCAACGGTAAAAAAAGAAGAAAGAAAGAAAGAAAGAAATGGAAGGGTGTTGTGGCGCCTTAAAGGCTAACCCATTTGTTATGGCATAGCCATAAGCGCTCGTGGAATGCAGTCCACTTCATCGGGGGCATGAATTGCATAGCCCACGAAAGCTTGTGCCAGTATAAAGGGGTTAGTCTTTAAGGTGCCACAAGACTCTGGTCTGTTTTGGGGTTGTTGTTTTTTTCTTCTTGCTGCAAATGGCTACCCCGCTAGAAACATAACAGAGCAATCTTATGCATGTCTACTCTGAGAAGTAAACCCCATTGAGTTCAATGGGATACTCCCAGAGCCGTCACGAGTATGAGATTTCGAGCCCTAAAAGTCACATAAAAGCCAGGCGGTAACAAGATTAAAACCACACCTAGGATTTCTGCTTCCTCCTCCTCCCTCTACTCCGGGTAAGATGTATCGGGCAATTGCTGAAGAGTTCTGTGTCACCAGGAACCCTGCACTCATTTTATTTTGGACATTTCTACACTGCTTTGCATACAATGCATAGTATCTGTGCCAGAACGGTTCACCTGACACCTGCTGAAGCTGATCCAATTAAAATATATATATATATCTGAGCTAGCCTTGGGCTGCGCAAATCCTATGTGGGTGCCCGTATAACCCTCCAAACTCGGAAGATTGCGAGCATCGAATTGAGGGCGGGAGGAGCGCCGCGGACAGGATTGCCGCCGTGCTCCCCACGCCCTCAAAAACATTTAGATCGGCCGTCTAAATGCTTTCCCCCTCCGCCCGAGGAGGAGAGGCTGAGGCACCGCCTGGATTCCTCGGAAGCTGGCAGTGCCTCGCTCCTCCTGGCCCCGGCCCCGGCCCCGCCGAAGGGAAGTCAGTCTTCCGGCTTCGGTTCCCAGCCGGCGTGGAAGGATTCGCGTCGGCTGCAGGACGGGGGCGGGGCGGCGGCGGCGGCGGCGGGGGGCTCCGAACTGCGACCTCGGATGGGATTTCCGAGGTCGCACAGGGGACTCCGACTTCTCCGATGGCCCTCCAGCCAGGCAAGGTCGGAGGGCCATAGGATTGTGACCTGAAGTTTAATGGGTTACAAAATCAACCCAAACGGTGCTGCCTTAAGTCAGGGGTGAGAAACCTCTGGCCCGCCATATATTGTTGGACTGCAACTCCCATCACCCCTGACCATTGGCCATGCTTGCTGGGGCTGATGGGAGTTGGAGTCCAGTAACATCTGGCAGGGACCAAGTTCCCCTATTGTAGGTTCTACTGAGCTCAATGGAACGGACTTCCAGTAAGTTTGTACAGGATTGCAGCCTCACAGGTGATCCGGAGCACATCTCTTTGGAAGCAAGTCCCAGGAAGAAATTTTTTTAGCTGGGCTTGCTGATTCAAGGACAGCTTTTGATTATTATTTTACACTTCCTTCTCTGAAAAACACCTGGATTGAGGTTTTGGTTGATATGCAAATGTAATTATCCAATCAATATCTAAGGTGACTAACGACAGTACAAACACAGTCATAAAATAGTAAAACGTAGAATGGCCATAAAATAATTAAGACATACTTTTACAGGAAATAAGGTCAAGGGATGGGGGGGGGGGGAAACAACCTAGCCAGCATATAATAAAAGAACACTGAAAACTCTGTTTAAGAAGGGAATGCCTACACTAAAAAAACAACAACACAAAAAACCCAGCAGCTGACTGGATCCAGTTCAGACACTGTTCTGAAAAATCTCATGGTGGGGCATGAACAAACATGCACATTTTAACACACATATGATGGAAGTGATGATGTGGGATATTATTTGCCCCTATGCAGTCCCTATGCCCCATCTATACCCCCTCTTTTGGAAAGGGCGGGAATTTTATTTATTTATTTATTTAATTTATTTATTTCATTTTTATACCGCCCAAGAGCCGTCATGAGGGAGGCCTTTCAGCAATTGATGGGATTGGACGTGCGCAGGTATGAGAATGCGTACATCCCACATAATTTGTTGAGCTGTGTGTGCAGCGTCAACATATGGAGACTTGCACAGAACTTTTATTCCCTTGTCACTATCAGATTGCTCCCTGTTGAAACTTAGACTTCCAATGCAGGGGCTTTTTCTCGCTGTCTTGTAGTCAGCGGTGGGGGAAAAAAAGTTAAAGGGGTTACCAGGAACAAAACTGGTGGACTTTGCATAACCTATTTAGATATGGGCCTAGTAATTTCACACCCACCCACTGCCCCCAATTTAATATCATACACAAAGCAGTTATATACAAGGAGGAGATGGATTTGGGGGAAACGTGAGGCCTGGTATGTCCAGGGCTGAGCCTCCTGCATCTTCTTCAAGAACAGTGCGGGGGACAGGGATGGAGCTAGCTTAATTTTTTTTTTAGACCCTGGGCATCGGGTGCAGTCCTGTGCATGTTTACACAGAAAAAAGTCTGACAACTCCCAGCATTCCCCAGCCAGTGATGGTGGCTGGGGAATGCTGGGAATTGTAGGACTTCCCCCCCCCCTGCATAAACATGCATAGGATTGCACCTTTAACGGTGTTGGGGGGGGGGGCTTTAGACGGCCATGCATATTACTTATGTCCTGAAACACACAGCTAACATTTCTCTTCGCTCCCAAAGGCCCTTCCATGTTTCACAACTGCTTCTGTATTTCTGATGTGTTCGAACAATAACGGCAACAAAACCGATAGGGAAAATATTTGCAATTTTAAAATTTTATTTATTCATTATTACATTCATCTCCCGCCTTTTCTCCTCTTGCAAGGAACCCAAGGCGGCTTACATGGTCCTCCTCTTCCTCTCCATTTTTCTCCTCACAACAACCCTGTGAGGTAGGTTTGGCTGAGAGTCAGTGACTGGCCCAAAGTCACCCAGTGAGCTTCATGGCCCAGCAGGGACATGTTCATCTCAATTAAATCATAGCACCATCACGACTACAGGAATAACGTGGAGTTTGCTTCTGTTGCCCTGATGCCCTCATCACCTGCCGCTCTCTGGGTGCTGGGGTGGTGGTGCTGGGCTGTGAACTTTGACCCCAAGGTCCAACCCTAGCTGCACTGCTGGCTGTGGGGTGTCGCAATGAGGAGCTGGGGTCTTTGACTGAAGGCTACCTGTCCTCTGAGACAAACTGGCTTTCAGCGTTCTGAAATGTTGCTGGTTGTTTTCCTTAAGGAAGCTGGCTGCTCGCCGGGATTTCCCCTTCCTCTGACGCTGGGAGAATGGAAAGTTTAGCCTCAGATCTGCAGAGAGACCGGGGAGGGGCCTGATGTGTTGTGCTGAGAAATGGCCAGGGGAGCTAGGATACTCACACCACCTCTGATGCAGGGATGGGGACTCGGACTCGAGGACTCGACTCGTGAGTCGGTCTGAGTCCCCCCTCTGACTCGAGTCGCACTCGAGTCCCAATATTTTTAATGGGACTCGAGACTCGACTCGGGACTGGAGACCAAGAACTCGTCAACATCCCTGCGTGATGCCACCTGCAGGTGCTGTCTGGACCTAGTTGCAGTAACAATCCAAGTTTATTTTTTTAAAATCATTTTCCTAAAATGCAACCTTTCAGACATTTTGGGGTCTGGCTGCCTCTGCCTGCCTGTTTGGGGTTCCCAGCCTCCTCTGCCTGCCTGGTCTCTTCTTAACCACTTCCACAGTTTGAATTGTCCAAGACAAAGGCCTCTGCCTGCCTGCCTGCTTTGGGGTCCCCTGCCTCCTCTGCCTGCCTGGTTATTCTGGGTTTGTCTGCCTGGTCTGTTCTTGTCAAAATCAGTGGCAGAATTTTGAAATAAAAAGGCACACTTGTGCCTAGAATTTATTTAAGCCACACATCTGAAGTAGCCTTATTTTGTTGGGAAAACCCCCCATTGATTTTAATAGGGACTCGTGACTCGTGAGTCACCATTTTGGACCAAGGACTTGGACTCGGACTCGGGTCCAAAGACTCGTGACTCGACTCGTGACTCGAGACCAAGGACTCTTCAACATCCCTGCTCTGATGCCAGCAGGCTCCACTGTACCCGACTAACGATCAGGCACAGTGTGTGTGTGTGTGTGTGTGTGTGTGTGTGTGTGTCCTCCTGAGGCACCTCCACCCCACTCAGTCTTCCCACTGGTATCCCAGGGGACACAGCGGGAGCACTGAGGGGAGCGGGGATGACCGCTGCCGAAAGTGCCCAATCCCACTCTTGGCAGGAGCATGGGGGGAAGCTGATGACAGCTACGCCAAGTGCCACTTGGGCACCTTGGTGGCTGTCATTGGGCAGAGCCCCTCGGCCAGAGCGGCAACCCTTTTTTTGCTGCTCTTGCCAAGGGGCTCTATAGCCTTTTTGGCTTCACCATGGCTTAGTGCGTCGTGCGGGGGTTTGGATGACACGCTAAAACAGTGTTCTCCAACCTTGGGTCCCCAGATGTTTTTGGCCTACAACTCCCAGCATGCCCCAGCCAGCCAGCGAACCCAGTCACTGTGTACAAAAGGGAGAACTTTATTCTCTTTGATTACATTCTTTAAAAGCACCCAATCTTACCCTTCCCCCATAGGGCTCATGGCTGTCCCCCACCCCTCTTCCTCACAGCAACCTCCACAGTGGGTGGCGGCCTGGGGGGGAAGAGGCCCTTTGCCATTTATTTATCATCAATGGCGCAGTCAGGGCTGAAACTTGGGGCCAAAGTCCAGCCTGGGAGGGCTGCATCCAGAGAGCAGCAGGTGATGAGAGCATCAACTGAAGCAGACTCCATTTTATTCCTGCAGTCGTGATGGTGCTATGATTTCAGTGAGTTGAAAATGCAAAACTGCACATGCTCAGAGGTTTTTTTTTTTAAAAAACAGGATTGGCAGTTTTGTTGTTGTATCCTGGTGGGGGGTTTTTTTGTTTTTTGTTTTGTTAGGAAATAGCTGGTTTTGCTTTATTGGAATCGCCGGGAAGGCTATTGAGAAAATGCTAACCCACCTCCCTTAAAACATTACAGGATGTCTGATTATGAAATGCAAATGCCAAATGTTTATGAGCAATCATTAAAATTATAAAATACAAATAAGAAAAAAGTAGTAATTAGAGGGAAGTATTAGAGGGAAGACACACAAAGACACAACACAAGCGGGTTCACAATGAATTCTGGGTAACTGGCATAAAAAGCAGTTGTCAAGATGACCTGGATGATATCCAAAAAGAAAATGCTGAGTTAAAGCATTATCACTTGGGCTACGGGGTTATTTGAGTAATCAGCAGGTATGAGACTATATTATTCCAGGTCAAACATGTACGTACTTAAGGTTTTTGCTTATCAATTAATGAGCAAAAAATATTGTGTAAGGTATACACATCAAAAGCTTGACATACAGATGTCTAAAAAAATAATAATCATAGACTTAGGTTTAATTAGCAATTTTTTAGTAAGGAGGTATCTTTTCAAAGGTGTTATTCTGAATTGATCTTACCTAGCCTGCAAGGTGTATGTGTAAGCCTTTTTTGGTATGTTTTAATTTTTTAGGAAAGTTTAGTAACAATAAGAAAATTAAGGGAGCAATCCTATAGCCCAGCGATGGCGAACCTATGGCACGCGTGCCACAGCTGGCACGCAGGGACCTCTCTGTGGGCACTCGAGCCATTGGTCGCCAGATCGCGAAAAGACCGTCCCCTTCTGCATTCAGCGTCGGGTTTCCATAGTAATTCCTCGCCACTCATTCCTCGCTGGCCTCCACAGGCAGGCACACTCCAACATCTCCACCCCCAGAAGCGGACTGCGCAGGCACCCAGCCCTCCTTCTAACAGACAGCTCAGAAGCACAACGCGCACACGCCCAAATCTTTGCGCGCCCGGTGAAGAGCCATGCCCTGAGACAGAGCGGGGCGCGATTAGCTAGTGCCCCCTCCTCCTTCCTGCCAAATTTAAGGCACTTTGAAATAAATAAGTTGGTTTTGTCTTGCCGTTTGGGCACTCGGGCTCAAAAAGGTTCGCCATCACTGCTATAGCCCCTAGTCAGTGTCTGAGGGGCCAAAGGATATTTCAGATTCCCCGATCTGAGGTCGGAGATGGTGCTCCAACCTCAGAGGGGGGAATCGGAGCTCCGACCCCACTCCCCCTTGCAGCCAGGCAGAAAGAACCGTGCTGGCCGCTCTTCAAGGTTGGGAACCCGACCTCGGAGAAGGGGCCGTTTTGGTGGGCAGGGAAGGGAGGAGACTAGAGAGGCCAGGATACCAGCGTTATCATGAGGCCTCTCCAGCCTCTTTCCCTCCTCTGATGCACCCCAGCCAGATAGATGAAAAGGCCTGGCTAGCGAAAAATGCAGGGCGGGACTGGGAAGGACAGGGAGGGGGAGATCCCCTCTGCCACTTCTCCTGCCCTGCATAGGATGCTCGTCAGCCTCTGAGTTCGGGGGCTTATGATCATCGAGGGACGGGGGGGGGGAAACCCAAAGAACTGCGCCCTAACACCGTGAGCCCTAGTTTATGGGACAGTAGATAATATGAGCTCTGAGGTAATTTCGACACAAAAAGCTATAAGTATGTATGAGGGTGCTTATTCTGGGAAGTTCACCTGGTCTATGTACAATACCTGTCAGGCTAGATAGCATATTCAAAACTGAATGGGGAACTTGGTACCCAGAATGAGATTTCTCCTTTTTAAGCTATTAGGACTAGAAGTCTAAAGAACAAGAAATGTTTAGGAAAGTCTATTTTCCGTTACGCTTTTAAGATCTAAGAATCTTTAGCAATTCTCTGTTTAACAAGAAGAAATGTTTTTATTTTATTTTACGCACTTTATTTATTTATTTATTCATCTTCTATACCGCCCAATAGCCGAAGCTCTCCGGGCAGCGTACAACAGTCAATTAAAAAATACAATAAAATACAGTTAAAAATATAAACAATAAAACATTATAAAAATTTAAAAGCAATTTTTAAAAATATCACCGACAAGTTAAAACACGACCACTAAAAACAATTTACCACCCCGCCGTATACCATTTAATTATTAAAAGCCTCAACGTAGAGGGCAGTCTTAACCTGGCGCCGAAAAGATAATAGAGTTGGTGCCAGGCAGGCCTCAGGGGGGAGCTTGTACCACAGTTGGGGGGGGGGCTACCACAGAAAAGGCCCTCCCCCTTGTCGCTGCCCTTCGAGCCTCACATGGAGGTGGCAGTCGGAGGAAGGCCCCAGATGTTGAAAGTAGTTTACGGGTAGATTGTGGTTGGGAGAGGCGTTATATTATGCACAAATATGTTACAAGTATATTTCTAATAAAAATGAAAAAATGGATCAAAAGATTTTCCCCTTACTAATTCTTGTTAGTACAAAACCAAAATTGAATCCACCTATAACCATTTTTGGTGCATGCTTTGTTTAAAGTGCATTGATCGGCTATAAGTAGTTAACTGGCAGCCAAAGGCTTCTTAAATACTGAAACTACAGTTTGAAAACACTCACCAAAAGTCAATCTGTTAACAGTTGTTCTAACATATCAGGAATGTAGAAGCGCTCGGAGCGCCTCAGAAATTTTAGAACAGAAAAGTAACTGAAAACAACAAGTGGGACCTGCAACAAAATATTGCAGTGTGTCCTCCTCTCCTAGCAGGAGGCTTCCTGTTCAGGGTTCCTTCCCAGCCCACCATGCCGGCCTCCAGGATATTATAAGCTGCAAGGAGCTCATAAGAACATAAGAAGAGCCCTGCTGGATCAGGCCAAGGGTCCATCTAGTCCAGCATTCTGTTCACACAGTGGCCAACCAGCTGCCCACGGGATCCCACAAGCAGGACATGAGTGCAACAGCACCCTCCCGCCCATGTTCCCCAGCCACTGGAAGCTCAAGCAAGGCATTCTACCTCCCACCCCTGGATTTTTCCATTTATCTTTTCCAACTGACCCCCAACTTTCCGTGGCTATCGAGCATGCCCAATCCTAACTGGGCTGTTGTGGGGTGGGGGCTCTTAGCATGAGGTGGCAGGGTTGTGAATGAGCCGGTAGATCGGCCTCATCACACACCCCGCCTGCCTTAGGATTTGCTCTGTTAGGTCTCTAGTCCAGAGATAGGCAACATGCAGCCCACGGGCCATAAACTGCCTCAATGGCATTTTGTGTGGCTCTCCTCCATGTTCCCCCTGCTGCGGAAATGTGGCTGCAGAGCTGTCCTCTGGTGGCCACTTTGACTTCTCCTCCCCGTGGGAAAGTCACAGCATTTTACTGCAGCTGATGTGGCCGCAGCTCTTACCTCCTCTTCTCCCCCAGGCAAAAGCCATGCCAATATCCTCTCCTGCTGTGGTGTTACATTAAAGCCTCCCCCCCCCACCTGAGCAATCAAGAGGAAGGATGCCTGTATGCATGTGTCACCTGGACACCCACCAACACATGTGATCCTCAGGGCTGTAGATGTCGCCCACCCCTGCTCTAAGCCCTCTGTCTTGTGGAGGTAGAAGGGAAAGCATGCAGGCCATATTCTACCCAATTTCTTATTCAGCAGTAATACGAATCAATAAACTGAAGCATATCAAGCTACCTGTATCTGTGCTCTGGTTGTTCTGCAATGATCTCATGTTATATTTATATACCCCTTGCACCAGTTATATAAGTGTGTGCACATATACACACACACACACACACACGTGTGTGTGTGTGTATGTATTATATATATATAATACATATACACACACATATATAAATATATATATATATTCAGTGCTTTTTTTCTGGAGAAAAAGGTACCGGAACTCTTGGATTACATTTCCTCGGGAGTAGATGGCGATTAAATTGTAATGCAATTAATAGAAGAAAAGGTGCTGGAACTCAGTTCCGGTGAGTTCCACCAGAAAAAAAGCCCTGTATATATTATAATAAAATAAAAACAGCATCAATAAAATCCAATAGCCCCCCCCCCCCCACTTTTTGACCCAAAGTAGGACAGGAAACTCATGGACTCTTGCTGTGATATTCCTAAACTCCAAGCCCCGCCCATGAGTGGGTGGAGCTTGCAGCGCATAAACCACAACTGGAAAATTGTAAGGCAGATCTTTTGAAAGAGCTTCTTTAAAATACGTCTCTCTGTGTGTGTTGGGATTGTTTTGACTTTGATAAGTGGGGGAGGAAGCCCCCTCCCAAAGGTCGACGCTCATTTTGGACAGGAGCCTTGCATCATTAACACCCCCTCAGTCTGAGCCCATCGTTTTCCCGTAATCCCAAATCCTCCTTGCCCCAAAGCACGTGGGTCTCCCAAATCCTGACTCACAGCTCTCGCTCCCCCCCCCCACCCGCGCCCCACTTAGCGAGCTGAGATAATGGTGACCCCAACTAACGCCTCTGACTCACCCCAATGAACTGAGAACAGCCGTATGGGAAGGTGCCTGAGCTCAGCGCCGATCCTCGGAAAGCCGCTTTTGAAGATTAATTGGGCCTGTCTCATAGGCTTTGCAAAGCGGCGGGGGGGGGGGGGGGTGGCGGCGTGGGAAAAGGAAAAATAAGAAAGCTGCGGGCAAAACAAGTACGTAATGGTAAAGTCCAAGGTGCTGAGGGTGCTACTTTGTTGTGCAATTGCCCTTTTCTTCTCTCTTAGGAAGTTCTCCTGAACACGTGCAGAGTGCATTTTCTCTTTCCGTTGAATAACAACTACCAGCCCCTGCCCTCCTGTATTTTGAGTTGCCACCATTTCTGGCACGGGCACTGTAGCTTTAACAGTCGTGCAGCAGGCAGACATTCAATAGATACAGTTCCTCTTGGAGATGCGGTGGTAGACAAGGCTGAACCTGGTGAATTTCTGCCTCATACAGCTGTAAAGGAACAGAGCCTCTACGGGGCAGAGTGGGAAGCGGCAGTCCTCCATATATGATGGAGAAAGCTGGGTGTGAATACTCTGGTAAGAAGAAAAGCACTCTGTATATGTTCTTTGGAACTTTCCTCTCCAACTAACTCTATAGTTACCCAGGAGGACGGGGAGTGTGGGTGGAAGCCAGTACCAGTGAATGCGTGATGGAGACACTCCCATAGGTAATAATGAATTGAAGTGCTGGTAAATTAATTTACTAGGTAAACTGATTAAAACTGATTTCGTTCATCCTAATACAGCTATTACCCTGCTGTGGCTTTTGATTTTTGTATGTTTTGGAGAATATCACATTAATCCATCTAGGAGAGGGATTTCAAAACTGGATGAAGATGAGTTTCTACCATCTGAAGTTAAGACATAACCTTTTAAGGGTTACCTGCTGTCCAACCCACTAGGTAATGCTACCCACATCGGCTTCTATTTTGCTAATATAAAGAATACCACATTTCTCTTTCCGTCTGCTCTCTGCCTCACAAGAGACCTGTATGATGCCATCATGACTGGAGACAGTTTTGTTTTGTGTAATTATATATATATATACACACACACACACACACACACACACACCTTGGGGTAGGGGGAACAGTCCTTATTGTTCTTTTGTCCCAGAAACTTTAGATCTGTTTTGCACCTAACAGAGACTAAGGGTGCAATCCTATGCATGTTTACACAGAAAAAAAGTCCTGTAACTTGCATGCAGCATGCCCCAGCCAGCTATGCCGGCTGGGGCATGCTGCGAGTTGTAGGACTTTTTTCTGTGTAAAACATGCATTGCGCCCTAATCTAATGAACAGCACCATCCTGTGCATTTCCTCAGAAGTAAGTCACATGGAGTTCAGTGGGTCTGACTCCCAAGTTAGTGTGGTTTAGAAGTGCAGCCAAACTCCCTTTTAAGACTGCAGGCTTTTGGGCTCCAGTGTCATATCCAGCTTTTTCTCTCTTAACACCTAGCCTCAAGAAGAGTTTTGTAGAAGAACTCGAAAGATTGCTGGCTATTTGGGGGACCATTTTAGTTGGTCCTAAGAAGGGTATTTTGCCCCATTGTGACTTTCCCCTTTAAAACCTGCAGCTCGACAATAAATGAACATTCTTTCTTAGCCCAAAGAAGAGCTCCATGAAATCAACAGTTTGTTCTGTGTTTTTGTTTGTTTGTTTGTTTGTTTGTCCCCCCCTCCCGCTTTTTTCCTCCCTGCATTTCCACCTGCAGGCTGGTCCATCATCCACCATTTCTCAAGAGGATGTAATCTTGTGCTCAGAGTGTCGACTTGTCCTGCTCTCCTAGTCACCAGAGGGCGCTCCTATAGTTGCAAATCCTTATGAAAAAAAAAAAAAAAATCCCTGAAAGAACTATATTATTTTCTTCCGATGGTGAACCGCCTTTTCCCCCCCGTTGTTTCTTTCTTTTTCCTCTCCCCCTTTTTGGCAAACGGAGGACAGGAAAAGAAGACAAAGAGAAGGAAGTAGAAAACCGATGGAGACCCAGCAGAGAGAATGATGAGCAGACGAGGAGGACTCGCATAAAAAAAAAAAAAAAAAGAGGGGGAGGGAGAGGGGAGAGAAAGGGAGGAATATCGACACAAATTGACAGAAGACGACAGATTGATGGAGACGCAGGCATGGGTGGACCGATGGATGACAGAGTGACGCATTTATTTCTAGCACCGTGATCCTTGCAGAGAGCAAGAGAAGAGGGGGACGGGCGGGCAGGGAAACAGGTAGAGGGGCAGAAAGGGAAAACGAGAAAAAGAAAGAAATGGGATAAAGAGCGCGAAAGAGCAGAAGCAAACGGTAAGCGACCCAGGGAGAAAGCTCTGGATTTTCTTCTCCGTCCACCTCTCACACAACAACTCTCCAAACTTGTAATTCCTGATGTCGGGACGTGCAGTTCGAGCTGAGACGCGGAGCAGGGCAAAAGATGACATCAAGAAAGTGATGGCAGCTATCGAACATGTCCGCAGATGGTGAGACTGGGGTGTGTGTGTGGGTCGGTTGGTAGTTGGCAAAGGAACTTTTGCAGAAATGCGACACGTTTGCCACAAGCAGACCTATCGATTTTTAGGCAGATTGTGAGTGGGGTCGTGCGGGTGACTTTTGGGGCCGCACAATGCGGTTCTGAGAATAAGCCCCATCTCATTTGGGGGGCTTGGCACCTGCGTTTTGGGATCCTCGGTTTTGCGGCCTCCATGCCAAGGTTTCATGCTGTGAAGCACGCGATTCATTTCAGGTGGCTTTGTGAACGGTTGCCAGATGCCATTTGGAATGGGAAATGTTGCATTGTACCATATATTTTTTTTACGACGTTGTGCCTGTTCTGCCTATCGGTGGAGATGGTGCAGGATCTGGTTCTAGATTCACCAGCAAAACACTCCCATGTGACTTCCTTTTCTGGAAGGGGCCTTTGAAAAACAGTACTTCCTTGTCTGGGGTTACGTTTCAATGTATCCATCATCTGTTGGGGCAACTTAGTGTTACCTGATCCCACATCCCCCTATCGGTCTGGCCCACTAGGAGGGCTGGCCCAACCCAGGAGGCAATACAGGCCTAGGACAGCAGGATTTCAGGGGCACCAAACTAATTGGGGGAAATGGACAATTTCCACCTCCAGCCATTTTTTATCATTTCAAAAATGAGAAAACTTTTTAAAAAGAGAGAGAGAGCAAAACTGAGCAGCAAAATTCAGTTCTGTCCAGGGTGCTTGATCTGTCATTCTGTCTGGGGATCTGTGACTGCTATTTTCTATACTAGTCTAATTATATTTGTACTCATTTATTTAATTAGATGCCTACCCTGTTTTTCAGACAGACATGGTCTCCCAAAGTGGCTCATCTCAAATAATAATAATAATAATAATAATAGGAGGAGGAGGAGGAGGAGACAGGCCCTACCATGAGACTTATAAACGAGAAAGCCAAAACACACAGGGAAGGGGGTAGGAGGGGGAAAAGTAGAAGAGGGAGATCAGTTCAAAGTGGAGAGTTATGAACAGGAATTTATATCCAGCTGGGGCCACGCTGATCTTCCCTCGCTGGTGGTATTGCTTGGATAGAGATGCTGCAACTGACCCACCCTGACCTGGTGGCAGAGGCCAGAGTGCCCTTCCTTTCGCTCTGCAGTCCCAGGGACTTCCTGATTCACAGCTCAGTCACTTAGTCTCTACACTACCCCAGCTGAGGAATGTGTGACAGGGCCTTCTCTGCTGTGGCCCTTAGACTGTGGAAAACATGTTTGTTTACATCCCTGCGTCACCTTTTGGGGAGAGTAACTAAAACATGGCTCTTTATGAAAGCATTTGGTCTGATTTACAGTACAATCCTATACATGTCTACTCACAGGTAAGTTCCATTCAGTTCAGTGGGACTTACTCCCAGGTAAGTGTGTATAGGATTGCAGCCTTAGGGCACAATCCTATGCATGTTTAGACAGGAAAAAAAATCCTGCAATTCCCAGCATTCCCCTGGCTGGGGATTGCTGGGAGTTGTAGGACTTTTTTTCTGTCTAAACATGCATAGGATTGATCCCTTAGTTCCTGTTGCCAGTCAGCTCCCGGCTGCCCCCTTTTTCTTTTGTGGCTGTTTTCAGAGTTTGTTTTATTTATTTGTTTATTGTTTTATTTCTGGTCTGGTTTTTAAAAAGTGGTTCTTTTTCAATGTTGTCATGACGAAACGCCTTGAGTGTTCTTTAATGGAATGGCAGGATGTGTGTGTGTGTGTGTGTGTGTGTGTGTATAATATTTAGAATTCTGTTCAAGTCACTTGGTTCTTTGTGGATATCTGGGATGGGTAGTGACAATGGGTGGTTCCCTGAGATGAAAAAGGTTGTGAGGCTCACATGGGGGCTGACCTGCCCTTCGCTCTTTTCTGTTTCCTAGGGAAAAACGGTGGGTGACTGTCGGGGATACATCTCTCCGAATCTACAAGTGGGTACCTATCGTGGATCCCCGGGATGAGGTAAGGGCGCTCTGTTTACTTTCTCCCCAAGTCCCCTTTCTTTTCTGCTTCTCGCCTTTCCTAATTTCTCTCCTCTCTTCCCCGCCTTAACAGGAGAAAAGGCGGCTGGCGGGCAGCAGCGAGCAGCAGAGGACGAAAGAGAGGAGGTCCCAGCTAGCCACCCTGCGCAGCAACCCTGCTCTGCTCATGTTGGACCTCAATGGTACATCTTGGAAGGTGGGGGACAGGAAAGGGGAGGAACGGCTCCGGCAGGTCAGGAAGGCGGGACTTTCCCAAGCCCCTCCCCTGCAAGCCCCTGCCTCCACAGCACTCCACTTGATTCTAGGCTTGATTTGATCTCCGAGGAGACCAGAAGAGACGCCACTTGATGCTTGTGGAGATCCACTTTTCTTTTAAAAAAATAACAATACAGGCAGTCCCCGGGTTACGAACGTCCCGACTTACGAACGACTCATACTTAAGAACGGACCGCCATCTATGTAAAAATCTGAGTTAAATACAATGGTTCGTACTTACGAACGCACGCACTAAACTTTGCGACACTTTGAGAACATTGCGCGGCTTTTGTTCCGACTTACATATACACATTCGACTTAAAGACAGACTTACGAACGGATCTCGTTCGTAACCCGGGGACGGCCTGTACTATTTTTTTTACTATCTGTGCCTATGCTGGTAATGCTGCTAGTGCAACCTGGCCATGTTGTCTGGGAATGATGGGAGTTGCAGTCCATCACATGTGGAGGGCACCAGGTTGGGGGAGGCTGATGTAGAAAGAGGGGAGGTGTTTGTTTTTAAAAGCAAAAAGGGCTTGAAAGGGAGGAGTTTAGAATCCTGCCCCCACGCCAATAGCCTCGTTCTGCAGCTTGCTTATCCACACCCCCCCCCCCTGCACTTTCCTAAGGTGCTTCTCTGCCAGCCAGAGCTCTGAAATCAGAAGTGATCCTGGCTGAGAGAAAAGCGCTGGCGGAGAATTGCCGGTGCGAGGAGGCAAGGCATGGCAGGGGAGAGGGTTCCGTACCCCTCACCCGTGAACCCAGTGTGCTTTTGAAACAGAGAATACAAGCGTATAAGGGTTAGACCAAGGGCCCGTCTAGTACAGGGGGTGTTGAACTTCTTTCCGCCTGAGGGCCAAATTTAATTCTGGAGAAGCTCGGGGTGGGGGGGGACATTCCAGTGGTGAGGGAGCCAAAGGCAAAAGGTGCGGGGTCGAAATGCCAAAAATACCAGCATATGTAGCTTAAAGCTCTTACTGACAGTAATTTAAGCCTTAGGAGAGGCATTTCAGCCTTTTAGGAAGGTGTGTGTGTGTGGGAAGCGTGCAAAAAACTGGGCAACCACCGAACAATTCGTGGTTGGGGGAAGAAGGAAGGGGGCATGGCTGTATGGGACCCCCAGAGGGACAGATTGGGGCTCCAGGTAGGCAGGATTTGGCCTGCAGCCTGAGGTTCAACACTCCCGATCTAGTCCAACTTCCTGGTTCCCACAGTGGCCAACCAGATGCCAAAAGGAAGGCTGCAAGCAGGACTCGAGGGCAAAAGCTTTCACCCACTTTTGCACCCCAGCGGTGGTTAGTCAGTGGCACATTGCTTCTGAATCTTGGGGTTCCATGTGAAAATTCTGACAAATAACTGTTGATAAACTTTTTTCCTCCACAAATTTCTCTAATCCCCTTGGAAAGCCATTTTAGTCCATGGTCACCACCCAGGGCTGGCCCAAGACCTTTTGCTGCCTGAGGAAAGGACAAGATGGCACCCCACTCTCATTCGAAGCACAACAGCTGACCAGATTGGCAGCTGAATCTTAGTTTAATTGTGGTGACAGCAGTACAGAATCCTACACGGCGACTGAGGGCAGCAGGCTCACTTGGGTGGTGGTGGTACACGGCAAGTCATGTGACCCACAAAACCCTCCAACATCTTGCTGCCCTTCACCGCCACCTTCAGCTTCTTGCCGCCTGAAGTGGCCACCTCATTCTGCCTCATGCTAGGGCCGGCCCTGCCACCACATCGCGTGTGGCAGTGAATTCCCATCAGTTCACGTCATGTTGGGTGAAGAAGCGCTTCCCGTTATCTGTCCTAAATTTCTTGCTCCTCAACTCCTCGTCCCTGACCGCCTGAGTTCCTAACGGTCCTGTTTCTCCTTTCCCCAGATGAGAATAGCAACCAGAGCTCTCTTTCGGAGACCTCCCTACTGAAAGGGGGGGACACCAGCCCCACCCCCACTCCAGACCGCAGCCAGACTGTAACTCCCACCCCGTTAGGAGAGTTAAAGGCCGAGGACTCACAGCCCCCTTTGCTGGGGCAGGAAGGAGGTAGGTTCGACTGGGAAGGAATGAAAGGACAGTGGCAGTGAGTGGATGGAGCTTTTAGATCCCTCCCCTCCCCTTTTTTGGTCTGCCTACTCCAAACTCTCAATTTCTCTCCTGGATGCAGATTCTGGGGTGCTGCTTCTTGAGGGAACAGACGAGCCCCCCATGCTAACCAAAGAAGAACCAGATCCTAAGACGTCAGATAACCAGGTGAGTGTGCTGATCTGTGGAAGCGGTAAAGGTTGTGCTGCTGTTTGCATGACAGTCTGTCACATCCAGGGTTGAGTGAGACCTGTAGACCAGCTCCACTGGTGCCCACTATGGCCCCACTTCATGTGGCCATAAACTTTAAACCAGGGGTCCTCAAACTTTTTAAACAGGGGGCCAGTTCATTGTCCCTCAGACTGTTGGGGGGCGCGGACTATAGTTTGAAAAAAATATGAACAAAACAAAGGACAAACCCGGGTCCTTTTTTTTTTTACTTCAGAGGGGTGCATTTTCCCCCCCTTAAATGGAAAGTTATTTTATTTATTTATTTATTTATTTATTTATTTATTTATTTATTTCATTTTTATACCGCCCAATAGCTGAAGCTCTCTGGGCAGTTTACAGCAATTAACAAGACACTCCCTGCCCGCAGGCTTACAATCTAAAAAGACACGACACACAAAGAAAAAGGAATGGGGAGGGAAGAAGAGGGAATATTAATGAATACTCCTGGCAGGGCTGGTGGTATTTGCATATATAGTTGCACAATTGTTTCATGCCTAACACGAATATGCTGTACTTTTGTTTTTGCCATCACACAAATGAGCATACTCTGCTTCAATCCAAGGTAGCATTTTTGAAACATTAGAAATCTGACTTAGCTACATCAGCTCATACATAAGAGGTAAAACACCACCACTAATTTTTCCATATTATGGAAAAGAATTAAAAGAATTGGCGCTTGAAGCAAAAGAGTTAAAAAAAAAAGTCTGCTTCCGCCAATCGGCCGGTGGGCCGGATAAAAAGGCAAGGCGGGCCGGATGTGGCCCACGGGCCTTAGTTTGAAGACCCCTGCTTTAAACAAAGCGACTTGCCTAGATGACAGCAGCCTTTGGGAACGCTCGAGCGGAACGAAGGAGAACAGTTCTCCGAGAGGGGTTGGTTCTCGATATGCCCTAGTTAGGTTGGACTCTGTGAATATATTCGTCTTGTGCTTCTACATTTACACACACACACACACACTTTACATATATAGGATATTTGCTATCTAGGATATTTATAGGATTTGTTGTTTTTAGAGGGCTCATTTAGTTGGAAATGTTTCATATTATTTATTTTTGTGATAAATTATTTCTGAATTATTGCTATGCTTTCCCATTCAACTATTTTATTTATTTATTTAATTGCTATACCGCCTCACAGCCGAAGCTCTCTGGGCGGTTCACAACAATCCATACAATAAAAACAAGATAAAACCAACAATAAAACCAACATTGTAATAATAAAAAAATTAAAACCAAAGTTAAAAACATAGTTTTAAAATATACAATACTAAAAGTTAATAAAACTCAGTCTACAGGTGACAATCACACACACACACACACACACACACGGGGGGCATGTGCTGTTTTGAACTGCTATTTTGATTGTTTACTGAATTGTTTATTGTTTTTGCATTATTGATATGCTGTTGTACTTTTGATACTAGGTTGATATAGATATACTGTATTGACTGAAATGTGATTTAACTGTTGTTGTGATCGCCTTTGAATTCAGTTTTGTTCTTGCGAGAGCAGCATGCAAATACAGTAATACCTTGGATTGCAAGTAACTTGGTTTGAGAGCATTTTGCAAGACAAGCAAATTTTTAAATATTTAATTTTTTTTGACTTGATATACAAGCGACGTCTTGCAATACAAGTACTGTAGTACGGCTTAAATTAAAAATCTCTGTACAAATTTTTTTGGGGGGATTTCGTTTTGATATAAAAGTGTTTTGGATTACAAGCACGTTCCGGAGCAAATTATGCTCCCAATCCAAGGCATGACTGTATTCAGCCCGTTACACTGGAACATGTACATTCCAATGTTATGGTTTGATGGGCTCAGCAACGAGATGGTGGGCTAGCTAAAACTACCCAGTGAGGCCCCCGTTCACACTTATGGCTAGTACTTCTGTATGATGCAATCTCGCCCTGCTGTAATTTGTGTGTTGATAGCAGAATCCATGGGTCTGCTGGTCCTTTTTCACATAATCTTTGGCCAGGAGGGAGAGCAATGGTCAGGCGGGAAGAACCCACACAATTGGCTTTCCCTATGTGCCTCCGTTAAAGCAGGCGAGGTTTAGCTAGTCACCACCAGTTATCAAAGGCCAGTTAGAAAAGAATCTCTAGCTCTTCAGCTGTACCAAAACTCTAGAGAACTGCAAGCTCTTCAGTCTCTTCACCTTTTCATGTCTACAATAATATTACATACGGTATACTAATTGTTCATTATGTATACAAATGTAAAATTTCTAGTTCAGAGCTGAAACGAACCTGGTGAAAAGTTCTGATTGGTGGGAGTTTCAGGACAGATAAAAGGAAGGCCTTCTTCTCACAGCGCATAGTGAAACTATGGAATTCACTTCCACAAGATGTAGTGATGGCCACAAATTTGGACAGCTTTAAAAGGGGATTGGACAAATTCATGGAGGCTATCAATGGCTACTAGTCCTGGTCGCTATATGCTACCTCCAGTAACAGAGGCAGTATACTTTTGTATACCAGTTGCTGGGGAACATGAGTGGGAGGGTGCTGTTTCACTCATAACCTACTTGTGGGTTTCCCATAGGCAGCTGGTTGACCACTGTGTGAACAGAATGCTGGACTAGATGGATTTTGGGTCTGATCCACCATGGTTTTCCTAACTCAAATTTGCTTACAGCCTCCCAAATGTATATTGTCCTTATTAAAGGACAACTGCCCAGAGAGCTTTGGCTATTGGGTGGTATAGAAGTAAAATAATAATGATGATGATGTCCTCTCCCCATTCAATTTTTTTACAAAATGATTGAAATCTTGAATTTGTCAAGCTGATACCCAACATTTTGCCTTAAAATTAACCAGCAAGATTAACAGTGCAATTCTCTACATATGTCTACTCAGAAGTAAACCCCATTGAGTTCAGTAGAACTTACTCCCTGGTATAGGATTGCAGCCTAAGATGTCATTTTAAAAAAAGTATCCCTTTAAATTTAATTTCCAAAACTGAATTTTTAAATGATTAACGTTTAAACAATTGAATTCAGATTTTGAAGATTATGTCAAATCTGGATTTATCTTTTTTTTTTTTTTTTGAGATGTTGGATGCTTCCAGGCCTCCACCCGTAAAAATCGGCAATTGAGGCAGGGTCATCATCATCATCATCAGGCGATCACTCGTGACCGAGTAAGATTGTCTTCCGGGATAAAAGGAGGAAATTCTAAAGAAGATTGTGTAGACTCTAGCGATGGGTCCATAAGTGGCTGTGGAGGCCAATTCTAGATCCACACAGCTTCCCACAGTGAGGACACAGGTTACCAGATAGAAGATGGTCCTGTAAAGGATTCATTTGACGTGCTTTTCGCTTAGCACGTTTCTCCCTTTCACCTTGCACTCGGGCTTCTTCAAAGTCCATGGAACCTTTGAGAAAGGCCAACCTCCATTTAGATCGTTCATGGGCCAGAGCTTCCCAGTTTTCGATGTTTATATTGCATTTTTTTAGATTAGCCTTATGAACATCTTTAAACCTCTTATATTGACCACCGATATTCCGCTTTCCATCCTTGAGTTGGGAGTAAAGTAACTGCTTTGGGAGACGGCAGTCAGGCATTCGAACAACGGCACTCTAAAAGCCTAATCTAGAAGCACCTGTCGTTTAAGCTTTAACTAGGTGGCCACTTATGAATCACCAAAAGAGAAGAAATGCATCACCAAGAAAGAGGGCAAAAGAGGACACAAATTTGCATAAATGTAGCACATGCTAATTTAGATGTATAGATGCAAATTTAGAAATAAATATTATAGTTTAAATAAGAAATTCAGTCAACCTCACCGTAGTGTGGAAGACTGTGACCAGGCGACCTGTGCACCTGGCCATTCTCTGCTGTCCAGGTGCTAACTATTGATGGGCAACAGTTCTTATGGTTCTACATCTTTAAATACTGTAAACTGGAACTGGATAGGACAACCCTTCGAAGAGTGGACGGTCCTTTGGCAGCCCTTGAAACAGAGGACTGTCCTGTGTAAAAGAGGCCACCTGGCCACCCTTGTTGAGATTGCAGGCGGCAGCCATGGTGGGGAAGAGGTTACATGTTGACGTCTCCATTTCCCTCCAGGCGCCGGAGACAGCAGGCCCTACGGAGCCCAAGAAGGCCTGTGAAGGGCCAACACCTGAGGCAGAAGAGTTGTCATCGCTGGGGGCTCCGCCACTGAAGCGTATCCGCACCGAGGCGCAAGTTTCGGGGTCCAGCCAATCCTCAGAGGCTTAAGTTCAGGCCTGCTTCTGCCCGTCCTCACCACACACCTGGGGACCGTCACCATTTCACTGCTCCTGCTGCCCCCTGGTGGAGGCACAGAGTCATCATGTGGCTGTGGTAGGTGAATAAACACGGCAGCACTGCTGGACACACAGCGAGGCGGCCATGTTTGTTTACATACGGCAGCCATGTTGTTGTTGTTTTTACACACTGCATGCATGATTTGCAGTATTAACAGGAAACGTGGCAGTGGGAAGGGAAACACGAGCGGCTCAGCCGCCTCGAGTGCCGTTTTTCCTGGTAGAAAGGCGGGGTACAAATCAAATGAATAATTATTACCATATGAAGCAAAGGCAGGTGTGGCGAGGATGGTGATGAGAGGGGAACGGGCAGGGCTGCTTGTGGGGCTCGGCCTAACCAATGTGCCACATAGGGTACGGTACCTACTGAGGAAATGAAAATAGGGAGGCATAAACACACTTGCCAAAAAGAAAAAGGATGAAGGATGTTTAAAACACACACACACGTCAGGAAAGTCAAAAGGCTCCCAGGTTCTATCTTCCAACCTAGGCTTGAGAGCGGAAAGGCATCCAGTGGTTTAAAAGTAAGGCTGCATATAAGTCTGCATCCACCCCAAATCCAAATTTTGCAGCTGGGAAACTCGCATTCTGCAAACCCAGCAAGACATGCAAATTAAGCATGTTTGCTTTGTTTTGCATAGTTGTATGGTTTCTTCAACTCAGACTAGAGTGGAGAGGGACGTGGACATGTTTTTGGGATTGTCTTCAGAATCATGAGGACCGGAAACTTACTTTAAAAAATAAATAAGCTACAGCATCTCAGGAGGCCAAATATACTGGTTTGCAGGCACACCAGATACGTGGAGCCCTGATTAAGTCAGGAATCGGTCATTAATTGCTAAAATAAGTTGTGGAGGTCAAGGCTACATCAAACTTAGACACTCTGTCCTGAAAGCTCTTTTGTCTAATCCCAGATATGTGAGGTCTGCTTTTGGCTATTTTGTTAGAGAGGGCAAGACACTCTTCACATGCTCAGAAGTATTTGCTGTACTATTGTTAATTCATTTTTTTCTAGAGCTTACTGCCTTAGAACTGAAACATGCTAGAGCTAAGATCATGTAAGCTCTGGCTCGAAGTAATCCCTGGCAAGAGGCCTAGTGGACCTTGGATTCTACTCCTACCTCTAGGAGGGGAAGGAAGTCTTGTCTGTAGAGATGGGAAGCAGGAGCGGAAAGGTTCTGACCCGTATGTCTTGGGTTACACCAGTCTTTGTAAAGAGGCTCAGAGTCTGCTAGGTTGACTGGTGCGTATTGGGACCACTGGGCTCTGTCCCCAGATCTGGATGGAGAATTTGAGGAAAACAAGAGGCAAAGTGCAAGGAAATCTATCAGAGCTGTACGTAGGGTAGAGAATTAACCTGCATTGTGGGTTCTGTGGTGTATATACATACATTGTTTTATTATAGAGTTTGCTATTCAACAGCAAGCTTCGTCTGTGCCCGTGATCCTGAAGTACCGTGCCTCACACAAAATATTGTTCGCTTTCTCTACAGTTGTCTCAGCTTTGGCACTGCTTTTTGTCATTCCTCCTCCCCTCCATTAAGATGGAGATGTGGGTATCGTAAGGACATAGCATGTCCTTAGTACCTGCCTCTGAAGACATGTGTTGTACTATAGTTGCTAGGCATCTGTGACACCACAGCTGATAATCGAAATGAATATTAATGTCAAAAGATGCTGGGTTGTTTTTGTTTGTTTGTTTTTTTACAGGCTTTGATGTGTTCAATAACCAGTCTTTTAAAACCATTCCTTGTTAGTTTTGCTCTAAAATGACCCCCTCGCGGCTGCTTCCTCCTCCTCTTTCTCCATGTAATAAGAGTTCTGAGGAGTGCTGACTGCTTGAACAATGTAACCAAACACCTCTCCAAGTTGTACAAGACCTCATTGCTCATTGATATAACTGTATACATAAAGTACACAAATCGTTTCAAGAAGTGTATTGGGATTCACATGCATGCTTTACATGCCCCTCTGCCAGCCGGGTATTTTGACCTGGGCCAGGATGTCCAGCAGTCAGGGCAGTTGCAGCTGTTCATACCATCTGCCAACCTGAGCTCTTCTGAAATCCTTGGTCATCTTTCCTTGGTAGCATTCTTCAGCCATCCAGGTGGAAACGGCTGTCTTTTTCTGTATGCACACAACTTGTTTGCGCCCAGTTTGGGCTTTTCTTTCAAGTCCAAGCCTCTAACTTCTCCACAAGATGCAGGTTTCAAGTGGTGTATGTCATTGGAAACTCCAAGTCTGAGATCTACCCAAATCAACTCTTAAAAGCAGAACTGGGGTGGTGGTGGTGGTGGGTGGATGTATTGCCTGGGGGCCCCTGATCCACTCAGGTGCCCAGCTAAGGTAGATTCGGGGGATTACCAAGGTGAAGCAAAACCACTTGTGTGAATGAATAACATAAAGATTGATTGCAAAGTTGGGATATGTGTGCAGAATATAAACAATAAGTGCAAAAGAAAGCTTATACTCCCCTTATCTGTGGTCGCATTGGTTCCCAAAATGCACCGAAGAGGATGCTCTGTGGGCCGCACGGTCTTTGGGCAAGCGACGCATCAATTCCCCTTCCCAAAGCGAGAACAAAGAACAAGGTGAGCTGTGTTAGCTCTTAAAGGCTTCCCTCCCCGTTCCAGAGGCTGTCAGGGAAACACTAGCTAACCCCCCTTCCTGAGAAACAAGGGGCGAAGCAGCTTCAGTTCTCACAGAAAAACAGCCCTTATCTAAGGAATGTGGTTGAGGAGTGCAGCTGTAAAAGATTTATCTCTGGTGCTCTGCCTGTGCTATGCTTGAAACCCTAGCAAAGCTACCAAAAAGGCCTTTGGGCGCTATGGAAGTTCACTACACTGCGTGTTGAACCTTAAAAGCCTCTTTGCCATTCTTCCGGTGTAGCCCAGCCGTTACAGAGGAAGAAATCAAAGACTGAGGCCTACCATTAGGCAAGGCAAGGCAAGGCTGTCCACTCCCCTCCGCTGACCAATTTCGGGGTACCATTTAAAGTGCAGCAAAATGTCAATTATTTACTGAATTGTTATGTCTTTGCTACGGCAGGGAGAGGGGGAGAAACATTGCTTTTTGGATTCTCTGCTTCGGTCACAAATGTCTTGGGCACCCTCGTGGTTAGTCTACTAACAAACAGACAACACAGCAAAAGGAAATCTGATGTGAAAACAGAAGGTATCCTGCCAGTGTAGTGCAAGTCAGAGCTAAGCCCACTAGTTGATTTCACTCAAAATGGGTACAGGTAAGCCCCAGATGCTGGCTTTTGTGAGGGTTTCGGAAATGCATTTCTGAACCTTACTATGTTTTAAGCTGGAACACTCGATACTCTTTACTTTTCTAGAAGGGCTGATCGGTCTTCACAACTGCATTAACCAGATCCCTGTCCTGCAATGCTGGCCCGAGACATTTTTGTGGCCTGATGCAGAAGCCAAATGGGTGGTGTCCGCACATCCTGCTGGGGCCGATGCTTTAAAATGTCCTGGTGCACCATTCAGACACCAGTTCTTGCCTTCAGCAATCCCCACCCCCCCCTTTCATGGTGCCCCCGAAGCAGTTCACTTCACCCTGCTACATGGCAGTCAGCCGCGGAAGTCGATCGTTCATGTCGACTGGGACTATGGGGTGACACCAGGAAATGGTGGAGCTCAAGGCAGTGGATGGATTTGGAGAATGGATGAATTGGATATAGATTCTCCAAATTGGATTTGGAGAATGAAATCAACCATGCCCTCCAACATTTGAGGGAGGAAAGGGGGGGGGGAAGGTTCTTTCCCCGAAAGATAAACATGGGAAGACAAGCACACATGGAAATGCCTACTCTGTGGTACCTCTCCGGCCTTCCTTCTCTTAAGGTTTGCCGGGACATTTCCTCTACGTAAGGTATGGCACGCTTCCAACACCACAACACTGAGATGGCACCAATCCTGTGTGGAGGCTGCCGTGCACGCACCTAGCAGTAGGAAGTCGCAGCCAATTGTGGGTTCGCCTCGAGGACGTACGGTTCTTGTATGCTGCCATCTTGTCGCACATGGTATTTGCACAATTTCTTACACGGATATGATTTTCCGTGTGGGAGCTTTGTAAAGTTTCCTGTAGGCCCTAAGACATTCATTCATATTAGGTGAAGCACTTGTAATAGCAGAGGGAATATGCCATTGTTTATTTTAGCAATAACATGTTAACATTGTTTTTTCTTTTCTTTTATCCCCATTGTTTAATAAGCAATATTTTTATTTTTGATTTGACATTGTAATTTTCCTGGTCTATAAAAGGTATTCCTCATCCTGAGCATTGTGAATGTGTCTGTTTATGCGGGAGGGAAAGCAGGGTATGCGTTGAAATAACTCAGGCGGCTTTCTTTCAGGTTTAGGCATGATAATTCTGTTTTTGAACATGCTTTGTACACATTGACTGGGTTCAGACAACACAATAACCCACACTCAAAGGTTGAGTATGGGTTGTTGTTGAAATGCGGGTTTTCGTGTTGTCTGAACCCAGCTGTGCTAACAAGCCATGGCTTGTTAACCACGAATAACCCATAAAGAGAACCCATGGTTTGTTGTTGGGTTGTGAACTCTGCGTTGCTCACCATGGTTATCTCGGCTGGGTTCAGACAACAGGATCCTCCACATTTCAACAACAACCCATTGGTTCAACGGCAACCCATATTCAACCCTTGAGTGTGGGTTATCATGTTGCCTGAGCTCAGTCATTGTCAGGGCTGCTTCAGAAATGACATTTCCCCCCTTTCCAATGGGAGTCAGCATTTCATGGCCCCTGAGCAGGCTCAGGTCTCATTGGCCTGTTTTTGGGGGTCCCTCCCCCCACATTAGGGTCTCTATTTCCCCCTAAAGATTTGTTTGTACTTCTGCAAACCTTGGGGTTCCCCCGAACGTGCCGATACTTGACTCTTGTGTGGGGGTGATGCTGTTTTCGCTACGTAAGTGCTGGCACGGACAGCCTGAACATCTGAAACAAAGGGAAGGATTCAGTACCCACCAGACACCTGAGCGCATAAGATTTCATATATGACACACAGAAGCGTGCACTCAACAAGGGAGCCACAATCAATCACAGCTCCCTGGTAAATGTACGTGTTTTAAAATAGTTGTTCTATGCAACAATGTGTGAGATCTTGAGAAAATAGGTATTGCATTAACTGCTGCACTATACAGTAATACCTTGGATTGCAAGTAACTTGGTCTGAGAGCGTTTTGCAAGACAAGCAAACATTTTAAAATAAATTTTGACTTGATAAACTAGCGACGCCTTGCAATACGAGTAGTGTAGGGATGTAACCACTCGCCTCTTGCAATACAAGTAGGGATGTAACCACTCGCCTCAAGCGGGCGTAGTGGGCCGAAATCGGCCCCGCTCACGCCCGCCAGAGACTCGCTTTGATATAAGAGTGTTTTGGATTACAAGCATGGTTCCGGAACAAATTATGCTTGCAATCCAAGGTATTACTGTACTGTATTAAGTAGCCACCACTGGAAATGGGGCTGCCACTCAGCTGGATAAATCCTACAGCATCACCCTCTGCACATCTACTTATGTAGAAGTAAATTGCACAGAGTTTAATGGGACTTTATCCCAGGTGTGTATCAGATTGCAGCAGTAGTCAAGGGCCATAGCTTAAGTGGCAGAGCAAGCGTCTGCTTTGCACGGAAAAGCCCCAGCTTCAATCCTTGGCATCCCCAGGTAGGCCTGGAAAAGACCTCAGTCGGAAACTCTGAGGAGCTGGTGCCATTGGACCGACCAGAGGTGGGCAAACTTCAAGCTTGCAGGATCTACATACCTTGTTGTTGTTTTTTTGGTTTTTTTTTAAAACTAGGACCCTGAGATCCAACAACCTGGTGGGAAAGATAGGTACTTAAGAGTGAAAGAATTCCAAGTCGGGAATTTATACCGAGTACCAGAACTGAATGAAGCTCACACGTAAATCCACTCCTGATTTAGGCAAGGAGACAGAGGGTTCCTAGCACTATCAGTTCGATGGTGCCATACAGCTATTGTCCTTTTCTCCTTAATGAGAGAACGGTAAGAAAGACAACAGAAGAAGTGGTGGGTAAACATGGTCCTACAACTCCCAGCATTCCCCAGCCAGCATGGCTGGCTGGGGAATGCTGGGAGTTGGTGGACTTTTTTCCAGCCCAAACATGCATACGATTGTGCCCTAAATGAGGTAAGAGCAATGGTGCGATAAAAGCCTCATCTGGAAGCAACCCTGGTTATCCTGAGCTTTCTTCATTTTGGCAGCATAATTTGGGGTGTGTGTGTCATTTGTTACTGCTTTTGTTAAACTTTCAGGAATTCGAAATCCTTGCTGCTGAGCTACTGCAAATCCCTAGGAGATACATATCTACCATCTTCCCACCTCTTGAGACAGGGAATACTGAAATATTAGATGGACCAGCAGCAGCCTCTTTTTACAGACGCCAGCTTCCTGTGTCCCCAATCCTGCAAGTTTAAATCGATTAATTAACCAATTAAAGCTGCAGATGTTTCCAACCACAGCATTCTTTCTGAAGGGGGAAGGAGGAAAACAAACAAACAGCATACTTCTGGGTTTTTTTTTTTATGGTGCCTCTCCCTTAGCAGAGAGGCATTCCCATCCGCCTGAGAGGGAAGATAGGAAGCCTCTTCTAAGATGGCGCCATCCACCTGTGGTTTTTGTAAATACTTCCATTAAATACTAAGAACAGGTTCTCCCCACCGCACAAATAAAGATGCTGATCAGTTAATCTGGGATCCCTTTTTTAGGCGATCCAAAGCTTTTCAACGGAACCGACTGATCGACTAATAGTTGCAGCTGGCAAGCGACCTACTTGGGAGGAAGTCCCCTTGAACTCAGTGGGGCTTACTTCCGAGTAAGGAGGCGGGGCGCTCCCCCAAGAAGGGATCCAGCCCATTCCCTCTGGCTATGCAAAGCAAAGGGGGAGGGGACGGAGACCCTTCGAAACCACCCCCCTCCCCCAGCCCCTTTTGCAGAACAGGCCAGGCAAGGAATAGTTAAGCCCCTCTTCTCCCCCCCCCCCCCGTTTCTTCCATGTGCAGAGACGGAAGGGGAGGGCAGGCTGTGCCTCGTCAGGAGGGGCTCGCAGCAGCGCGGGCTGTTCGCTCATTTCCTGAGGGGGGGGGATCTGATCCTGCATCCCCCGATCGGAGGTGCATGCAGGGGGAAGCGAGGGGAGGTCTCGCACTGCCCCCCGCTCCACGGAAGAATCTCCAGCAAAGGCGAGTTTAGGAGGGGTGTGTGTTCCCTCTCCCCCCCCCTTTTTATTTTTGCACAGGTAGAAATACGATAAAGCGCAGAGCAGGAGAGCGGTGCGGAGTGGATCGGGGCGAGGGATCTACTTCCCGTGCACAGAGATTGCTGCCGATCGGGGAAGCGCGCGCGGGGGGGGGGGGAGAGGCCGGGGAAGAGGCGACTACTTGCTTTTTAAAAAATTATGATGGTGATGATAATGCATGCCCCTCCCGGCACAGCGTGAGAAAGAACCCAGGAGTCCGGCTCCCCTTCTCCTCCCCCTTTGCAACGCCCCCTTTCCCTCCGCACGGAGCTGGTTTCTTTCCAGCCTACCAGCGATGGGGAGAGAGCGAGGACTGGGGCGTCCTGCCTCTTAACCCAAACCGCGGCCCCGCCCCCTTCCTTCCCAGAGCTGGGGAGGGCGGGGAGAACCGAGGCGCCCTGGCTCCTAGCCCCTCCCTCCCCCGCTCTAACCTGGTAAAAACCTCGCTTTCCACCAATGGAGAGAGAACCCGGGAGGTCCTCCTGCCATTTGACCTCTTCCTCCCTCCTCCCACAACCTGGGTTGGGGAACTCAGGGCCCCCCCTTTCTCCCAGCTTGGGATGTGGAACCCAGGAGTCCGGCCGTTTAACCGCTCCCCTCCCTTTCTAGCCCCCTACCCGCTGCAACAGCCTTCCTCCCCAGCAATGGAAAGGAACAAGTCCAGACTGCCCCACTCTCCGAGCTGGGGAGAGAACCCAGGAGTCCGCCCCCCCCCCTACCCTTATTTACTGAACAGGTTACGCTTATGCCCCGCTTTTCAGCCGATGCGGCTCCCAGAGTGGCTTACAATAATGAAAGCCAACACCAAGATACAGTATACATTGGAGATGCCAAGTTTTGAATCCTGTGTGTGTGTGTGTGTTTGCTGTCCCTTTAAAAGCATATTGATCTGCAGTCATTAGGAGGTGATAACGCTCCTGTTGCCTGAAAAGTTTCCTGATTTCTGCAGATCCAACTTCTGTGTAAAGGCAAGAGCTGCAGGCGGTAAAGATGCCCGTGTACCAAAGCAGCTCCTCTTGTTGATTTGCAAATGCGGCTCCAGCCTGTGGCAGTTGATGACATAGCCCAGGTTCTACTTTCCCTCCTTCCAGACGTGCCGCAGGTGAGTTCAGGAACCACCGGCTGGTGGTAAAGCTCTCGCCTTCCTCGTAAGTAAGCTGGTGGCCTCCAGAGCGTTTGGACTACAAGTCCCCGAAGCCCCTGCCAGCATGGCCCATGGTCAGGGATCATGGGAACTGTAGTCCAAAATATCCGGAGGCACCAAGTTGAATATCCTTTGTCCCTTGCGGTAGATGCACGCTTCTGTCGGTCCCGTTTCTTTTGATGGGGCAAAGGTTCCCGCTCTGGGGAGCTGCCGCCCCTGTAGAAATGTTTCCAACAATTTCCGCGTGGTCTCACGTGCAAATAAAGCGATGTCACTGCAGACCGTGCCATCTCGATGGATAAAACCCCCGATGTACTTTGCATTGGAAGTCAATCTGGAAAACCAATTTAGTTTTAGACCAAAAGTGCCAGAAAGGACTAAGACGTTGTGCGACTCTAGTCCTTTTCTTTCTCTGTAGCGGCAGGTTCTTTTTCTGTCACAGAGTTGTTGAGGATGAAGGCAATGTTTGTTTGTTTGTTTGTTATCCACACGCCAATGTTTTGTGTTTTTTTAACCAAATATCCTTCCTCCCCCCCCCCCCGCTGCCTAGTTTCAAAGGAACAATCACATTGATCACTGCCATCAGGAGATGGTTGTTCATGGGTCGAACATAAATTGAGGCCCCAGAACTAACGTGGGGGGACGACGACAACTCACCCCTTCTCCTGGAACCCAGCTCCAGAATGGCTGCCAAGCCAGGTGGGCCATCCACTTGGGTTCTCAGGTTCCCTTCGCCGCTGGAACCAGGGGTCCAAATCAGTGTCGAGATGGAGGAGAGCTCACCTCCCATTGGGACCATCAAGGAGATCCTGAAGCGTTCGCGGTCCCGGAAGGATAGAATGGATCAAAATGAAACAGGCGTGAGGCCCCAGTGTTGGGAAGTCCGGCAACAGGTGCTCCTGCCCACGTCGGAGGATGAGGAGACTGGTGCAAAAACGCCTGAGGAGATACTGGAGGACGATATTGAGACTTGCGTGGTCTCTTTTGAAAATGTCTCTGACCCCAAAGAAGAGAGAGGGTCAAAAACTGAAGTGATGGTTGGGCCCGATTGTGTGATCACTATTGAAGAAGAAGAGGTTGACCTCGAGCAAGAGTCACCAAAAGCTGGGGTTGTGTCAGAGGACGATATTGAGGCCTGTGTGGTATCTCCCCAAGAAGAAGCTGATTCCCAAGAAGAAGAGGAGGAGACCCAACCTATGGTCATAGATGGAGGTAGTACTGAGGACTTCATGGAGTCCCTTGAGGTCACAGGCCTCCCCACAGTAGAAAAGGCCATCCAAACTGAAGTGACTCAGCGGGACATATCTAAGGTCTGTGAGGCCTGTGTCCAGAAAGCAGCAGACTCCAAAGAAGAAGAGTTGACAGAATCTGAGGTGGCGTCAGAGGAGAGTAACCAGGCCAGTGTGGCTTCCCCAGAGAAAGCAGTGGACCCTAAAGATGAAGGAGTGACGCAACTTGAGAGAGATACAGAAGATGCTTGTAACAAGCCAGAACCTGAAGTCAAGGGAGATGATGGCAAAGTTCAGTCAGCCATCTTGGAAGAAGGTGGTATCGTCATGGAGACCGCCCGCCAGGGTTTCCGGTGGTTCCGCTACCAAGAAGCTGAGGGCCCACGGAATGCTTATGGGCAACTTCGGGAACTTTGCCGCCTCTGGCTGAAACCAGAGAGCCGCAGCAAGGAGCAGATGTTGGAGCTCCTCGTCCTGGAGCAATTTTTGGCCATTTTGCCTCAAGAGATACAGAGCTGGGTGTGGCAGCAGCATCCAGAGACGTGTGCACAGGCCGTCGACCTGGTGGAAAACTTCCTGACAGGACTTTCTCTGCTTGAGAGACATGGAAAAAAGGTGAGAGACCCCAAAGGAAATGGTGTGTGAACTGACCATGTAACACATTTTGGGGTGGTGGTGTGGCAAGTTGGGTCGCCCAGGGTTTCAGAGGTTGGGTTGAGATGGTATAGTCTCGCTCTGTGGGTGGAAAAGCAGCATAAAAATTCTGATATAAATAAATAGGGCAAGGGGATTCCAGAGTTCTGAAGACTGGCCCCTAGGTTTTTCAGACTGAAGAGCTGAGAAGGTGCTGGAAGTTACATATAGGGGAAGGTAGCATGTCATTGGAACTTTTTGGTCACTTGACTTCTTGGGTATTACTATCATCATCATCATCATCATCATCATCATCATCATCATCATCATCTTACAGTATTTGTATACCACTCCACATCAAGTAGATTCCAGAGCAGTGAACAATAAAAAGACAAAAACAGATAAAAGAAACAAAAATAATACATTGAAAACAAACTAAAATTACACTGGTGGTTGAAGAGCAGAGAAGGCTTCCCAGAACAAGGAGGTCCTCAGCAGGCGCTGAAAGCAGCACAATGTCGGAGCCTGCCTGACCTCCAGAGGCAAGGAGCTCCACAGAAGTGGAGCCACCACACTGAAGGCTCTTTTCCTGGTGGACTCAAATCGGGCCAAAGGTCCACGAGGAACCACCAGGAGCATGCCATCTGATGACCTCAGTGACCGGGCAGGTTGGTATGGGAGGAGGCACTCTCTCAGGTAACCTGGTCCCAAGTTGTTTCAGGCTTTGTACACAAGTACCAGAACCTTAAACCTGACCCGGTAGCGAATAGGTAGCCAGTGCAGTTCCTTCAGCAAAGGAGTTGCATGCTGAAAAGGGGCAGCTCCCGACAACAGCCGAGCTGCTGCATTCTGCACTAGCTCCAGCTTCCGGAGCAGCCTTAAGGGCAGCCCCACATAGAGCGCATTGCAGTAATCCAGTCTTGAGGTTACTAGCACCTACTAGTGGCCAAGCTACCCCTGTCCAGGAGTGGCTGTAGCTGGCGAACTAATCGAGGATGGTAAAAGGCACTCCGAGCCGCCGCAGTCACTTGGGACTCCAGCGACAATGATGGATCTAGGAGTACCCCCAGACTATTTATTATTTATTTATTTATTTCATTTTTATACCCCCCCAATAGCCGAAGCTCTCTGGGTGGTTTACAGCAATTGACAAGACTGTCCCTGCCCGCAGGCTTACAATCTACATAAAAAGACACGACACACAAGGAAAAAGGAATGCAGAGCGGAGGAAAGAAGGGGGAATATGAATGAATACTCCTGGCAGGGCTGGTGGCATGGCCCCGCGCTCCCTCTCTTCTCCCTCCTCTCAGCCTGCTGGAATGGCTGTTGGTGGCGGCAGCTGAGGGAGGAGGAGCCTTCAGGAGGGGGCGGCCTTTCAGCAGGGCGGGTGGAATGGCCCCGCGCTCCCTCTCACAGACTATGAACCTGATCTTTCAAAGGGAGGGCAACCCCATCCAGAAGAGGCAATGAGCCTACTTCCTGGACTCAGAAACCACTCGCCCACAGGGCTTCTGCCTTGCCAGGATTTAGCCTCAGTTTATTGGCCCTCATCCAGCCCTCATCACTGAGTTCAGCGAGTTCAGGCACTGGTCCAGGACTTGCACAGCCTCTCCTGATTCAATTGTCACAGGGATAATAGAGCTGTGTGTCATTAGCGTACTGCTAAACTGTCTCGCAGTGATGTGGGCCAGAACATTTCCCACTGCTTTATATTTCTGCGGCAAATGTTCCATTTCTAAAAACACTTTCTGTCTTGAAATTATGTAATATAACAAATGGATACGAGACCAGTGAATTTGGGCACTTTCAGAACTGTGATTAACTTCTTTTCAGGTGACTCTCCCAAAGAAGCGTGCATGAATATGTAATACATATCAATGCATCCGTCTTTGAGCATGGTAAAATGAATATACGTTAGGGTTTTTCACTGCCTTTGTTGTTTTTCGTACATTTTAAACGATCTAAGGTATGCTGTTGAGTTGTCACTTTTTGAAATACAGTAATACTTTGGATTGCAAGTAACTTGGTTTGAGAGCGTTTTGCAAGACAAGCAAATTTTTAAATATTTATTTAATTTTTTTTAACTTGATATACAAGCAATGTCTTGCAATACAAGTACTGTAGTACGGCTTAAATTAAAAATCTCTGTGCAAATTTTTTTTTTGGGATTTCGTTTTGATATAAGAGTGTTTTGGATTACAAGCACGTTTCCGGAATGAATTATGCTCTCAATCCAAGGCATGACTGTATTTACAAGTATTCTGTTAAAAATAATTTCCAAGCGAAGGTTTGGATGTGTTTGAATAGGACATGTAAAGCACATGAGGGACATTTTATTGAGAATTTCTCTACCCACCCACCCCCGCCCTCAATCAAATATTTAGGTTCAGATTCTTTGGGCTGTTGGGAAAAACAATGTATATAGCACAGAAAATTAATGTGGCATTTTAATAATAATAATAATAATAATAATAATAATAATAATAATAAATTTATTTCTTACCCGCCTCTCCACTCAGATCGAGGTGGGGAACAACCGTAAATATAAAATACATAACTAGTTAAAAACATAGTAAATATTATTACAATATTCTTAAAAACCTTTAAAAGTATCCTAAAAACTCTTAAAATTCCACTGGGTAGGCCTGTCGGAAGAGGTCAGTCTTTATGGCCTTTTTAAAAGCTTGTTCCTAAATAGTCAAGCGCTGGATTCATTTCCTCCCCCAGAAAACCCACATCATTGTCGCCAAGCTAGTTTTTGGTAGACAGCGTTGCGTGTGTCTCTCTCCCTGGCCATCTGTTATTATAACATAGGGAGCAGAAAAGAGGTGCTTGACCCTCAGGTCTAAGAGTTCAAGACCCCAGAGCGCACGACACCAGAAAATTTGACTTGATCCCTATGAAGCAAACCACTGAGGAAGCAGGGCACTCATGAACAGGGATCCGTTGCTGATGGTTGAACTTTGAGTCTGTTCGAAACCTGGTTTAGCCCCGGACCTGCAGGCTGAAACCAGAGCAGCCTCTGGGGGTGAATTAAGCGGAAGGTTTCCCCCCAGCAGGTCGTGCTCCATGCAGCTGCCACCATGAGTCGGAGTGCTAGAATGCATGATTGCAGGACGCCCCCCCCCCCCGACACCATGCACTTTGGGGATGGAATGGAACTGGCTTTTCCGGGGGAGCTTCCGGGGTGCTTGTGGGACAATCTAAATGTTCCTTCTTAAAGAGAAACTTCAATTGGCTGATTTGAGGCCAGGGCTGTGGTATGTAAGCCGCCTTGGGTTCCTTGCAGGAGAAAAGGCGGGGTATAAATATAATAAATAAATAAATAAATAAAATTTAAAATAAACTCCACACCAAGGAAAGTTAAATTCTGCAGTCAGAATAATGGTGCATATCAAATGAACATACGTTTGCTTATTTTGTGGTGTTCTTAGTACATTTCTATCCTGCCTTTTTTCCTCCTGCAAGGAGTCCAAGTTGGTTTCCATGGTTGTCGTCCCCTCCCATTTTATCCTCACAACAACCCTGTGAGGTTAGTTAGGCTGAGAGTCAGTGACTGGCCCAAAGTCACCCAGTGGGTTTCATGGCCGAGCGGGGACTAGAACCCGGCTCTCCCAACACTCGAACCACTACACCAAACTGGCTTATGGAGGCTTATGGAATCAAAATCCCACCGCTTCATCCCTGGAAATAGCATTTACTAACTCGTCTCTGCCCCCCCCCCCCGCCCCGCTCTCCTTCCTTGAGTTGGAGATCTCTCCAGGCATTTCCCAGGATGCTTTCTGGCTTATCGTTCCGCCATAAGGACTAGAGACATGCTTAAGAAAAGAGAACTTTTGAGATTCCCAGGCTGCTTAACCCCGGGCATTCTGTTGATGCCATACTTTTCTGCACTGGCCATCTTCCTGGGATGAAGAAGTGAAAGGAACATTACTTGTTCCGGGACTTTAATGGTGGGCAAGGCGGGCGGGGTGCGTGTGCCTGAATAAAGACTGCAGCTAACGGGGACAAAGGGCCAGTGCCGGTTCCAGGTTTTTCAGGGCTCCCTCCCTCAGTGGGCCCACCTTCCCACGGCCATTGTCGGCAGCCGCTCTTGCTTCTCCTCTTTCTCATCACGGCTCCCACTTGCTGGCTTGGCAGGCAGCGAGCCGGGGAGCGAGCAGGCAGCGGCATCTGCTCTTCCTCCTCCTCCTCCTCCTCCTCCTCCTCCTCCTCCTCACCACCACCACCACCACCACCACCACCGTTGTCCTGGCCGGAACGAGAGGCAGGTGGAACAACGTGTTGCCGTGGTGAAGAGGAGGAGCAACCGCAGGGGCTGTGGCCCGTGGGCCCCTCGGCAAGCGCCCAAACATGCCGACTCTTGATGTCAGCCCTGCAGAGAGCAGTTCATCACGGGGGGTGGGTGGGTGGGCGGGCTAAAAGTCTTTTAAATGTTTGAATGCTTTCAGGCACTGGTGACTTTTGAAGAGGTAGCCGTGTATTTCTCTGAGGAAGAGTGGAGACTCCTGAGTGAAACCCAGCAGCAGATCTACCGAGAGGTCATGCTCGAGAATTACGGGAACGTCCGGTCGCTGGGTGAGAATGGGCTGGTTGTGGGAAAGGGGTTTTTGGGGCCTCCAGAGCAAGGTCAGGGAATTAGCTTGGTTTCTCAGATGTTTGCATATGGGGTGGGGAGTAGTAGCCAGACCTCCTTCCTACGGGGGAGGGGGGTAGCGCTGTAACTTTTGTCCCCTCGAGGCTTGACTGCTGTATGTGGGGCTGCCCTTGAAGACTGGCTGTTGGTTTTAGCTTGTAGAACATGGTGGCTTGTGAGACAGGCCTGAGGCAAAAAGGTGAAACTGGCCGGCTTATAACTGTTATGGGCCTACCTAGGGGAGGATCCATAGCTCAGTGGTGTAGCACAAGCTTTGCATGTAGAGGACCCCAGGTTCAATCCTGGCGTGCCTTGTTTTGTTGAAAAATTGTGTCTTTTCCCCTCCGCTATGGGAAATTTGGCAGTGGGGGGCCCGCAGGGTCGGCAAAAAAAAAAAAGGGTGGGCGGGGGCTGCGTGTTGTCCACCTCTCTATAGATACATTATATTGTATTTTATTCTTTTAAATATTTGTATTGCATTTTATATTTCTAATTGTGTTTTAAAATGGCATTTTAGCTTCCCCCCCCCCCCCCTTAACTGGCTGCAATCCGCCCAGAGAACATGAGTTATTGGGCGGATTAGAAATACACTAAATAAATAAATAAATATAGACTAAAATAAATAATAGTCAAGTCATACATTTTCAGAAGTACAAGAACGTTTAGAAAAAGAAAACCCCGGCTGGGGGTGGGGTGGGGGGTCAGGGAGGCCAAAAAACAGCTCAGTGAGGAGGACTAGCATGTCCTTTGGGCTCAGAAGGCTGCCTGCCTGTTGGTGAGGGAGGCAGGAATAGAGCAGTATTCTCCAACCTTGGGTCCCCAGATGTTTTTGGCCTACAACTCCCAGCATGCCCCAGCCAGCTACGCTGGCTGGGGCATGCTGGGAGTTGTAGGCCAAAAACATCTGGGGACCCAAGGTTGGAGAACACTGGAATAGAGTAACCCTGGAAAACAGCATGGCTGGCTAGCTGGAAGAAACCCTGAGCAGAATCACGCCTCATTACAAGATCTTGCTGAAGGACTCACTTGCATGAAACATCGTCTACCTGTATTTTTCCCTTGACTTATCTTTTGAAGAATAGGGTGGATAAGGGTAGGGTGGATTATATAGGCTGAACAAATACAGTGCACAGGTTTGTGTTCATTCTCTCTCTCTCTCTCTCTCTCTCTCTCTCACACACACACACACACACACACACACACACACACACGAGCCCTCTAGTGGTGGTGCCTAGAAATACTGTTATAGGATAGGATCTGTCATAGAGTTGGAAGGGGCCTACAAGGCCATCAAGCCCAACCCCCTGCTCAGTGCAGGAAACTAGAGGAGGGGGTCTCCCATCCAAGTCATAACCAGGCCTGACCCTGCTTAGCTTTCCACGCTCAGACAAGCTGAGCCAGCGTGAGCCACGGGCCATGCACTCTCCATTTCCCCACGTGGTGGGAAACACTATGGTTGGTGAGCACTCCTGGATTTAGCCTCCATTGCACAAAAGAGCACTGGAGACTTAAGGGGTCTTTTTTGCTTTGTTCCCAATTACACAAGCAGAGCATAAGTGGAGATAAAGAGGCACTGCTACAGATCTGCAGCCTCATACCATATTGAGAGAGAGACCCCCTCGTACACTCAAGGTGCTAGCTCTCATCTTTCTATCTTTATAACTGCCACCGACTGTTTCTGTGGACTCTCTGCTCCTTTCCCTTAGTGGGAGGAATATTAGGATCTGATGGGTATCTCCTTCAAAAACACAGAGGGATTTCCAGTTATCTGGAGACCACCGTTCCCCATTCTTGAAACATCAGTTAACCTTCCTGGGCAGCAAACTCCATAACAAAGGAACGCCAAAGGACATTGTTGTATTAGGGCTCTCGCCTAAAGAAACCCACAATTGGCCGGGGTCACGTGGCGAAGTCGTGTGCCACTGCCATTTTGAATATGCAGCCCCCCCCCGATCAGCCTTATGGGAGGTTATTCTGTGACATTCAAACCTGGACACTATGGGTTAATCGTGGGTTATGATTAGTTCTTAGGTTAACTGTGGGTTGTTTAACCCACGATTAGCCCGCAGACCTGGTTCTTGTGTAACAACAACCTATCAGTTTAGAAACCAATGGGTTGTCCTGTGTGAACGGGAGGGAGCGGGTCTGTTGTTGGGTTACCCACTGGGTTCTTTAGCCCCGAAACAACCCGGCACTTGGGGTTGGGACGTCCCGCTTCACAACCCACAAAGGAGCTGATTGTGGGTTGTGGGGTAAAAGCGGAAGAGGAGGTTGCGCTGCAGGCAGTATGCCCTTTCTCTACTGCTCAAGTGCTACAACCGTGTCATTACATGCGAACGGCCCGATTGTGTTCAGGTTCGCATGTCATGGAATAACCTCCAATTGGAGGTTGCGTATTCAAAATATGGCAGCGGCATGTGCCGTGCATGCACCGCAGCAAACCGTGGGTTAATTCATCTGTGATTTGCTGCCATTACATGCACACGGAGTCAATATGTATACAGACTTTCAGAATAAAACTTACAAGGAAAAATACAAGAAAATACAAAAAAAAAACCATGGCTGGCTGGGGAATGCTGGGAGTTTTAGGACTTTTTTTCTGTCTAAACATGCGTAGGATTGCACCCTGCATGTGATATTTTAATTGATTTGAAGGGCTCTGCAATGATGTTTTGGAGTTTTGTGGTGGTCATAAGGTAACATTTTTGGACAACATTTCATTCTGGTGGATTGAAATCTGTGTGTGTGACTTCTATTAAGTCTTCTTCTACTGCTTCTTCCCTTTGTTGGCAGGATTTCCAGTTCGCAAACCAGACCTGATCTCCAAGATGGAGAGCAGCAAGAGCCAGGAGCCATGTTTTCGAAACCCTCAGGACTCTGCAGAAAGGGCCCCCCCGAGAGTTGCAGGTGAGGAAGGGATGGCCCTCGACATCAGTGGCTTTTCTTTCGTGTTCAGAAATTGGAAATTGATCTGGGGTTTCTCAGTGAGGCAGTCCCCAAGAAGGGAGGGGTTCCCCATCACTACCAATTTTCTCCTGCAATGTGCAGGGGCCGTGGGGGAGCGCCAGGTATGTTCTAGGAGAGGGGTGGGCAAGACAATAGATTGCGGTGCTACTGGTGAGCCACGGGGCAATTTTTAACAGCCCACCTAGCGCCGGCTGGTTGAGAGGCTTTTTGCAAAGCATGCTGGGGTGGGTTGTCCTTGGTCTGATTCGGTAATGGGCGTCTTTACATTCTTAACAGTGCAATAGTTAGAATTTCTTGGGGCGCAATATGATGCGTGTTTAGACAGAAAAAAAGTTCTACAACTCCCAGCATTCCACCGGCCAGCTATACTGGCTGGGGCATGCTGGGAATTGTATGACTTTTTTCTGTCTAAATATACATAGGATTGCACCGCTTAATGCCTTTAACCATTAAGAGAGCAACTTGTTTTCTAAAATGAAAACACATTGGTGAACTATGAGGGCCCTAGTATATATTTTTTTAATTTAATCATTTCAGAAATTACATGAATAATAATTCAATACACACATCCGTCAACAAAAAATCAAATTAAAGGAAGCAACGAATACATACGAAAGCAATCACTACGTTTATCATTCCCAAAAAATGACAGACAATCCATCTTTCAGTAAACCTATCTTCAAACATTTGTTTTCCTCTAGCCCTTATATAATAAGTTAATTTCCTCATTATTGCAGCATCCCAGATCCTAAAGAACCGATCGGGCAGACAAGGGGCCACACCCCTTTTCCAAAATGAAGCTATTGAGATTTTTTGCCACTATTCTCCATCCATCTTTTCCACATGATCTTTTAAATAATTAAGGAGTATCCTAAAAAGATCCATCGGAAGCTTATATCCTGTTATCTATTCAATAAAGAACATGACCAGATTCTAGTAAGTGTTACCGGTAATTTTAATATAATGCCAAAAATATGCATATAAGCTGCACCATTGTATATTTTTTTTAAGTAGTCCATAGTAGACTAAAATTAGCCCAAGCTTGCTCTAGAGCAGGGACTTCAGGCATGTGGGGTCTACTTTTGTCTCTTAATACAGACCCAAGGTTAACCAAACGGGGCCTGGTATAAAATAGCGGCTCACTGGGATGGACATTCACTTTGATGTAAGGAACATCAGCTCAGTCTTGATGTAAGGAACATCAGTCTCTAAGCATCTGCTTAGCCCAGGAATTTGTTTTCACTACCGAAATTGAGCTCACAAACCTTTGCACACCAGAAATCCACTTCTTCTTTTCTTTCTTCCTTCATTTCCACCGCCTAAGCTAGGGGAGTGCGGGAAGTCTTTTCATCGTTGCTTAAACAACTGATGTTTTGGCCCACAACTCCCATCGTACCTCACCATTGGCTAAGCTGACTAGGGCTGATGGGAGTTATGGGCTAAAACATCTGGAGGGCCACAGGTTGCCCACCCCCACTATAGGGCACATTATATCATGAAGCATCCACCCCCAAAATCCCCACTTCTCCGTCTTCCCCTTTCCAGGAGGTGCTGAGCAATCAAGCGAGTCTGACTGCGAGGATCTGGCAACCTGGAAGGAAGAGGAGGCTGCCGCCGTGCCGCCGGCTGTGCCGAGATCCCCGAGTCCCGCTGAAGGCTGGGATGCCGTCAAAAGCAGCCTGCCCAGCAGGGACAGGAACAGGCCCCGCTGGCATCGGACTGAGCCCCGCTTTGCGTGCCCCGACTGTGGCAAGACTTTCCCGTGGCAGTCCGCCTTGGCCCGGCACCGACTCTCGCACTCCGGAGAGAAGCCCTACCGGTGCTCGGACTGTCCCAAGAGCTTTGCCCAGCGCTCAAAGCTGGCCCGGCACCGGCGCCTCCACACCGGGGAGCCCTCCTGCGAGTGCCCCGAGTGCGGGAAGCGCTTCTGTGACCGCTACAAGTTGGCCCGGCACCAGAAGATCCACTCCGGGGAGCGACCTTACCGCTGCGACATATGCGGCCGCGGCTTCTGCCTGAGTTCCAACCTGCGGCAGCATCGGCGGGTGCACACGGGGGAGCGCCCGCACAGCTGCCCGGAGTGTGGAAGGTGCTTCAGTCGCCGCTCCAACCTCATCCAGCACCTCCGGGTACATCAGCTACAGTGGCAGCAGCAAGGAGGGCTGGGTGCGGGGCTTCACCTCGGAGACTCTGAGCTCGGACAAGGCTCTGATCTCTGCGAGGAGGAGTGGGAATACGAGTGGATCGCGGACACGCAGGACGGGGAGCAGCAGGCAAGGGAGCTCCATGCCGAAAACTACAAAGGGGAGCTGGTTTCAGAGCTCCTTGCTGGGCCGGATCAGGAGGCCGAGGAGATCCTGGAGCTTCGCGTTGGGGATTACGAACACGGGTGGACCACGGAGATCAACGGCGGAGACCTTGCGCGTGATGAAATTATGGCGCTCCAGCCTGGGAACCATGAACACCAGCAGGGTTTGGAGCTCTGTTCGGGGAACCCTGAGAGCGAAGAGATAGTGGAGCTCCGTGTCGGGGACGGTGATGAACACGGGTGGAACGAGGAGTTCGATGGTGACGACGACGATTGCTTGCTTGTCGGTGATGGAGGGTCATTCCACCCTGGTAGCCTGGAGAATTGTCCCAGTCCAGATCTCCAGTCCACCAATCAAGCTATCCTAGCAGGGAATGAGCTCCCCCAGTGCTCTGATTGTGGACGGACGTTCACCCGGAACTCCAGCCTTTCCCGACACCAGCTAATCCATGCCACGGAGCATCCCCATGCGTGCCGGGAATGCTGCCGCTCCTTCAGCTTGCCCAGCCTGCTGACCCAACACCAGCTCACGCATGCTTCGGGGCAGCCCCATGTGTGCCCCGACTGCCCCAAAAGTTTCAGCCACCGCTCCAAACTGGTGCGCCATCAGCGCATCCACACGGGCGAGCGCCCTTTCCAGTGCAACGAATGTGGCAAAAGCTACCGAGACAGTTCGACCCTCATCCGGCACCAGCGTGTCCATGGGAAGCCCCAGGATTTGGGGTTTTCCCCCACGCAGGATACCAATCCCTCCTCCCCCGATCCCATGGTGGTGATCTTGTAAGTCTCGGCTGTGCAAGAACTCGGTGCAGATTCCACCACTGGAAGCATCCACTGTATTGTGCGACTGGAATACTTGACGTGGATTAACCACATTTACATAAGCTGGTTTGATCGTTCATTGTTCTGACTGTGATTTTGGGGCGCTGGGGTGTTTCTATGGCTCTTGTGGAAGAATTCCGGTTTGGTGTTATTTTTGAGAAAGTACTGGAGTAACGTTGGCAGAAGAGGGGGCACATGTTTGGGAGGAGAGACAGCGAGCCTGGAAGCCCGAATGGCCTCCACTTGCAAATGTTTGGGGTGTAGTTTAACCCCAAAGATTTATTCAAGTCCACCATGTCCCCTTTCACGTTTATGTCTGTCATTGGCTGGTTCCACGCCCAAATCCCCTGGTAACAACACCTGAACTGGTTGCAGCCCTCTTGCTTTCCCCCCTTGAGTCCTGGAGCCCAAGGCACAGAACCTTGGGAGTGTCCCCCAGCCACATGCCCAGCACCCGATTGGCTGGTCTTTCTTCCCGTTGCAACTAGTCATGGCAGGATCTAGTCAGAATGTTATGGAACGGCGAGGTGCTTGCTGAGATGTCATCGCCGTGAGCCGACGATGGCTGGGTGGGCGGGACGAGGTTTCTGCGTGTTGCGACAGACACCCAGACAGACAGACAGACAGACAGACAGACAAACACCACCCAGTGGTGGAAACACATAAGGGCCCTAAACAGCCCAAGGGACGTGTGCCGGTCACTTTGGAGCAGTCTGCCTTGGGGCTTAAGGTGTAGGAAGCAGGAAAGTACATGTTAGGCGAGGGGGGCGGGCTGTACCGTGACAGTGATCCCCCTCCTCTCCACTTCACACAAACTGCTGATGACGTGCTAAACCTGTTTCCGGACTGCACCATAGCTGGTGGTCAAATGGGGGAATCGCATGGTTGGAACACGTCTGTATGAGGGAAAAACAAATCCCTGCATGCAGAAAACTAGAATGTCAGGGGGGAAGGGTGGTCTAGAACCTTTCTCCAGATATGCCAGGGAATTGCACTTTTTTCTATGCACAGGGAATTGTATGCTGAAGCATTCAAGCATGCAAGTTCACCTCCACTGCACAAATCTCCACAGTCCAGAAACAGGGTGACCACCACATCTACTCTTTGTATGAACTAGGCCTTAAGAGTTTCAAGGTTCAGGATGAATGTAACGTGATCTTTTCTTTACTGGTGGCAAGGCTAGTCACTTCCTTTTTGTAACTTTTACCCTCCAGCTTACCTCCAAGGCTCTCTCCAGTTCTCAAATAGTGAAGTTCTATTCAGTCGATGCTCCCTCTCAGTGGGTCCATCAAGAGATTGTTCATGAGAAACCACTGCCATTTTTTGTCTTGCCCATTTTGGGTTTTGTCTGCTGTGAACTCTCCCCGTGGTTTTCAGTTCTGTGGGGATCTCTTGGGAGATTCAGCATCATGGGGAAAGTTATGGGTGGTTGTGGGCTGGTTGTTTGTACATTTGGGAAATAAAATCTATTTTCTTTTTTTTTGTTTCCATGGCTTTCCTGGCAAAATCAGTAGCACTACTTTTGATCTATAACATACACCGCCCTTTCCTCTTGGCTGAAGGGACGGACTGTCGCTCTCCATTCCCCATGCCGTAGACCACATAGGGGCAATTACGTTTCTCAGAGGTATATAGAAATCATGTTAATAGTGGTCAAAGCATCTGTAGACTGGGCTTGCTGCGCACACACATGCTACCCGCTCTCTGCAGCACTGCTGTTAATTTGTTGGTCTAGAAGAGATGGACGGGGGGGTGCTTTTTCTACCTCTGTGGAGGGCAGAATTTTAACAGGTGGGCAGCACAGTCCTATGGTGCCTAGGCAGCGTCTAGAGGGCCATTGGATTTTTCGGAGTCCCAGCTCTGATGTAGGAATACAGCTCCAACATCGGAGTTGGGTCTTCGTGCTCAGAGCGCCCGACCTTCCCCTTGCAGCGGGCATAGAAAGAATCGCACCGGCTGTGTCCCTGAGGTCGGAAGAGCAACCTCGGAGACGGGGTTTGGGGGGCGTTCTGGGGGGCTGGGGGGGAGGGGACTTGTGCCGCCAAGATACGACGTACAGCAATACCTTGGATTGCAAGTAACTTGGTCTGAGAGCACTTTGCAAGACAAGCAAATATTTTAAAATAAATTTTGACTTGATAAACAAGCGACGTCTTGCAAGACAAGTAGTTCGTAGGGGTATAACCGCTCACCACGAGCGGGCGTAGTGGGCCGAAATCGCCAGAGACTTGCTTTGATATAAGAGTGTTTTGGATTACAAGCACGGTTTTATTTTATTTATTTATTTATTTATTTATTTATTATATTTCTTAATCGCCCAGCTGGCCGGTCACCCGGCCACCCTGGGCAATGTACAATTAAAACAATACAATAAAACATAGTTAAAACAGTATAAAAAATTCTTTTAAAATCCTAACCCACCCCATATTCTCACCTGAAATACCATGTTTTTAATGCGCTGCAGAAGCTCATCACGGAGGGGGCATGGCGAAGGTCACTAGGGAGGGAGTTCCATAACTTGGGGGCCGCCACAGAGAAGGCCCACTTCCTAGTCCCCACCAGCCTGGCTGCTCTGGCTGATGGGATAAGGAGAAGGCCGTCCATGGCAGATCTTGTTGAGCGGCCTACTTGATGTTGCTGGAGAGGCGCTCCTTGAGATAAACTGGATCGGAGCCGTGTAGGGTTTTAAAGGTCAAAACCAACACCTTGGAATTCGGTTCAGCAAGCAACTGGTAGCCAGTGCAACTCCTTAAGCACTGGCGTGATGTGATCATGCTGGCGGCAGCCCTTAATCAGGTGAGCCACCGCGTTCTGTACCAGCTGAAGCTTCCGAACTGTCTTCCAGGGTAACCCCACGTAGAGCGCATTACAGTAGTCTAGGCGAGAGGAGACCAAGGCATGAACCACTGATGGGAGCAGGTGATTAGGAAGGTAGGGGCGCAGCTGCCGTATAAGATGGAGTTGATACAGTGCCGCCCGGCTCACAGCTGACACCTGAACCTCCATGGACAGCTGGGAGTCTAGAATGACCCCGAAGCTGCAGACCTGGTCCTTCAGGGGAAGATTTACCCCATTCAGCACCAGGTCAACATCGAATGAATTATGCTCGCAATTCAAGGCATGACTGTATCTTGGTGGCGCCTCAACCTCCTTCCGCTCACTCTGAAGCCCCGCAGTTAGACGGCCTAAATCGACCATCTAGCTGCTTTGCAGGGTGGGAGGAGCATGGAGGTGACCTTTGCCCCCATGCTCCTCCCCACCCACATATAGGGTGCCCATAATCCTCTGAGTTCGGAGGGTTACGGGCAGCCTCATTAGACTGCACCGTAAGTAGACAAAAATGGCAGGTAGCTATGTTGGTCCATTAAGGGGGAAAACATCCGAAAGTCAGTAGTAGGGTAATCCCTTCATTGGAACCAACCAAAGGCTCACAAATATATGAGCAAGCTTTTGAGTGTATCACGTCTTTCTATCGGGCCGGATGTTCATTGGTTCTGGGACAATGCGGTTCAGGTGCTGGAAAAGCAGAAGCGATGGGAGGGGCGGAGTCTGCGCCTGCGTGTGCGTCTGCAAGGGGGATGCGTCAGGCTAATGGGCCACCTTAACCAAGTAGGACAGTCCTCTTTGGGTTTTGGCTGTGGCTCCTTTGAAGACCACATGCTCTGCGTGCAAAAGGTCTCAGGTTCTATCCCAAGCATCTGGTAGGGCTGAGAAAGACTCTTGTTGGAAACCCTGGAGAGTCACTGCCAATGAGAGTAGACTCTGCTGGACTAGGTGGACCAATTGTTTGGCTCGGTATGAGGCAGCTTCCTGTGTTGCTAAGAAGATGCAAAAGGTGTGGCTTGTAGGGGCCAGCAACACACAGCACTGATTAGGTCATCCCTGTGACATCATTAACCCCATTGCTGGAACAGTCTTGCAACGTTTAAAAAAACTGATGGGTCTTCAGCCCCCCCCCCCTTTAACAAAAGGAAGGAGGCGAATGTGCATATAATTGAATAAATGTACATGGGGCACTTTATTTATTATTTATTTATTTATTAAATGTATGCCCCGCCTTTTTTTCCTGCAAGGAACTCAAGGCAGCTTGCATAATCCTGCTCTCCATTTTATCCTCACAACAACCCTGTGAGAGATTAGGCTGAGAGGCAGTGACTGGCCCAAAGTCACCCAGTGAGTTTCATGGCCAAGTAGGGACTAGAACCCAGATCTCCCAAGTCCCAGTCCAACACTCTAACCACTATGCCACACTGGCTCTTCTTTCACTTTAAGAATGAAAAAGCAGATGACCCACCAGGAGCTTGTGTGGAAGAGGCAAGCCTGAAGCTTGTGTGGAAGAGGTAAGCCTAATCACATTGGAACTGCTGTTACGTATGAGTGTGTCTTGCTGCATGGGGGGACAAAACCTACTTGCTCCTATTTTAAAAGTATGTTTGGACATAGCCTTTATCTCCATACTGAAATCGTACTTATCTACACACTGAAATCTCAAGGAGTTCAGTCACATCAGATGGATTTCATCCATGTGGCAGGAGGCACTGGGTGATCTCCAGCCCATCTAAGGACATCCATTTCTAGAGATGAGGGCAGATGGCGTTCTCTGGTATAGATGCTTTATATTAGGGGTCGGCAACATTTTTGGGCCGTGTGCATGTCTGGCAATTTGAGAAATTGTCTTGGGCACCACCACAAAATGGCCACCATGGGAGGTGTGTCAGAGGACAAGTAACCTGTCCACAAGACTAGTAGGCAGAGGTGGGGTCTGAGCCCCAGCACACTAAACAACTCCTTTGAACCCCTAGTTTTCAGCACCAACAGAAACCTATTTCACAGCAATCCCAGCTTCCATTAAAAAACTTAATTTTTTTTAAAAAGTGGGAACGGTAGGGCACCTCAGCAGGCATCAAGAATAGTGTCTGGGAGCACATTGGTGCCTGCAGGCATCACATTGCCTACCTGTGTTTCATATATGTTTCCTGCTGTCGGCAGCTGGGTTGGACTTGCTGATCCATTAAGACCCTTTCAGCTCCATTATTTGATAGCATCTGGATTTTAAAAACCAATTCCATGCTCATAGAACACAATAAGTAAAAGAAAGGGAGAAAGAGCTGTTGGAATTTGGACACAGGATGAGCCAAGAACTTACTGTACTACTTGTTTGAGTGCTTCCATAATCTACTAGGTGATTTAGCTGTTGTAGCGGACAAAGCTACAGCGGAAGCCCTGTACACTCTAGTTTAGGAACATACTGTTTCTCTACTTACCCTATTTGGCCTAATTGCATAGGACTGGCAGTGCTTTTACTGGGCCTTACTCCTATGCCTTTAATAGCAGCCAGAGATTTGGCAGGTCAAGCTTTTCTGGCAAGGAGCTCAATTAAGGAACAGACCCCCTGCAATTTCTGCATCTCAGGCGGCTGTCGAAAGGCACAGGAGTGGCGCCAGTGGAAAAGAAAAGTTGGAAACCCAAACTATCGCCTGTGTGAAAGCGTTATGTGCAAAAGGGGTGTGTTGCTTGAGCAGCACTCTTATGTCAACACCCCCGTGACTGATATGTACAAATCAATCAGGTCTTTGGAGCAAAGTCCGACATTGGATTTCTAAGAAACTCGGACAATGCCTGACTCAAGAGCAAGCTCCGTAAGATCGCAGCGGAGTGGCAGTGGGGCCTACTGGCTTGTCCTTCCTGCCTCCGGCAGTGGGGCCTAGTGGGTGGGGAGGCAGACTCCTCCCAGTTCTGGGCGTGAGTGTGGGCATTCTATTTTTGTGTGGAGGGAAAGAGGTCTGGGAGCCAAGACCCTTGGGAGTCCGCTAAGGGTGAGCTGCTTTGGCCATGGCTTCCTCCATGCCATTTGAGGATCTGAGCCCGGATTTCTCCTGCCCAGTATGCCTGGAGTGGTTTCGGGAGCCGGTTGCCCTCCCTTGTGGGCACCTCTACTGCCAGGCTTGCATCGAGAAGGCATGGGGGCCCCGTGGCAGCGAGCCCACCTGTCCCCAGTGCCGGGAGAAGTTTCCAGAGAAGAGGTATGCCCAGTGCAAACTCCTGGGGACCTTGCTTCGCCGAATCCGGGGATTGCATCCTGAGGAGGCTGAGGAGGGGCGCCGCAGCAAAGCTGACTGCAGAGAATCCGTGCTGCGCCAGGATCGCACCCGACTCCCTGTCCGCGAGGCTACGAAGTGCTATAAGGTGCGTCAGGGTCCAAGCAGCAGAACTCTTGGGTTCTGTTCCTGGATTGGGTGGTGTGCCTAGTTAATTAGAACTGGGAGTCAGGACGAAAGCTGACCATTTTTCTGTGGCTAGCTGGCTTTGCTCTTTTTAAAGGGTTCCTGGGCATCTAACAGCATGCTAGCAGTTGGTTTGTTCCCTGGGTGAAGAAATGTCCAAGGGTTGTACTACAGCTGCTGCCTCCAACCTGGTGCTCTCTAGATGTGTTGGATTACAACCCCCATTATCCCTAGCCAGCAACACCAAACTGGGGTATCACCCACACATCTGAAGGACACCAGGTTGGAGAAGGCCGTGCTACAGGGTTTAAGTTTCTTTTGGATAAGAGCACTGGAGACTTCTGGTGTCTTTGTAAACTATGCTTTATTTTCAAATATACCAGGAGAGCATAGCGGAATCGAGCAGACTCCTAAAGCAGGCAGTACATTGGCTAATCCTGCATCAGATTCTCTTAAAACAACAACTCTTCCTTCAGCCAACTAACAGTTCTCTCTGACCTGGTTTTCATGTAAGGACAAACCATAGTTTACTTAACTGTGGTTTGTTGAATTGTGGGTTGTCGTTACATGTGAACCTGGAACGATGGGCTAACTATGGGCTGTTAACCACGAACAACCCGCAAAGAGAAACCGTGGTTTGTTTTTGGGTTGTGAACTGTGGGTTGTTTAAACCATGGGTTGTCGGTTGTTTTGCCAGGCTACAGAGGCAGTGGAGAAGAGCGGTCAAAAAACCCAGCCTCTTTACATGCCAGTACTGCTGGGCCGCAAAGGCAGTTGGGATACAGGGGGGGGAGTGGGCAAAGGAAGAGGGAAACAACCCAGGGGCTGAAAAAACAAACCATGGTTTGTTTGATTGTCTGCCAAGACAAACTCTGGGTAGGGCAACAAACAACCCATGGTTTAATTAAGCCATGGGTTAGTGTTATGTGTGAGCCAGGCCATTGTCTCTGCTGAAATTCAAATTGCCCAAACTCTTCCCAGCTGTGTCTCTGTCCCCCACTGCAAACTGGTGTGTGTTACATTCCAAAGGCTGGAACCACCAATGACCAAACATTCCGCCCTTTGGTCAAGACTCTGATCATTCAGTTTATCAGGCAAAACCATCACAATATGCTAATCAAGGCAGACAAATGTAGTAATATAAATGTAATAATAAATGTAATAATAAATAACAAATGGGTGACTTTCCCTCTCCCCTGGCATGGAGAGCAAGTGATGGGCAAAGCTTCGCACAATGGATTTCTGAATGTCTGGTGAGGCTGTTTCTTCCTTTGAGCCTCTCAATCTCCACTCCCGTTCTCGAATAGGAAGAGCTGTCTTTGGCTATTTCTCAGATGGAGTCCAACCTCAGCAAACTCGTCATGCTTAGGAGGGAGGAAGAAGAGAAGCTCCAGAACCATCAGGTAAAGAAGACTATGGTGAAGAGAAACTGAGAATCGATCTTTGGGCGCTCAGCTATGGAGGGAAATACCATATGCTCATGCACCTCTCTGGTTTCCAGGCAATTATGCTCAGCCTGGGAGACCATATCTCCACCAACTTTAGGCAGCTCCACCGCTTCCTCTATGTCCGTGAGAAGGCATGCAAGGCGAGGTTGGAGAAGGAAGGGGGAGCCCTGCTCCGGGAGACAGAGGAGAGACTGAGGATGCTGAGGGAGGCTTGCCAGGTGGGCCAGGAGTTGCTGTTGGAAGCCCAGGGTCATCTGAAGCTCCCAGACTCTGCGAGATTCCTAACGGTAAGGAGAAAGCTGGTACCCATGAAAAAAGCGACTCTCAGCCTACAGCTGAAAGTAAGGCCTAGTTCTCAGTGAGGTGGTAATGTAATCCTGCCTGCGTCTGGGTTGCATCACTTGAAGGAAGGACTACGTAACTCAGTGTTAGGGCACATGCTTCGCATACAGAAGGCCCCAGGTTCTGTCCCCGATATCTCCAGACAGGGCTGGGAAAGATTTCTATCTTGAGACCCTGGAAACTACTGCCAGACAGTACAAACAAGACTGAGTTGGCTTCTTATGTTCACTTCAGACGACAGGTTGTTGGCTCAAATGGCCGAGTGTTTTTCAGGACAAAAGAATTCGGATAGAAAATTAGGTGTCATGGAGAAGGGTTCGAGTTTAGCCTTCTCCCTGACATTCTATGTTTCTACATACAGGGATTTAGTTTTTTTTTTAATGTAGTCTTTCTCTTTCAATTGCGTAAGCCCTCATCTGCTGTCTAAAATGGTGACACAGGTTTATCAGCGCAGTGAACCAAGGTTCTTGATAGTTATGGTTATGCGGGACACGCTGGAAATTCTGTTTTGACAATGTTTGGTCATGACGATGGTTGTGTGAGGGATTACAGCTTTGGGGTTGGTGTACTGAGTAGAAACTCGAACAGGAACTAAGCTGAACTAGGCTTCAGCTAAGCCCACTTGGGGAATGGGTGGTTGCAGTGGAAGGAGGAATTCTCAGGCATTCTCATTTTTAATTTGAATTTATTATTACCGTATTTGTTTGCGGGAGTTCCCCCCCCCGCAAACAAATAAGTAATTACAAAAAATGTAATTATGTTCCAATTTCACGTGGTTTTTATATTCCATAGTGTTGGAAATAAACACTTCAGCAATGGTAGGTACTGAGCTTGACAAGTTGATATGGAACACGGTTGCAAAGATGGGAGGAATAAACATTTTTTATTTTTCAGAGTGGTCTTAGTTATGCCATATATTCTTGACTAGACAGACATGCCCCCACATGCTTGCCTGGGCAGCTGAAAAAATTACAGAAAACATGTCCTGTGCTCTGCCTTTTTGGCCTTGTGGCCTCCTCCCACTCCTGCCTCCAAAGTGGTTTCTCCCGATTGCTTGCTTCCAGAAGTGCAATTCTGAGCGCTGGTACTTTAAAGCCCAAATTGTCTCAGGGACGGCTTTCCCCCATGTGACCCTCCCCCGACCCAGATCATCAGATGAGTCCAGCTCTGAGGCCCATGACTTGCAACGGCCAAGCTAGAGGCTACAAGTACAAGGCCTTCTCAGTGGTGTCCCTTCCTGAGAGAGGCTCACCAGCCTATTCATTAAAGGCATTAAGATGGCCGGTGAAACCACTTTTTATATCTTATCAGCCAAACCATATTCTTCCTGCTGGCTTTTAGCATAATAGTTCTTGCTGTTTTACTTGATGAATCAATTCTTTCCGGTTGTTTCAGTTTTAACACGTTAAGGGATTGTTCTTTTTCCAGGGTTATATTTTATAATGTAACCCACCTTGGGGGTTGAATTTCAGTCTGAAAGGCAGGTATATAAATTAAATAGAAATGAATATATAAACAACACATGGCCGTTCCTGTCTCTAGGCCCTGTGTGACCATTTCACTCATTCTTTGCCACTATCACTCCAATTCCCTGCCCCACCGCTCAAGTGTCTGCTTGTTCTTTCTGGTCCTTGATTTTCATCCTGCTCTGTTCTCTGTCTGCCCCCTTTCGTCAACAACCCTTCATCCGAGCTACTTTTCCCTCAGTTTCCTCACCTTGCCCATTCAGCTTCCTAGTTCAATATCTCCTTGGCAACCAACAATGCAAAACAGCTCTTGAGACCCTGTATGAGGTTTCCATCCCATCCAAATGGGTCCTTTCACTTTCCCCTCACAAAAGCTGCAAAGTTTGTGGATATTCCATTGCTGACACCTTCGCTCTAAGTAGGTAGAATGTGGGTGCACATTCTGTGGCACCACAACAGCAGCTCAGTCAATGTCTAGATGGGGAAAGGCTTGCTAACAGACAGTTTATCCCATTATATACATAATATTGCAAATCCAGGGGGTAGTGGTGGTCCCAGAATTTAGGATTTAATAGAATTCCAGACCTTCTAGCTACTCTGTTAATTTGATCTCCCTCTTGTCCCCCTCTCATCCACAGGGGATACACTCTCTCCTGAACAGGTGAGTGCAATTAAAGGGACATTGCTTCTTAATATACATGTGCCTCTATATCTTAGTTATTAACACATACATTTCTGTGTGTGGTTGTCTTCCCATCTGGCAAAGGATGAAGCAGCAGCAAGCCACTTCTGCTGTTCCTGCTGTGCCGCCCACCACATTACAGATCCTCGGACAATTCAAGGGGCCTCTCCAGTATGTGGTTTGGAGGGAAATGAGATCTGTTCTCAACATAGGTAAAGTGGATATTTGGGAGAAACACAAAAGGATCTTTGTTGCCTTCTCTGAATGTACCACATGGACAAGTCAGGAATCCCCCTCCACTGGGAGACGGAGCCTGGGTAGACAGAAGGGACATCAGTGGACCACTGGCCAATTTCTGGTGTGGATCACCAAACACCTGCTCATTACTGGGATTAGGAACATAAGAAGCTGCCTTATACTGAACATAGCCATTGGTCCATATGAAGGGAGGGAGGGGGTTGCCCTAGCTCCCAGCAGTGTAGGTAGGGGTGAGAGGCTGCTCAGGCTGAACACCAACCCAGCAAAGTAGGCCGCCGCTGCCACCACCCGTTACATCCACCTCCGCCTGAGCCAGGGGACTCTCAGACCTTGTAGGACACCCTTAAGGCTTAGGGGATAGGGGTTCAAACTGCCACACGCCCTATCACCAAGCCTCAAGCCTGAAACTTTGAACAGTAGCAATGACCAAGAGGAATTAGCTCTGAATTTCGTACTGAGGCTTACTCGGAAGGAAGCACACACAACTCTTGAGGTAGGTGTTAAGTTTACTAGCAAAGGGAAAGGGGGGAAAGGAGTAAAAAGGCATACAAGAATCAGAGTAACATTTGGAAACAACAATCCTTCAGGTAAAAATCACAAAAGTTACCTGCAGCTGCTTTCTACATACCTAGGCATCAGGGCCGGTGCTACCATTACAGAAAAAATTACAGAAAACAAGCTGGCTGGGGCATGCTGGGAGTTGTAGGCCAAAAACAGCTGGGGACCCAAGGTTGGAGAACACTGCAATAGAGCCTTCAGGATTTAGGGGTGACCTGACCTAAAAGGAATTATGTATATGGAGCCAATGAAAAAAAGATCAGGCTGGGAGCTAATCAGGGCCTGGGACGGCTTAACGAAATGGCAGGGAAAGGACGGAGGAGATCATCATGAGTAACGGCTGAGAGACCCTGGAGAGCCAATATATAATGGGTGGACTGCTGGGCCTGAGTGGTACTGAGTTCAAATCCCCACTCAGCTCTGGAGGGGCTTAGTTTCTATTTTGGTAATTTTTCCCTTTCTTATTGTAGCAATATTCTGTGGGAAAGTGGGATATAGCTATTCTGAATAAATAATAAATATAGCAATGGAACCCGGTGAGGGATCTTGGGTCAGTCACTCTCTCTCAGTGCGGCCTACCTCAAAGAGGACTGTTGTAAGGACAGCATGGGAGGACACCCTCCGCCCATGTACGCCTCCCTGGGCTCCTTGGAGGAAGGGTAGAATACCAGTGTCACTGTAGAAGTGGTAGATTCGGCAAAATCACACAGTAGAGTCCTTCTGCGACAGTACTACTTAAACTGCAGGAGGGGGGATATGCTTTTTGAATACTCCTCTATGCTAAAATAAAATAAAATAAAATAAAAATCAGTTCCAGGCTCAGTGAGAGGGGGAAATAGTAGAACCTGTTTTCTTCCTAATGTGCTAGTTTTCTACATGCAGGGGGTATTAAAAAATGTGGTCCCTCCCTTCCTGCAGCCGGAATTGGTGCAGTCTAGGATGGACTCTACCGTATGTTTTTGCTAAATGTGTGGCTTATCTCTCGGTAAGGATGGTTAATGCATGTTGAAAGCTAACTGACCTGCACTTAGCATAGGGGTGCAGAACATCAGACTGGGGGCCAAATCCGGCCCTCCTGAGGACCTCAGATGGCCATGCCCCCTTTCCCCCAACCACCGATCATTTGGTGGTTTTCTCACTTTGTGCAGACCCCCCCCCCCATTCTAAAATGCCTCTTCTAATGCTTAGTTATTGGCATAAGAGCTTTAAGCTAAATTATGCTGGTATTTTGGCCTCAACCCTTTTGCCTTCGGCCGTGCCCACCACTGGAATGCGAGTGGTGTCTCCAAAATGGAATTCGGCCCTTGGGTTGAAAGGGGTTCAACACGCCTGATTTAACGGTTTTGAGGGTGCCCTTTCTGTCGGTGCTGGGTCACAAGATATCTATTCCCTTCTTTGTCCCGTTGAATGCTCTTTGCTTCCTTGGATGATGCACCATTCTAGAAGGTGGGGGTGTGGGTTGTTAAAACATGAGGACACCTCGATCATCATTGCCCCTCTCTCCATTCTGCAGATTTCCCCCGGATAACCCTGGACCCCGAAACAGCTCATCCCTGTCTTGTCCTATCGGATGACTATACCAGTGTCCGGGATGACCACCTTCGCCGGGATGTCCCGGACACCCCTCTGCGGTTCAACTACTGTGTAGCGGTGTTGGGCTGCCAGGGTTTCTCCTTAGGAAAACATTACTGGGAGGTGGAAGTTGGCAACAAGCCCTCTTGGACCTTAGGCCTGGTTAGCACCTCCATCAACCGCAAGGGGGAAATCTCTGCCTCCCCAGGCAATGGATACTGGGTAATCCGGCTGCGGGATGGGATGGAGCTGATGGCCAAGGACACCCCCCCTCAAAGGCTGTGCCCCGCTTCCTTTCCCAAGAGAGTCGGGGTTTATCTGGACTACGATGCGGGTCTGGTGTCGTTCTACGATGGCTCCACCACGGCTCATCTCTACACTTTTGCTACTTCCGGATTCACAGGGAGGCTGCTCCCCTATTTTTGCCCTGGACTGTACAATTCAGGGGAGAATGCATCTCCCTTAAAAATATGCCACCTTCCACTTTTGTAGAGAGAGAAAAAGGTCCCCTGTGCTCTTGTTCTATTCTCAACTCCTGGGGTGGGTGGCACTGTTGCTCCTCCAAGGAGAGTACAGTAATACCTTAGATTGCAAGTAACTTGGTCTGAGAGCGTTTTGCAAGACGAGCAAAAATTGTTCATAAATTTTGACTTGATAAACAAGTGACGTCTTGCAATACAAGTGTAGGGATGTAACTGCTCGCCTCGAGTGGGCGTAGTGGGCCAAAATCGGCCTCGCTCACGCCTGCCAGAGACTCGCTTTGATATAAGAGTGTTTTGGATTACAAGCAAGGTTCCGGAATGAATTACGCTTGCAATCCAAGGTATTACTGGATATATAATAATAATAATAATAAACGTTTATTTATAACGCCCCTTATACCAAAGGGCGGGACAAATAACATATACAGTAAACATAACAATACAATAAAATAACCTGGGATTTGATATGCAGTATCAAATCCCAGCAACCACCACATTAGCCCAACCACTCATTCTGGCTGACTAAAAAGATAAGTCTTTAATCCTTGTTAAAGACTGAACCAAGACTGAACCCTGTGGAACTCCCACTAATAACGGGAAAACATCTGAAACTGAACCCTGAAACAAAACAGAACAAGAGCGATTAGAAAGGAAGGAACCAAACCAAGATAAAGCATTGCCCTTGATTCCCAGTGATGCCAACCTTGAAAGCAGAATATGGTGGTCGAGTGTGTCAAAAGCTGCCGTAAGATCCAGCAGAATCAACACAGATGTTTGACGCTGAGCTTTCGCCACTAAGATATCATTCATCACATAAGTTAAGGCTGTTTCTGTGGAGTGGCCTGAACGAAACCCTGATTGAAAAGAATCTAGGAGATTAAATCTAATTAAATAAGTCATCAATTGGGAGAGAACTACTCTTTCTAAAATCTTAGAAAGAAAAGGAAGAAGTGAAATAGGGCGGTAATTAACACAAGCTGAAGGGTCTAAATTAGGCTTTTTTAACAAGGGGCGTACAGAAGCATGCTTGAAACATTCCGGAAAAATACCCAGTGAAAGTGAAGAATTCACCAGATAAGTTATATGAGGCAAAAACAAAGGTAAAAGCGTCAAATAAAGAAAGGACGGGAAAGGGTCAGCAGGACACGAGGTAGGAGGAGAAGAGGAAATAAACTGTGCCACAGTTGACTCAGTAACTGGAACAAAGTCAAATCCAGTCTGAAGAGACGGGTCTGCAAACTGAGCTGAAGGCTGTGGGAAACCTGCTGACAAAAATTCATCCTCACACTCTCATCCTAGTGAATCTCCTTCAGTTACAATATTGCTGTTAACGTATTCAGTCATCCCTGGTTAAGCCCCTGCAGGATCTACACGGGAAGACCCAGAGAAGTAAAAATCCCATTAAAATAGGGGATTATCCTAAAATGATCAACCAGCGCAATAAGTCGCGGACAGGTGCAAAGGCCATTTGAGAGAGGAACAGGAAGTAGGTTGGTGGAACGGCTCAGGACCAAGAGCCCTCTGAGGCTGAGGCTGACTTTCTGAGGAGCAGCCAGAAGCAGTTCCTGAACCTCCCACCTTGGATCCTGCACCCTGCCCACTCGGCCCTCCAGAAGGTGCTGCTGCCCGCTGGCTCTGAGGAATGGATCTCCGGCTCAGACTCCTCCCGCGAATAGGCTGCCCCTGGGGATCACTTGCCAAGCAGCTCCTCAGAGCCGGTGACTGGGGGAAAGGGCACTGGCCCTTTAAAAAGCCAGATCCAGCACTGGAGGAGGTGGGGCTCCCAGAACGACTCTCCTGGCCTTCCTATGAAACCTCTAGAGTCAGTTGCTCTAGGCCAGTGCTGGGGCAACTGGTCTCATCCAGCTGCGGGTTTTGCTCTCCTTGGTCCTGAATTTGAGCCCACATGGTCCCTGAGTAAGCAACTACTGTCCAGGGTACTGAACCTGCCCTACTCTGGAACTATGTCAGCTGCCCTTTGCTTGAGTTGTTTGATTGCTGGGGAATGGCTGAATCGGCAGTGAAGCACATCAGTTGGGACGGAGTGGGATCATGAAAGCAAACACCTCTCTCTCCCGAAAACTGCCTGTTCCACCCTCTAAAGATACAACATGGTTTCCAGCCACCGTTTCTCGGACTTGACCCCATGTACATTGCTTTGAGTTCCATGTCAGAAAAAAGGAGAGATACAGATACATGTTAGATGTTGTTCTAGGTTTTAAAAAAGGGAATAGAAGAATAACACCTGTATTTTGTATTTTCAAAAGGGGGGGGGGATCAACCACTGTTTGTTTCTTCTTCCTAGCAGTCCTAGGGGCAGGCCCAGGTACAACGTGAAACCATCACATAACCTAGTAGAACCTAATTTGAGTGCCTCCCCCATTTCATTTTAAGACTCTCAACCTGCAGACTTCAACATTGTCAGGTTTCCCCCCCTCCCGTTCCCTCCCCACCTGCTGTTTTGTAACATCTTGCCTGATTAATAGATCTGTAGATCTTGAAAGCTTGCACATCTTGGGGGGATGACCTTTAAGTTGGCTTAATAAAGGTATTACCTTAATATGGATTTTGGCATTTTTCTTATGGCCAGCATGGCTATCTTTGCTTTTTATGTATACAGGGGTTTGCTGCAGGTGTGCAGTAAAAATCATTAGCTAGCTGCCTTTTAAAATAAGCAATATATCAAGCTGGACCTGCAACAAAATGTTGCAGCAGGGAGGGGAGTGCACCTGTTTGCTCTTCCTGCCAGCCAGCCACGTTTTCCTCCACCAAACTCCATTCCGCTCCATCTCCCACTGTTTTTCATTCGCACTCCCAACAGTCAGCATTCTGTGCCCACTTTGACTACCGGTGGAAGGAGACAGAAGAGGAAATAGAAGAAATTGAGGTAGCCTCCTGTGGCAGAGGGTTCCAGAGCCTGATCATAGGATAGGATCATAGAGTTGGAAGGGGCCTACAAGGCCATCGAGTCCAACCCCCTGCTCAATGCAGGAAACTAGAGGAGGGGGGTCTCCCATCCAAGTAACAAGCAGGCCTGACCCTGCTTAGCTTTCCCTGCTCAGACAAGCTGAGCCAACGTGAGCCACAGGCCTGCAAGCGGCCACTGAGAATGAGTCTGTTCATTAGCCAGTTTGTTTCATCAATATTGTGCACCAGTATTGTCTCCATATCACTGCTGTGGGGCTGCAGCCGAGAGATAACCACCTACCTGAGGACCAGACTGGACATGACAACCATAGGTCTGTGTTCTGGGCAGGGGTCGGTTTAAACAGCTGAACGGATACATCGGTGAGGGGAGTTAAAACATCCTACCTCCTGCACCTTCCTACTCTGTTGCTCCATTTTAAAAAAACGTATATCCTTTTTAAGAGCCAGTGTTGCATAGTGGTTAGAGTGTTGGACTGGGACTCAGGAGATCCGAGTTCTAGTCCCCGCTCGGCCATGAAACTCACTGGGTGACTTTGGGCCAGTCACTGACTCTCAGCCTAACCTACCTCACAGGGTTGTTGTGAGGATGAAATGGAGAGGAGGAGGAGAATGTAAGCCACCTTGGGTTCCTTTCAGGAAAAAAGGTGGGGTATAAATATAATAAATAAATAAATTTAAATAGACATTCAAGGTGCAATCTTATGCATGTTTAGACAGAAAAAAGACTTCCAACATGCCGGTTGGGGAATGCTGGGAGTTGGACTTCCCCCCCCTGTCTAAACATGCATAGGATTGCACCTTTACTGACTGGTTGGATGGCATCGCCGGTCGTTTTGAACAACAAATCAAATGTGCATACAATGGCAGCTTCAAACACACATCTCCCCCTTTCCTTTTTGGAAGGAGGGGAATACCAGTCAGGGGACACGAAGACAGGTGCTGGCTGCCATCTTTTTGAAAAAGATGCCCGGTCTTTGTGGGAGTACGCACATTTACCTTGGAATCGGAGGTGCTGCTACTAGTCAGTGTTCTCCAACCTTGGGTCCCCAGATGTTTTTGGCCTACAACTCCCAGCTACGCTGGCTGGGGCATGCTGGGAGTTGTGGGCCAAAAACATCTGGGGACCCAAGGTTGGAGAACACTGGGCTAGATTAATGGGGGGGGGGACTGCGGAAAATTGCCTTCCTGTCCCTCCCTCCTTGCTTTTATTTACCGGTGGGGAGGGGGAAGTGGTGCGGCTCAGTTCCTCCTCCTCCTCTCGGCCCGCTGCTACAAGGAAGCACTGCCGCAGCCGGCCAGTAGAGGCTGGCGCCCCATTATGAAGGAATCTCCCCCGCTTCTTTCCTAACTTTGAGCAGCAACGAACTGAACCCATCGAAGGCGTGGTCTTCATGCCGCTCCTGCGCCGTCATTGGCTGTGTCTACCTCCAAAGGCAGCGTGTGATTGGTTCATAAGAACATGGGAAGCTGCCGTATATTGAGTCGCAACGTCGGTGGTGGCGGGACTGTCGGAGCGGCAATATCCAAAACTGATCCTCCTGATTTCAGTCGATTTTTAAAGGACCCCTTCCCCAGCCCACACGACCCAATCACAGAGCACATCTGCCTCCATGGACTGAACCATAAAAAAACAAGGATCCCGGCACTTGTAGGTGCAAAAACGTGGATCCGAAGCATGGATCCTTCGGATTTCGTATGATTTTTAAAGGGAACTCCCTGCAATCTACAATCAAATCACAGAGCACATCTGCCTCCACAGACTGAGATGTGCTCTGGGATTTTCCCTGTAAAAATCATGAGGATCCATAATCTAAAAATCACGAATGCAGCACTTGGTTGGTGCGGCTACACCGCAAAACCATGTATCCCAGCCACGGAGCCTCATAACTGCTGGCTAGGGGATGATGGGAGTTGTAGTCCAACACATCTGGGGGGTCGGAGGGCCTGACTGCTGCCCGCATCACCCCGTGAGGGAACCCGCCTGCCCCCTGCTAATTCCTGGAGGCGGAAGTCGTTGGTCTTGGCGCCCTTCCGCTATCACTATCACAGCTGCCAGTCTGCAACTGCCCCGAAAATGCGGGGACCATCACGAAAAGCCTAAAGCCATCACGGCTTTTCACTTTGTCATGCAGAGTTCCGAATTCCCCTGCCTCCGGCAACTGCAAGCTACTTTAAACCTTTTTTAAAGGGGCCATGCCATGGGCAAAATTGCAGCTAAGCTAAAACTGCAAGCTTAGCTGCAATTTTGCCCATAGCATGGCCCCTTTAAGTGCAGCTCTTTTTAGGCTCGAACAGCCACAGGGTCTCCACAGAGACAGACGCTGTGAGGACACACACACACTCTGTACCTGCTGAAAAGCTGCACCCACAGGCCTGGACCGAGGAAGAGGTGAATGAGGGAATTTATCACATGATTCCTATTTTTATATTGCCAAAGATTTTATTTCCTAACAGAGCTGACTCTGTACAGGTGAGATACAGTGTCAGAAGGAAATGCAAGACACTTCCCAAGCTCCATGTTTGGGGGTGTGGGGTGAGTGGGTAAGCTTCACCTGTTGAATTTGTGCCAATCCTGACAATTTTAAAACAAAAAGAAAGAGATTGCCCTGCAAGCACTGACCCCACCCCCCCATGAAAAACACTAGATATCAACAATTAAGGGTTTAAGTAAGGTTTTTAAAAAATTACAAAAGCCACTTATAAAATATTATAAAATAATATATAATGTAATAATTATAATATATAAGATATTTGTGGAGAAAGCCCAAACCCCAGTTACACACACGCACACACATTTCCCCAAGGGAGGGGGCAAGGGAGGAGGGATGAGGTCACCAGGGAGTACCCAGACAAGTCATCAGCCCCAACAAAGGAGGACCTCGGCAGAGATCCACAAACGTCCAGGAAGGACCATCAAGGACCATCAACAAACAGGGCAGTCTCAAAGAGCTGCAAAATATCACTACGTCACCGTCTTCCCGGGCAGGAATAAGCCCACATGAACGAAGGGGCAGGCACAAGCCCCCACCTGACCCAGAGGGCGGGGGGAGCGGGAAAACCGGGGTAGAAAAACCCCTCTCCCTTCCGGTAGTGGGTTGTTGGGAACCACGGGGCCATATCCTCCTAAGCAGAAGCCGTCCAGGTGCACCGTTCTCCGCTAGGAAGCGCCGATCGGGAGCTGGGCTGAAACTGACTAGAAGTAGTATCTTTGATGTGAGGATATTGACCAGATTCCATCTACTAGCCACGGAGCCCGCTCATTGGGTAAGACGCGGGTCAGCTAAGGTTGTGTTGACTGTAAACGTGTTCTTAGAAGGCTGATAGTTCCGATCTGATTATTGTATAAACAAATAAAAAGCCTTATTTGGGCATACAAAGGGTTGTGGTTTTTCCTATTGTACTGAGAGCCGATACGAGCTGTATTGCTCTGCCGGTTAACCCTAGAGTTGCCGAACTCACGCAAAGGATCCGGTTGCTGATCCTTCACAATATTATATAATATAATTCTGGAAAAGTCATCCTAGCACTGCTGCTGCTGCTGCTGCTACCTCTTCTAGCAAGGAGCAGCATTTCACAATTATCCCTCAATTACATGATACTTCTTTACACAATGCATAATAAATTTGCTGCCACAAGATGTGATGGTCAGTGTTGTAGATTGCTTTAAAATATACACACTTTCCTGTGAGTAAGTCCCATTGAACATAATAGGACTTACTTCTGAGTACACATGCATAGGATTGCACTGTTGTTCTGTTTTCAGAGCAGTGGTACATTTTACTTGGCTCTCCCTGTGTACCCCATATGACAGACTTTTTCTAACACATGCTGAAGTACAATGGAAAAAGCTCTCCACAGTACTGATTAGGATTATTCTGCAGGGTTTTTGGATTGATTCTTTTTAATGCATTAGCATTTTTTAAAAAGGGAGTTAGCAGAAAACACACCCTCCTCAAGAGAAAGAATTAGAAAAAATCCCAACTGCTTCAAATAGTAACAACAAACATCATTCCATTTGGGCATCACAGTGTTGTTGTTCTTGTTTTTGTTTTTTTTTTTTAGTAAAGTACAATAGAACCCACATTTTGTTGTTGTTTTGAGTGGAGAAAATAGGAGCTTGCAGGGTGGGCCTGTGAACCACTTTGCACACTCAGAGATATCTAAATGTTAAATATTATTATTTCTTTGGCAAACTACTAATGAGAACAAAGCCACCATGGAGGGATCCATTTCTAAAGTAGGAGGGAGATATTTAAAACAAGGAGTTTCCTGTACAATGTGGGGAAAGTAGGCTGAAAGTTATGTTTGACTGAAATAATGGCATATTCCTCCCCGGTTTACCCCTTCCTACCATTTGTTGTCGCCGCTATATTACATTTTAGATTTTAAGCTCTTTGGGGCAGGGAACTGTTCTCTTATACTCAGTAAAGCACCGTGCACATTGATGGTACAATAATAATAATAATAATAATAATGACAACAGCAATCACCATCATGGCTCTGGAGATCAAAGTGGCTTCAGAGTGGTCTCAGAGCATCCTGGGGTGGGTGGCTGTAGCTTTAGCCACGCCCTCATGTTGCCTGGCCACGCCCTCTTGATCACACCTTTATGTTGCTTAACCATACCTCTTACAAATTCACATGTTGTCCCTATTTTCATCTGTGAAACGTTGGAGGGTATGAAATACCACCTGTTAAATCTCTGCCTGAAATGCTACTGCTAAAGACAGGGGAATCCTGTCAGGAAGAAAAAAGAGGTAATAACCTTTGGCTGAGCCTTATAGCAAATTTAGCCCTCTTTGGGGGGGGGAATGGTTGGTCAACCCTTATCCTTCTGGAGCAGGAAGAGTTAAAAAGATCATAGAGGAGCTGGTTTTTGGTCAAGCCTTCTCCCAAGCGAGGGATTGCGGGGGGGAAGATAAAAAGGGATGGACCTCTTCCTGTTCCAAGCTTTATTTCTCCCCCCCTCCCGTCGTTTCCCCACCTATCGACGTTTCGGAGCTCCGAGGGGAGGTTGCTCATGCAACAAAGGAAAGTGAAATTCAGCAAAACTAAGGGGGCAGGCTGGGTGAGTCAGATGGGCAAAAATAAGTGCAGGGAAAAGGAGCAAAAAGAACTATCTACAGGGAAAGTGTGTGTGTGTGTGAAGCTTTATGGAGCATGCCGCCGTTATCAAAGATCAGAGAGCAAATTCATTCCTTAGAGAGCTATTGTAATGCCAGTGGATTTCTGGATCCTCGCTTTCTTTTTATCCCATTGTTTCTTGCATTTCCCCCCTAGTATTTAATTAAGGGCAGTTCCAACATTATACGTTTTCTGCAGGAAACAACATTCCCCACAAGAAACACGGAATGTGTAGAGGTTGTGCATGCATGCACGCACCATCTGTAAACACCCACCTGGGAATCCTGGCCCAATCAGCTTTTCCAGATAGACAGACGGATAACTGAAGATCATGTGTGTACACCTGTATATGTTGTCCATGTGTCACATGTTTGCCGCAAGAAGGGCCAGCAAACCAGCATTACACCCTACAATGTGAAGCCATCCCAATGTGTGGAGGCTCCCCCGTTCTGGGTTCCGCATACTCCAGATTACATTTTGTCTTTCAACACAACACTTTTTCACCGCATTGTCTTAGGTGCAGATAGGGGTGATTGGAGCATGGTAAAAGAGTATTCCCCCAGCTCTGCATGGCATGAATTTGAAGTAAGAATTCTGAAGCAGGGTTAGCGACTGGGAGATATAGGAACCGAATGATAATGTGGTTGAGTTATCATGTGTTTCTGAGGTGCGAAGATCCTGTGTATGTGGTGATCTCGTTTCTACTAACCCTGTCTTCCATTTGCATGAACAGCTCCCACCTGAAGGACCAAGGTTCCCGACGTGATTGCCTTGCTATAAGGCAAGGAGAACATCTGGATCCGACATGACTGCATGGTTGTGGCCGTGAGGGGCAGGCAAGAACCACGTTGCAACTTGATAGCAACAGAAGCAGTTTTTAATTTTCTGTTTTTCTGGGCTAGGAATCCTTCACTGTGAGTTATACTGCATTGTTCCCTGCTGGAGGAAAAAACAAACAAACAACCCCCCCTCCCTTTCCAGGTACTTTCCTTCCCCACTTGTGGAAATGCTTAGAATCCCATTGCTTAAAGCACATTATAAGCCTCTCTTGAGCCCTATGGAAATCCTCCCAGGTGTAAATGCTGTATCCACAATGAGTGTATTGTCCCTCAGAAAGCATCAGTATTTTTTATAGCCACTAGACCGTTGCTGTATAATATGTATATCTTTATCTAAAATAGCAGGTGTTTGTTTTTTTTCCTCCTGGGTCACCTTGGTATAGACATTGAGCTGCTTGGTGTAGAATTTGTACAGTAGCCCTGCTCATTCCAAGGCAAGAATGTGAGGGTTGATGGCGCGTGAGTGACAGCAGAGCCCCGTGTGCGCGAGATGGGAGATTAAAAATCCTGTTCGTGTGTAGAGACCCATAAATCCACACACAGAAATCCAGATCTTTCTCCCCCTCTCTCTGTGCAGCGTGCAGCGTTTCGGATGCAATCAGCCAGCCAGCTTTCCAGCCTGTAATCCGACTCCAGCAGCCAGCTCCCCCGTTTGCAGATAGCAAGGAAAAAACTCTGTAACTCCACAGGTCTATTCTACCTGTTTATTTACTTAGCAAAGTAATATTCTACAGAGTATACATTTCCTAGTTACAGTCCATGTGCAGAGTACAATGCATAGCAAGCATTTATTCCAGTGGAGCAAGTTGAGCTTTACCCCACCTCAGCAAAGACGCTACATTGTTGCATAAGTCCAGCAAGCAATAGTCAGAAGAAAAAAGTGAAGAGAGAGAACAGTCCTGCTCCTCTCTAAAATGGCTGCAGACAGAAAAACAAGTCAGTACGTCACCAGAACATCTAAACCATGTGACTAGCTCATACTGTTTCCCAGGCCTAGCTGTTCCCATGAGAAATAACATGGCAAAGTAGGACGACACAACATTCTTGTTTACCGCCATTCTGTTCCTTCCATGTTGTAAACAATGTGCTCCAGCTTGTGAATGTGATACATATCACAACAAGGGTAGCATCTTGATTCCACACATTCTTGTTTCAGCAGATATTTGGACCATGAATGAGGGATACAGCCCCTCTTTGGTGAAAGAAGAGGTGTCTAATCAAGACGGTCACACTGATTTCAAACTCCAGGAGATACCTTGTGGTATCCGGTGCTTGTCTGACAATGAGCATCAGGAATGTGATGAGAAATGTCATCCTAGAATTGGGACTGGACACCATTCCCAGCAACATAGGAGTTTCAGTAATATATATGGGAGATGCCATGAGGGCGGATGTGGTACTAAGAGGGAACAATGTGACAATGGTTCAGACGATGGTGGGGATACAGGATTCCGACTCGGGTTAAAAATGGTAGGTAGACGAGGCATTCATAACAGATGTTTTGATGGTTTGGATTTAGATGGAGAACAGAGATCCCAGCCAGACTTGGATGTTGATGAGATCAAGAAAATAATTAAGCTGCACTCCAGCAAAGAATATGAACAAACATGTGGCAGCAACTGGAATGACTCTCCAGATGCCAATGGGGATTTAGATGGGGAGAATAATCTGCATTTTCATCTAAACGAGGATGGCGACCAAGATTTGTCTTCAGACTTGGATGGTGATATCAGCCAAGACATGGATAGAAACCCCAATCATGCTTTTGACCCAGACATGGAAGAAAACCCAAATGTCTCTCCAGAAATGGAGGGAGAAGCAGATGAAAATTCCAGCAAGGAGATTGATGCAGAAATGGACGAGGTCAATGAAGACTTTGATTCTGATGCAGATGGAGAGGACAACAGTCTCCATTTGGATGGCAGTGATGGCGACCGAGACTTTGACATTGGCCCTGATCAACTGGATGTCAACTCTTCCCTCACAGCCACCTCGTCCATTTTCCCTTCTGTGCCTGACAAACCCTACAGATGCCCTGAATGTGGAAAATGTTTTGGCACTAGCTCTATCCTGGGCCAGCATCGTCGCATCCACAGCGGTGAGAAACCCTACAAGTGTGGCGTCTGTGGCAAATGCTTCACCCGGGGCTCCACCTTCCTCCAGCACCAGCGTACACACACGGGTGAGAAACCATACAAGTGCCCAGATTGTGGCAGGTGCTTTGGTCGGAGCTCCAACCTTATTCAGCACCAGCGGGTTCACACAGGCGAGAAGCCCTACAAATGTAGCACCTGTGGAAAGTCTTTCTCTCTCAGCTCTACCCTTATCCAGCATCAGATTATCCACACTGGAGAAAAACCATACAAATGCCCCGACTGTGGTAAATGCTTCAACCGCAACTCCAACTTGCTGAATCACCGGCGAGTGCACACAGGGGAGCGTCCCTTTGCCTGTCGCATCTGTGGCAAGAGATTTTCTGAAAACTCCTCCCTCACCCAGCACCAGCGGACACACACTGGGGAACGTCCTTTCCGGTGCAATGACTGTGGCAAATCTTTTTCCCTTAGCTCAACTCTGATCCAGCACCATGTCACACACACTGGGGAAAAACCTTATGAGTGCCTGCACTGTGGCAAGTCCTTTGGGCTCAGTTCCACCCTGTTGCGCCACCAGCGGCTCCACACTGGGGAGAAGCCATTTGAGTGCCAGGACTGTGGCAAAACCTTTGCCATTAGTTCACACTTCTTGCAACATCGAAGGGTCCACACAGGTGAACGCCCATTTCAGTGCCCAGATTGTGGGCGTACATTTAGCCAGAGGGCACATCTGGTGCTACATGAGAAGGTTCACCGGAATGGGATGGCCTCACAACCTCGTCACCAAGCCCTCTATATTTGCAGTGACTGCGGCAAGAGCTTCCAGCAGAGCTCACACTTGGCACAACATCAGAGGGTCCACACAGGTGATAGGCCATACCGATGTGAGGATTGTGGGCATGGCTTCTCCCAAAGTTCCAAACTGCTGGAGCACCAACGGGTTCACACTGGCGAGAGGCCATACTCCTGTAAGGTCTGCGGGCGCCGCTTTGGGCACAGCTCAGCACTTTTGCAGCACCAGCGCATTCACACTGGAGAGAGGCCCTACAAATGCCCAAACTGTGATAAAGCTTTCTGCCAGAGTTCAGCTCTCATGCAACACCAACGTATCCACACCGGAGAATTGCCGTACATCTGCCAAGAATGCGGCCAGCGCTTCCGATACCTTCTGCAGTACACACGGCACCAAAAGGTGCATGCCAGGGAAGGGTCCTCAACGGCTGCCCGTCTTGCAGGAGAGGCAGCCATCTTGGCAATGGACAACAAGATGGTGCCTTCAGCAGGGGATGAGACTCCGGGAGAAACTTTAATAGTGAAGGATTTCTCCGTAGTAGAACATGGAGATTGAGTCAAGTGGTGTGAGCCTGGAGGGAACTGCAGTGGGGATTTTGAGGAAATGGTGCTGGATTATGGTACAGAGTTGAGGAGAGAATGCTGTAGCAGCATAATGCTGGTTTGGGGGATTATGGGGCAAAAGGAATGGGGACACCTGTTTCATCAGTGGAGCAGGAAGGTGTTAATATGGAAGTTAGGGTTAACAAAATAGTAGGGGTAAAAGAACCTCATGTTAGGGACATCTTAAGTGGGTGGAAAATTGAAGAGGAAAATATTCTCAACTTCTGGAATGTTTCTCCTTAGGGAATATTTATTTTCCTCAGGAACCTTCCTTCATATTAAGCTTTGTGTATGAGAGGCACAAGGGAAGATATTCCTGTTAGGGACAATCTTTCCCCAATAATCCTGTCCATTTGACCTGCACTGATCTCTCCATAGCCTTAGTTGTCTCTTCCAGAGCATTTTGAAGCATTAAAGCCTAAACCCCGCCAGTGAAGAGTGATTCAGAGAAATCAAAGGGATAACCCCACAGAAAAGGTGCTACCCATAAACATTATTTTCACCCCTTCACTAGTCAGAATTCAAATAGATTTTCTCCTCAGAAACCCTTTCACTCATCTTAGAAACCAATGTTTTCTTATCAGAAACCCTGTTGTTCTTGCTGAAGAGTCTCATTCAAAGTTACTGCTGTCCAGCATTTCTTTAATAACCAGTTATACATTCTGAGGTTTGAGGAGGAAAAGTTTTCACTATTTCATGGAGATAGGCCTTGGTTTCTGTCCCTGCTCCCCAATTTTGCCTGAGAGAATTCTTCTCTTTGATAACTTTTCACAGAACTCCCAGAATTCTGCTTAACCGATCACCTCAGTTTTTCTTTAATAACTCCTCATAGTCTTTGTCTTCCCTCCATCTATGAGTGGCAAGTGACATCTCCAGCTAATTCCCACTCCTTGGATCTTGAGATGTAAAACCTCTGGATTTAAAAAAAAAATGTTTTTGTAGGGAAAATTATCCCATAAATGTTTAGGGAAATTGAAAACTACTGCAGTAGCAGGGCTCTCCAATCTTGGGCCCCCAGATGTTGCTGGACTACAGCTCCCAGAATCCCTTGCCATTAGCCATGCTGGCTGGGTATGCTGGGAACTGTAGGCCAGCAACATCTGGGGACCCAAGGTTGGAGAGCCCTGAGTTAATGGGTTTCAGAGCTCTTAAAGAATAATAGATACATTATGTCTAATTTGACTAGCACTTATATATAGCGCTATTTTATTTAGATATGAGAGAAATAAATGTGTATATTTTAGATCATTCAAATACAGCTGATTGATCTCTCAAACAATGGCCCCTATCCAGCTAAAGTTAGTTGTCACTAACTATGCAGAGTAGGCTTAGATGCAGCTAATTCTGCATAAGCCCACGTTGCATGATTGAATTTTGTTGGGCTTCCTTTTGAGTAAGCATGCAATACAGTTCAGCTGCATATCCCACTGGAACTGAATGGGGTTTACTTCTGAGTAAATAGGCATAAGATTGGGTCATTCATTTGACTGAATGCAATGAGACTAAAGTTAGTCAGGCTTAGGGTGCAATCCTATGCCTGTTTGGACAGAAAAAAGTCCTACAACTCCCAGCCAGTCATGTTGGCTGGGGCAGGCTGGGAGTTTTTCTGTCTAAACAGGCATAGGATTGCGCCCTAAATCTGTTATATTGATTTCAGTGGGATTTAGTAACTGGATTGGGGCCATTAAGTATGGTGCAGATGTATACCTCAATACTGCGTTGTAATCAAGAGAACCTTTTTTTAGGACACACTAAAATAACCAGTGATTTCTTCATTTTTTAAAAATGCTGACAATAACTTAATTTTTCTCTTTAATTGTAATTGGTACTTGGAAGAGCTTCAACTACTGATTTTCATTTTTCCAAGAATAATGATAGTTCATTTCTTTCTTCTAAAAATTATTTTGTTCATTTTCAGAAGAAAAAAGTCAGCACCCATAGGAATGTTCTCCTAATTTACTCTTCAGCTATTTAATCTTATTCTTTGTCCAAATGTTGCTTTCCGTCCATGCACCCACTCGCCCTGCACCTGTTAAACTACCACCAACCTTGCCGAAGACATAAACATAATTTGTCAGTTTGGGATGAAAGGGCCTTTATTTTATTCTTCGCCCTGCCCTTGAGTCGAGGGCAAAAGGTTGTGAGGGGAACAATTTTTCTACTTCCAGCTTGAGGCACAGTTCTAGAATCGGAATCTGGGATCAACTGGGTTAGAAATAGCAGCCCTGTTAAGCCCATCAGTGCCTCATTTTCTCTCAGAGAGGTAGAGGTTAGCTTTTGTAAATGTCAGGAAAGCACTTAGGGGGTGATGGGACCTGATGGGGGTAGTGAAGATTATGCTGTGTAGGGATTTATAAGTCCCTTTTACATTTTCTCTCCATGCTGTGTTGTGAATTAGAAGGAAGGGGGGATCCATAACTCTGTCCGTACAAGGAAGCAAAAGTGTTAGAATTCACTGACTGGGTTCGCACAACACAATAAGCCATGGTGGTTTATAAGCCATGTTTGTTTCAGAGTGGCTTGTCATGTTGTCTGAACCCAGCAGCATGGTTTGTTAGCCCACGCACAAGCCACTCTGGCTGGGTTCAGACAACATGACAAGCCGTTCTGAAACAAACATGGCTTATAAGCCACCATGGCTTATCATGTTGTGTGAACCCAGTGTCTTCACAACTGAAATGAAAAGCACTTGCTAGCCTCCCTCAGGCAATTTGAGCACTGGCTGTAGTGGTGCATTTAGTGAATGTGCTGGAACATAGTTCTTAAAACAGATTAAAGGTGCAATCCTAAGCAAGTTTAGACAGAAAAGTGGCCTACAACTCCCAGCATGCCCCAGCCAGAGGATTGTACCTTAAGAGCCACACAAGATAGGTTCCCGTTTCAACCTTCATGTGATATTTTTTTTAAAAAAGTCACTTGTGAATAAAAATTGTTCCCTCTGAAGCACGCAATTGAGCCTTCATCAACCACCGTTAGTATATTTGAGAGCAACACTTTCTGGACTTAAGCAAAGAGGCGCACATCTTCTCCCAGGCTAGCTGGGGGTAGGTGGGGTAACCTTTCTAGAGGAAAACGCCTCACTTGTGGACAGCAGTAACACTGGGATGTCTTCACAGATTTCTGAGCAATAAAGCAATTTTCAAGGCACTGATGAAAATGCCTGACAAGGAAGAACTCTCTGCTTCCAGCTGTCCAGAGCCAAGAGGCGTCCATAGGTTAAGAGTGTAGCATAATTGAGATATCTCACTCACCAATTTGTGCCTCTTCTACTTGCTTGTAATAAAGACATATGGGCACACCTGGGAAAGTTTCTGCTTCTTTTCTAAGCTCCTGGAATACCACCCGTCTGCATGGTTTGTGTCTTGGGTGTCCCTTCTCTTGAATCGGCCTTCTCCCTTATCTACTGTATGTACAAGGTTTCCCTGGAACCACCTACCTTCCCTCAGATGGGTATTCTCATGTATTTATCTGTTACAGGAACACACAAAAAGGGTTGCCAACCCCTCCCCCCCCAGGGGCTCCTGTGCATTTCCCTGTTTTTTTCATATAAAGCACAGCAACAAAAAATCTCCACACACATCATTAATTGGCTGATGTATACACCTACACACATCCTTAAACTAGAATACAGCAATAAGAGTAATACACATTTTAGTTACAGCAGGGTATCTGTGTTAATCTTTATTTGTACCCTATGTTTTACAATGTACCATTTGTGGTATAGAGCCCCTTTCACTAAGTATGGACAGAGTCACTATTAATAATTACAAGTGGAACCTGTAACAAAATATTGCTGCATGGAAAGCTCCCTATTCAAGATTCCACGGCTACTAAACATGCTCCATCCTCATTGCGCTGTTTTGGGGTTACTCTCAGTGGAAGACCGACAACCGGGTCTTCTGCATGGGTTCAATGCTAAGGGGGTAGCGAGTCCTGGGGCGGCCTTCTCCGAGATCCCCAGCGACTATCACCCTTAGCCCAGAACAAAGGGATAACTTATAGCCACAGAAGTATCTTTTAGAAAACAAGTTTATTTACAACATTACCTTCACAAACCCAGACACACGCCAGCACTACAGCTTATCAGTACGGTACAAAGTAGCAAGCAAGAAGTCTCAAGGACACCGTGATTTCAGGGCTCTCAGCTAGTTAGTTCAGCTCGGGTCCCGGCAGAGGCCCGGTCAACTGCACGCTGCTAGCTGGGTTCCCGGCGGAGGCCCGGTCTACCCAAGCGGCTCGTGAGTGATTTCAGCTTGGTTTCCCGGGGGTCCGGTCAACCCAAGCGGCTTGTGAGTGATTTCAGCTTGGTTTCCCGGGGGTCCGGTCAACCCAAGCGACCAGTGATTTCAGCTAGCTGGAGCGTGCCGGGTGTGGCTACCCGGGGTTGCAGACCCTTCGTTCTCTTACCCCAGGCATGGGGCAAGATTGTTGATCAGGTCCAACAACCCAGTTCCCTTGCGCAGGGTGTTTTATACCTTGGTGTTTCAGGTAGCCCCTCCCTCCATGATCAGGTGGGTTGCCACCCTCCCTGAGGGGCGGCCTTTTGGGTCAGGTGGGGTGACGCCCTCCCCCCATGGGGTGGGGTCCCTTTGAAGCCACTTGCTTAATGGTCCCATCCTATGGTGTTGAGTGGCCATTTCTTAGGAGTGCCGAAGTGTCTGCTCTGGAGAGGTATTCAAGTCTTATGTAGATGGGGCTGATATGCGAGAGCATTGACAAACCTGGTGATGCTTCCTGCCTCCCCCCCCCCCCCGGGGTGATTCTATGCAGATGTTGTTTGTCCCCTTTTGCATCTGTGGAGACTGGCTGTCTCCCCCCCCCCTGGGTCTCCTTCCCCCCTCCTTGGTGAGTGTGTGTGTGTCAGGCAGGGGGCCTAGGTTGGCTTTCTCCACACTCTCCCTTAGGAGTTTCCCCCCTTATTATTACATTTATATCCCACCTTTTTTCCCTATTGCAAGGAACCCAAGGTGGCTTACATGGTCCTCTCCATTTTACTCTCACAACAAGACGCCTGTGAGGCAGTCTGTGACTGGCCCAAAGTCACCCAGTGAGCTTCAGGGCCGAGTGGGGACTAGAACCCGGATCTTCCGAGTCCCAGTCCAACACTCTCACCACTACGCCACACTGGCTCTTAAAAGGTTATCTGTACTTCCTCCCGACCTCTTGTGCATGAGCAGTGCTATTTTGGCTACATAAACAATGGCACACCTCACCATCAGAAACAGAATGATGATTCTGTCATAGTCTAGAGCGGGGTGTGTGTGTCCCTCCAGATGTTGCTGGATTCAGTCTCCCATCAGCCCCAGGCAAACATGACCAATAGTCAGGAATGAGGAGTTGTAGATCAAAACATCTGGAGGGCCACAGCTTTTCCACTCCTGCTTTAGAAATGGAAACCCAGGATGAGTTTGGCTTGGTGACCAGGGAACATATTTAATCCCTACACTGAACAAATGCTTGTCATTCTTTCTTGCGTAGAACAGGATAATGCTGAACTTGTAATTTTTGTGATGGCAGAGTCTCCAGGTTGAATCCTGGGCATCTTCAGTTAATGAATCAGGTAGCAGGTGATGTGAAAGACCCTTGCTGGAGAGCCACTCAAAATAAACAACACAGAGCTTTTGATTTATTTATTACGTTTCTATACCACCCAATAGCCGAAGCTCTCGGTATTTCACAACAACCCAAACCATCAAATACAACACAATAACATAAAATTTAAAAGTTTAAAATTACAGTATAAAACAAAAACAAAAACCAAGATAAAACCTAGCAGTGGTGCAAACATTTCAAATAACAGTAACAGATTTTAAACAACAGAAACTGAAATACAAAAATGCCTAAAATGCCTGGGAAAAGAAGGTCTTCACCTGGTTGTTCTAAAAGATTACAATGCAGGCACCAGGCAAGCCTCTCTGTGGAGCTCATTCTACAACTGGGGTACCACCACAGAAAAGGCCCTCCTCTCAGTAGCTGCCCAGCTCACTTCATTTAGCTAGATGGATAAATAACCTCACCTGGCAGAAGGCCACTCCCTGTGTTGCTAACATCACCCCCTCAGTTCCCTTGCAATATACAAGCCTGCATTTTGTGTACACCCCTCATCTATATGTATTCTTTTAATAATATTTTCATGGTTTTTTGCCTCTGAACATGGAAACACTGTTTGTAGATGTTGGTAGCTATGCATTTATCTTCCCACCCCCAGCCATCTGAGTTAGTGGCCAATCTCTGTAGCTAGTGACAATGAAGGCCATAATTAATTGCGAGGATCAATCCTCTGTATGGAACAACAACAGAGATCTTGCAACAAACTGTCTTATTTTTTTATTTGTTATTGTTGGGACTGCCTTCAAGTTCAATTTTATTCCTTAGCATATTTTGGCCTGGCCCGAATCGTATTTATTTAATACCTTTCTATCCCGCTTGCACCACATCCCCAGCTCAAGGTGGCATATGACATTAATTAAACAAATCTAAGAATCAAATAGCCAAATTAAAATAAAATGAGCAGTACACACAGTGCTAGCAATAATATGGCAGTCCTAACAGCAGCAGCAGCAGCCAAAAGTTTCCTAAAAGAAAAGAAAAAAATCACATTCCCTGAAAAAAGCAAAGTTGGTTTGGAAGGTTGCTCCAAAGCCTTGGGGGCAATTGCAGTAAAGGCCCTGCTCTCCTTACTCTGCACATGGAACAGGGACCAGCTTTGCAGATAGCAGGTTGCAAGGGCTCGCAAAATTGGACCTCACTCAGAAATCTTTGGTGGATCTGGTTTTGGTTTGGGGAATCCCCGCATTTGCCCTCTTTCTTAAATCAACGTTTACGGTGAACAAGCACACTGCCTACCAACTACTAATGACATAATTACACACACTCAAGGAGCATGTTTGTGGGTTTGATTGCATAATTAAACATTAATTTCTTCATTAGCCTGGGGAAGCACCGTGCTTATTGCAAGTGGAATCACGACTGTGTTCTACACCCTCGGGAGAGGAAAAGCCAAGCAGTCCTGCCTGCCTCCAAATGTCCTGTGCTAACCTAGCCAACTGTTGGCTGCCATTCCAGAACTTGGAAAGAACCCAGGCCAGGAGCATGGTGCGGCAGAGGGCTGTGGCTCGGTGCTAGAACACACACTTAGCAGGCAGGCAAAAGCTCCAGCACTGCTAGCTAAAAAAGGATCTCACATAGCAAGGGTGGGGTAAACCTCTGGCTGGGTTCAGACGACGCGATAATCCACACTCAAGGGTTGAGTGTGGGTTGCTGCTGAACCGTGGGTTATTGCATCGTCTGAACCCAGCCGAGATGACAAACCATGGTGAACAACCCACAGTTCACAACCCAACAACAAGCCATGGCTTGTTAGAACAGCTGGGTTCAGACAACAGGATAACCCACATTTTAACAACAACCCACAGTCAACCCATACGCAACCCTTGCGTGTGGGTTGTCGTGTTTTCTGAACCCAGTCTCTGTTGGAGACCCTGGAAAGCTGCTGGCAGTCAGAATAGTCAATGCTGGGTTAGATGGGCCGTTCAGTACCAGACAGATGTCAACCCCTGCCCTCCCCCCTCCTCCTCCTAAAATAGGGTTCCCACCTTACCCTCCCTCCGCCTCAAGTCCATAAGGACAAGCAGAAAACAGCAGCGGCAGCAGCTTCATCAGATGCAGTTGCTGCTGGCAAAAGTGTCACGGGTTAAACGCCTACCTGTCACGCCGCTCTTAAAAGTTTGGCAACGCCCTTGAAGCCTTTTAAAAGAGATTCATCTTTTTGATTCATCTGGTGACCCTAAAAAGGACCTGCACATCTAAAACGTACTTTAAAAAAAAAAAAAAAAAAAAGACAAGAAGGAGGGGAAAGGAGAAAAAAAGAAAGACACCGAAATGCGTTAAGGGCACACAATCCTATTAAGCGTGTTTAGACAGAGAGAGAAAAAAAAGTCCTACAACTCCAGCTGTAGGACTCCCCCGCCCCGCCCGGTCTAAACATGCTGATAGGATTGCGACCGAAGTAAAGGACGATTGTTTACGCATCCTCCCCCCTTTGCAGGATTCGCTCCGCTTTCCCAGAACTGCGGTGGGATGGAACTCGGGAGTCCTGGCTCCCCAAACCTAATTACACACCCTGTCTCGGAAAGCAACCCAGGAGTCCTGGCTCCCGCCACTCCCCGTGTAACCCCCCCCCCCCCGCCGGCCTGGACCTTCATTCTCCTCGTCCCCCGTTGCGCTGCCTCTTAGAAGTGAAACGGTTAAACACCATAGAGGAGAATGCCTCCTCTCCTGTCCATTCCCAGGCAGCTGCAACCACCAGCACCACCAGCAGCAGAGCGGAAGAGGGGAACTATGTCGGGGTGGGAACTTCCTCTCCCTCCCTGCCTCCCTCCCAGTCACCCTGAGCCCTGGTGGCTGAGGAGCAGAGACGGGGAGGGGGCCCCGCCTGCAGTGCAAAAGGAGCTTTGGGGGGCTCCCCAGGCCTAATGGGGGAGGTCCCCCTGGGTGCGGATCTCCCCAGAGAGAGAGAGACACACACCTCTAGGCAGGGGCAGCTGCAGTGGTGAGTTTGGGACGCTCTGCAAGAGCTGGGAAATGGGTGCATTATCATTATTTTTTTAATTATTATTATTATTATTATTATTATTATTATTATTATTATTATTATTATTATTATTGCAAACAAAAGAGACGGGGGTTGGCGTTGACGGTGGTGCGGACGGGCCAAACCCAGTTTAGTTCGTCCGTTTTGCGTGCGCAAAGGCTCAAAAAAAGAAGAGATGGAGCTGGCAAGGGGAGATTGGCAGCAGGGTTGTACTTCTCAGATCACTTCGCAAGGATTAAGTCACCCTTTCGTCACTTTACCGTAGTCGCAGTCAAGGCGATTGGCAACGCGATCCTATCCATATTGACTCACGAGCACTCCCTTAATAGAGTTGTGTAGGTCTTACTCCCTACGAAGCGGGCATAGGATTCCAGCCTCAGAAGTGGGTTTTCATGCCCACCTGTCAAGGCGCACCACAAAGCCAGGCTCCTAATCGGTGTTACTGATTCTCAAGAGGATTAACTGCTGCAGAATACAAAGGGGTGTGACCATGAGCATGTTCTGAAGCTGCTGTGGACATTGCATTAGAGTGTGGGACCCTATCACTGGGGGAAACCCCTTTCCAAAAATGGGACACCTCCTTTGCAGCTGCTTAGATGTGAAACAAATGCATTCTCTCTCCCCCCCCCCCCCGCCCAGCCCCCTGCTCGCTCCTTCATATAATCTTTTGATCCTTGACTTTTTTTTTAAAGTTTTGTATTTAAATAAGAGCAGTAGAAGAAATCAGTCAGCAATGTATTTCTAAGCGTATAAAACCATCTTTTAAAAATGGAAAGGGTTTCAGCTGGGTTCTGCAAGGGTGTCTGTGGGGCTTTGGGCATTTGTGAAGCTGGTTGCTGAACTCTTAGCTGAAATGAAGACATATAGTGTGATCTTAAACATGCTTACTCAGAAGTAAGTACCACTGTGTCCCATGGGGCATACTCCTGAGGAAGTGTATTTAGGATAGTAGCCTAAAGCTGCAATCCTATGCATGTTTAGACAGAAAAAAAGTCCTACAACTCCCAGAATCCCGCAGTCAGCAATTCCCATCATGACTGGGGCATGCTGGGAGTTGTAGGACTTCTTTCCTGTCTAAACATGTACAATAGGATTGTGCCCAAGGTACGTTTAGGTCCAATTGCTTAAATTCATCCCTTCTTACCCTTGACTCTCCTCTCCTCCTCCCTCCTTCACCTCCACCTCCTTCTCTTTGTTGTCTGCTTAACTGTTGAATGTTAGACTGTAACCTCCTTGGGGCAGGCTCCTGCCTTTTTCGCTTGATGCTCTGTGATGCACTATGTCTGTTGATGGTGCTGTGTAAATAATACTAATCTGTCCTCGTGGCTCAGCCTCTCTCTCTCTCTCTCTCTCTCAAGCATCCCAAGGGAGTCTCCCAGCAGCCATATGGCACCCACTGACGGCTGGCCTTGCCTGACTGCTTGGAGAGGCCGCAGCTCAATGGCAGAGTGCATGTTTGCAAGGTCTAATTGCTGCTGGCGTTTCCAGTTGCAAGCAGCAGGACTGGGGGAGACCCCTTGTCTTGAGAGCCTGCAGAACTGCTGCTGATTAGAGGGGTAGGCAACCAGGATCCTTCCAGATGCTTTGCACTACAACTCCCATCACCCGTGACCATTGACTGGGGACGATGGGAGTTGCCATCCAAAACGTCTGGAGGGTTGCGTGGATCAACGGTTTGACCCAAGACGGCAGCTCCCCATTTTCAGTGCTAAACCGCCAGTTTGTATGCACTCGATGCCTGTAATCCCTTTGGAGTTTGCCTGCTTTCCAGAGTCATCTTGATGAGTGTTTGTCTCTTCCCCCACTCCGTGGCGGGCCCCAGCACACCCAGTTATGAGGATAGCATCAATCAGATGCATAGGTTGCTTCCAGGCACTAAGACATTAGGGAGGAGGACTCTGTATCTGGACTCGGCTCTCCCGAATAGGCGGCACCCGACAGATCCCAGCTGCGAAGGTTCAGTTTCAGCTTTAGCAGTAGCTTCCGGACGAAGGCGGCAGTGCGATCTGTTCTTTAGATGTGTATCTTTGCTAAGGTGGCAGCACTGTTTGTGCTCCCTTTGCTGCATGGTGCCCCTTTGGGTGTCAGTGAGGGCTTGAACTGGAGCCGCGGATTACTTGGGACAAATTTCAAGTGGCTGTGTTGGCTGGGAATGATGGGACTTGCAGTCCAACACCTATGGAGAGCACCAGGTTGGGGAAGGCTGGAGTTTACAGTTGGGGCGGGGACGTGGCCTGATTTCCACTGACACGGACCCCGTGAGGAGTTACAATATATGCGTGTGCAGCTGCCAACCTTCCCGCAGAATCATGGTCTGCAGCTGCTTTGGCCTGGGGAGCGGACCAAATATTCATATGTTTATCCATCCGTAGGTGGCGTCTAAATACCACCTGTTCAAATATTGAAAGCGTTGTTAGGTCCTCAATCCATTGTGTTATAGGAGGTGAGTTTTATCTTTCCAGTGTTGCAGTATCAGTCTTTTAGGTGTCAAGAGGGTGTGGAAAATCCACTTGCATTGTCCTTGTGATAAATTCCATACAGCAGGTGAATAAATTAAAAGAACGTGTGCATCAGTAAATATTAAAGAGCATTCTAATACTAAGTTTATCTACTATGACCTCTACCCAAAAAGAAGCAACCACTGGGCATTGCCAAAACATATGGGTAAATCAGCCCCCCTTCCTCCACAGAAGCATTCGCTGTATTACCCCTCCAACAGTTAGCTGACTTAGTCAAACCCTTATTAAAAGACATTGTGGTGTCCACTAAACACAAAACAAAAGTTTTTGCTGAATAAGACGTAACCTAAGATCTATAGACCCTTCTGGCACAGATGCAAAAACAATGTTCCATTGATTAGGCAAAATAAGACCATCTAATCCCCTATTCCATTTGTCTTTAAGACTCTGTGTATCATACTTATTCACCGACAATAAGTATTTATAAACATGAATCCTAGGTCGATACAACTGCTGAGCCTTTTTCTGAAGCTTAGGCATCACTGTTTTTATTGATAGCTGTATTACTACATACTTATTGATATACATTTCATACACATCTACTGTAAGTGATTCGTTTTAATTTCTGTAAGAAAATTATTCTCCCCCCCCCTTTTAATATGGTTTTTGCTTTGTTTTGGTGAAATTCACATTACAAAAATTAATAATGAAAAAAACCTTTGGCCTGGAGAACTTCTTTGGACGTTGTTGTTGTTGTTGTTGTTGTTGTTATTATTATTATTATTATTATTATTATTATTAAAATTTATGTGTTGCTTCCCACTGCAAAAAGCAGTCTCAAAGTGACCTGCACACATACAGAAATCCATCATTAATATAACAGAAAACCCACAAAATCAATATAAAGCATAATCTAGCACAATACAGATAAAACACTGTGAAAACATAATCTAAAAATAATACAATACTGAAAGTGTACATCTATAATATGTGAAATCTCCCCCTCCCCCTGCACAGGGGGAGGTGGGCCAAAATCTTCCCTTTTGAAAGTGGCCTCCCTGAAAGGCACTTGTAGAGCCAGCAATCACCCAGGCCTGGGGATTGTCTGTTTGTGATCTAGCAAAGGTCTGGGCTGAGTTGGCAAAGAACAAGAAGCTGAGTGGCGGGGAATGCTCATTGAGCTAACGTGCCCTGGTCTCTGCCTTTCTCTCTGGGGATGCGTGAAAAAAAGTGGCTGAAAATGCCAAGTGTTGGTTAGTTTGGCGTGGCAAAAGCACCAAAGTGTATCGGGATGGCTGCCCAGCACCCAGGACCGGTGCAAGGCAGTTTGGTGCCCTAGGCAAGATCAGATATTTAGCGCCCCCCTTCCCACTTGAGAGCACTGTATTTTTTCCCCAGAGGCGTTTCTGGTGCCCCCTTTAGCCCTGCGCCCTAGGCGGCTGCCTAGTTGGCCTAATGGTAGCACCGGCCCTGCCAGCACCTCCTGGCTTAACCCACATTTCAAAGGTTGCATTGTTTATGTGGGATGTTCCAGGGGTCCCCATCCCTGTGTAGTTTGATAGGCCCTTGCAGTTTCTGATTGATTGTGGCCAGATAGGATTTGCCCCTTAAGAGTATGGAGATGGAGAATGATTCCCCTCTACCTGCATCCTGGTCCTGCCACCCACATGGCAGCATTCAAATGGGAACAGGAAGTTAGAGTTGCGTTTTACTCTTCTTACTCTCTATAGTCAGTTAGGGTGCAATCCTATGTATGTTTAGATTCATAGATCATAGAGTTGGAAGGGGCCTACAAGGCCATCGAGTCCAACCCCCTGCTCAGTGCAGGAAACTAGAGGAGGGGTCTCCCCAGTAACAACCAGGCCTGACCCTGCTTAGCTTTCCACACTTAGACAAGCTGAGCCAGCGTGGGCCACAGGCCTGACTTATGGGGGGAAAAGGCCTACAACTCCCACCATGCCCAGCCAGCCATGCTGGCTGTGGAATGCTGGGAACTGCAGGACTTATTCTGTCTAAACATGCACAGGATTGCACCCATAGCTGCTTACTAGGCATCCACTGCCGAGTACTTCCTCCTGCCTTCATTATCCTTTAGCAATATGATTGGCCAGGGCCAAAGCACAATGGCAAGATGGGTGCCTGGATGCTAAGTATTTGCCCTCTTGAATGGGTCTGGGACTATATAATAAACTTTGATTGATTGCACTGTTTCCTCAATAGTCAAAACAGCCATCCTTTTAGAACAGGGGTGTTCATTCATTCATGCATGCATTTTCCTTCATTTATTACATTTCTATACTGCCCGATAGCCAAAGCTCTCTGGATGGTTCAAAGCATGATCAAACATAATATAAAACCTTTAACGTTCAAGAATTTTAAACAGTTAAAAAACAAATTAAAAACAATTAACAATAAAACTACCAGGACCTGATAGCAAACTAAATGCCCCATCATTTGCTGTCAAATGCCGGGGAGTAGAGGAAAGTCTTTACCTGGTGCCAAAAAGATGATTGGAGCCAGACGGACCTCAGTTGGGGGGGCCACCACCAAGAAGCCCCTGTCCCATGTTGCCATCCTCTGAACCTCACTCAGAAGAGGAACTTGGAAGAGGGGCTTCAGATGTTCATCATAGTGTATGGGAAGGTTCATACTGGGAGAGGCGCTCCATTAGGTATTGTGGTCCTGAGCCCTGTAAAGCTTTATAGGTCAAGACCAGCCTGAGGGCTGAATTGAATTCTGGACAAGCTCTTGGAGGGGGAGGTGCATTCCAGGGGAGGGCAGGGTTGAAGGCAAAAGGGGCAGGACCAAAATACCAAAAATACCAGCCTATTTTAGCTTGCAGCTCTTACTGCCAGTAAGGAAGCCTCAGCAGAGGCATTTCAACCTTTTAGAGTGGGGGAAAAACTGCACAAAAGCCAGGAAACCACCAATCAACTTGCAGCCCCGGCAGGGGGGGAAGAAGACAGTGGGGCCAAGGGAAGGGGGCGTGGTCATTTGGGTAACCCTGGAGAGTTGGATTTGGCCTCCAGGTAGGCCGGATTTGGCCTGCAGGCCTGTGGTTCAACACTCCTCTTTTAGAAACTCAATAAGGCGCGCCTCTAGATTCCAGATGAACTGCTATTCAGACCCCACTAAAACCGGAGGGACAGTTTCACCACGCAAGAGTGAGACTCTGTCTTGTTTCAGATGCTGTGGACCCTGCCGGCTGAGGCTTAGCACCTGACATCGTTGAGTGGGGACCCAGGGAGCCTGGGCGGGGAAGCCATGCAGGAGAACTCGGAAGCCGACGTTTCTCTGGGTACGTCTTTGGGTCATTGTGTACTGTTACTCCGACGGCCCAAAACTCTGTCCCAAGAGTTGGTGAACAGGTGGCTGCCACCAAAACTCAGTCCTGAAGGGAGCGCTTGGAGGAGGGTGGGGGCGAGTCCTTTTACAGGTAAGGCCTGGGCCATGGCGGCGGCGGGGGGGGGGGGGAGGGTGAAAGGGTCGGGCAGACGTCCCCAACGCGGCGCCCTCCAGCCGGTCGGACTACAACTCCCAATCAGCCCCAGCCAGCATGGGCAATGGCCGGGGATGATGGGAGTTGTGGTCTGACAACATCTGGAGGGCGCCGTGCTGGGGCGGGCTGGGGTAGCGGATCTGGTGGTAAATGCTTAGGAAAAGAGGACTGGTCCTGGAAAGCAGGACTTGTTGATCCTGTGCCCAGCTCTGAGAAGGGACTGGTGGAGTGGGCGGGTGTCAGCAAAACAAGGCCTGCTCAGAGTTTGCTGGCATAAGGACTTGCTACATTCAGAGATGGGCAAAATCACTGATAGAGCTCGGGGTTTTTTTGAACGCTCTGGCCTCAGGGAACCCTTTCCACATGGATTTGTCTGTCAAACCCCCCCCCCCCACAGTGGAGCTCCTTGTTTGTTGCATAGGACGTATCCTTGGTTCACGTGTTGTACTGGCTGGGCCTGTAAATTGAGAGTGCCCCCCCTCTCCCAGGCCGCAGTCCATTTTTGCTTGCCGCTGTGCATTATGGGGGAGAAATGGTAGCCATGGGTCTTTCAGGGAAGCTTGTCCCTCAGTCCTGATCTCGACGTTGAGGAACCCCGGGATTCCCCAGAGCACGGTTTGAAAGCTACGATACGGCTCACGGCTGTGTCAACCCTGATAGGTGAGAGATTTTCAGGGTCTCAGCCTCTTGCTTTTAACTCTGTGTTCACAGATCACCCGGAGAATGCTCCTGCCGCAGCCTCCCAGATGGAAGGAACAGAGGACGCATGTGATCCTGATGGCCCTGGCGCTTTGGAGGAAGAAGAGGAGACCCCAAGAGTCACCCCTGCAGGTGGGAAAGATGAAAACAGGAAGATTCATCTTGGAATGAAGGGCTAGGACAGGGGTGGGGAACGGGGGGGCCGGTTACGGACCACCCTGGAGCCCTGCAGTCAGTGTGGGTCATTCTGGGCTAGATGCACCCATAGTCTTACTGTGTAAAGGCAGCTTTATATTTTCAAGGGAATCCTTACCCCACATAATGTTTGGGCAGGGATGGGATGCAGGCGATTTTAATTTTTTAAAATTGTTTTTGGTCTTCTCCTGGATGACATTCCAAACATTTGCACAGTTCAGCCCGGAAAATAAGCTTCTGCCTTATTTTAGGTACTTTGGGATCTTTCTTTTTCGGATACGTTTCTGATTCTGTCTTTCTCCTCCTCTTGCCAGCTGACGGAGAGAAAGTGGAGCCCGTGAAGGCGGAGAGGGAGGAAGGCGCCTTTTGTACTGGACCACGAAGCCATGTCGAGGAGGACCTACCAACAGCAGCCGTAGCACCTCCGCCCCGCGGGAAGGGGGAGCGCCCTTACCCCTGCAGCGAGTGCGGGAAGGCGTTCAGCCAGTGGTCAAAGCTGGTGCGCCACCGGCGCATCCACACGGGGGAGCGCCCCAACACATGCACCGACTGCGGCAAGTCCTTCACCCAGAGCTCCCACCTGGTCCAGCACCGACGGACGCACACGGGCGAGAAGCCCTACGTCTGCGGCGACTGCGGCAAAGCCTTTTCCTGGAGCTCCAACCTGGCCCAGCACCAGCGCACCCACACGGGCGAGAAGCCCTATGTCTGCCGGGAGTGCGGCAAGGCCTTCTCCCAGAGCACCAACCTCATCAAGCACCAGCGCAGCCACACGGGCGAGAAACCCTACCGCTGCCCCGAGTGCCCCAAGAGCTTCTACCGCTCCTCGGACCTCATCCAGCACCAGATCACCCACACCGGCGAGCGGCCCTTCAAGTGCGAGGAGTGCGGCAAGGGCTTCACCCAGAGCGCCAACCTGGTCAAGCACCGCAAGATCCACGCCGGGGAGAAGCCCTTCCGGTGCAACGACTGCGGCAAGACCTTCATCCAGAGCTCGGAGCTCATCCAGCACCAGCGCACCCACTCGGGCGAGAAGCCCTACCAGTGCCAAGAGTGTGGCAAGCGCTTCGGCCACGGCGCCACCCTGGTCAAGCACCAGCGGCTCCACATGGGGGTGGAGCCCTACCGCTGCGCCGACTGCGGCAAGACATTTGGCCTCAGCTCGGCACTGGAACGCCACCGGCGGTGCCACAGCGAGAGCCGCCCGTACGCCTGCGCCGAGTGCGGCCAGAGCTTCTCCTTGGCCTCCAACCTCACTCTGCACTCTCGCATCCACCGGGGCGAGAAGCCCTACCGCTGCGCCGACTGCGGCAAGTGCTTTGGCATGAGCTCCACCCTCATCCGTCACCAGCGCATCCACACGGGCGAGAAGCCCTACGCCTGCCTCGACTGCGGCAAGGCCTTTGTCCGCAGCTCGCACCTCACCCAGCACCGCCGGACGCACACGGGCGAGCGGCCCTACCACTGCGAGGAGTGTGGTCGGCGCTTCTCCCAGAGCTCCAACCTCATCACCCACCAGCGCATCCACATGGAGGAACGCCCCCACGTCTGCCACGGCTGTGGACGGCGCTTTGCCCAGGAGGAGGAACTGCAGCGCCACCAGCAGGAGGAGGACGGGAAGTGCAGTGGCAAAGGAGAGGCTCACGAGCCAGAGGGCCACGCCTCCCCCGTGGGCGACGTGGGTGGGGAGAGCCGCGAAGATGGGCACGCGTCTCCCCCTTGCCAGGGGAGCATCATGCCACGTGCCACACGTGGACTGGACTGCAAAGATTTGGACGAACTGGAGGAGCATCAGAAGAGCCACGTTGCCCATCTCTGTATCATTTGCGGGCAGAGCTTCCAAGACAGCGCGATGTTGCTGCGGCACCGAGAGAGCCACACCTGTTACATCTGCACCGCATGTGGGAGGAGCTTTGGGGATGCCGGTGCCTTGGCCTGCCACCAGGAGAACCACGAATCTTGGATCTGTGGCATTTGCGGGCAGAACTGCAAAGACAGCTTGGCCCTGGCACAGCACGAGGAAACCCACTCGCGGCATGTCCGTGGCACGTCCGGGGAGGGCTCTGTCGGTAGCAAGGCGCTCGTGCTGCACGAGGAGGGCCGGACCCACAAGGAGGATTCGAAACTTACGTCCGTCTCGGAATCCCCCGAGGCCCTTGCACGCATTGATTCCAGGGAGGGCTTTGTAGTCGGGACCGTCCTTATGCCACAACAGGAAACACAAGCAGCGTGGGCCTGTCTGGAATGCGGGGAAATCCGCAAGGATAGTTTGGCGCTGGTGGCTCGCCAGCAGAGCCACGGGGCCTTTGCCGACAGCTCAGCCCCCGGTCTCCAACAGACCACCCACGTGCAGGAGAAACTGTACAAGGGTCCCGAGTGCAAACAGAGCTTTAGGGGCATCTCGGCTCTCGCTCGGCATCAGAAGGAGTGCATCTGCGGGAAGCTGTGCCGATGTGCAGAGTGTGGGCAGGCCTTTGAAGACGTCACTGCCCTGACGCTCCACCAGAACAGCCACGAGGGGGACAAAGCACATGGAAGTCTTGAATCCAAAGAAGCTTTTAGTATTGACTCTGATCTTGCCATACATCCAAGGAATCACAAGGAGGGGCCGCCTTACACGTGTCTTATAGCACCCCAGAAAATATCCCCCAGAGACAAGGCCTCCGATGAAAACTCAGTCTCTCGCTCCCATCGGAGCATCCCGTTGGAGGATCACTCACTAAAGGGCTGCTCGGGTCTTACTGTACACCAGGGAATTCACTCAAAAGATAAAACTCTCGGCAGTACACCTCAGAGAATCCCTGCTGAAGAGGAGGCATCCTCGTGTGGGCTCCTCCAGGACAGCTCAGCTCTCGCCTCACGTCAGCAAGTCCACCTTGAAGAGGAGCCTGAAAGTGCCCTGGGCCCTGTTGCTCTGCCCCAGAAAAGAACCTCTGTTGCGGACAGGCCTGCTCCAGTTTCCACCGAAATGGCTGCCCTCATCCGGCACCCGAGCCCCAAGCCCTATAAGTGCCACGACTGTGAGCAAAGCTTTGCGGATGCTGCCAGCTTGTCCCGCCACCAGATCGGCCACATGAAGGAACGGTCGCTGAAGTGTCCCGAGTGTGGGAGTGGCTTCCCGGAGAGGCTGTCCCTGATCCGACACCAGGTGGAGCACACGGCAGAGAAAGCCAAGAGTGTGCGGCAGCTGCCACCGCCGAAAAACAACCACAGCAAGGAGCGGGACCATCGGAGTCCTCTGGAATTTGGGGAGAGTTTCACGGAGATCTCGGCCATCCTCTTGCAGAGGGGGAATCGTGTTTCGGACAGGGGCACGCCGCAGCGGCCAAAGGACCATGGGGTGGACGGAAAGCGGAGTTCGGGCGATGCGCTGGAGACCACAGAGCCCTACTTTCACCTCGATCTGAGGAAAAAACCCAGCACCGGCAGCGTGCTGGTTCAGCAGGATAAGGGCAGATACTTTGCGCATTCCGAGCCTGGGAAGATCTCTAGGAACAGCTCTATTTTGCTGCAGCACCTCCAGAATCACATGGCGGAGAAACCGTGATGAGCTGGGCATCGTGGGACATGTCGATCCCAGAGAGGCGGCGGGTGTGACCCGTGACATTCTGCCTCCTGTCACTCCCCCCCGCCCGCCCCCCAATGCTCAGGGCAATAAGTTGGGAGGGGGGAGATCAACATAATGGGGGCTTTTAGGTCTGCCAAGGGCAGGGAGGCGTGCCCAAGATGGAGAGAAGATATTACAGACGTTCTTGTTAGGGTGGGGTGCGTGCAGACGCTCAGAACTGAAACGGGGTGTGTGTTGTAGCAAACGTGGCAGGATTAGAAACCCTACTTTCTTTACCAGCAAAACACAGGGTGAGTCCACCTGTCCAGGTATCCTTTTCTTCTCGCTCATTGCTTCCTGCATTTTCTCTCCCCACTTTCTGCTCTGTCCCCCAGTCCCCTCAAAAAACCCCTCGAGGAATTGTATGTACTCAAATCTCTATAGCAGTGTTCTCCAACCTTGGGTCCCCAGATGTTTTGGCCTACAACTCCCAGCATGCCCCAGCCAGCTATGCTGGCTGGGGCATGCTGGGAGTTGTAGGCCAAAAACATCTGGGGACCCAAGGTTGGAGAACACTGCTCTATAGTGTGGAATGAACAGGGTCTGGCAGCAGGCAGCCTTGCACAGAATGTGGTTCAAGCTCGTTTGAGCGGGACTGTGTGTGTGTGAGTGAGTGAAGGAGAGGGCAGTCTTCCAAATTCCAGCTCTCCTCTTGCCCCAGAGTCATTGCCTATTTAGCTGGAAATACACCCTTCTGCACAAAATGGCTCCCTTCAGTACTTCCTTTTACAAGCCGTCTGCTGAACCTCCCTCCCGCTGCTTACCGAGTGGGAGGCCTCTCTTGGCCATTCCCTAGTAAGATATTGATGGCGGTTTTAAGAGTTTAAATCTGAGCTTAACTCTCCCTCTTTCCTCTGGCAGGGGTTCCGTTGATCCCAGCAGATGGCGTCGACAAGCTAGGATACTCTCCACCACCACGTCTCCTACTAAGAGATGTACGGATTTTGTTAAACTCTTTCCGTCTTATGTTTTGCGGATTATTGGGCGTCTTTCGTTTCGTTGTCCGCTCATTGATGGTGTTGGATTTTTTTGTACGTTGGCTTGTAAATGTGCACTTGGGGAAGTGCGCATTAGTGGAAAACACCCCCCCCCCCGCCCCACAGTAAAACAGCTGGTCTGCAAGTCTGTGGAACCTGTGTGACTCAGAAAAAGCCGATCTCCTGTGGAATCCACAGGTCAGATTCACAGAGATCCAATCTCATTTGAATCGCTTGCAGATTTCTCTGAAGCCCTTCTCCTGTTCCTCAGATTTCCACTACATGGAATAAAATGGAAGGAGCAACGGAAAATCTGTGTTGGGAGGCACCTCCCCATGGATTATTTAATCCAGGGCTGGGCAGAATTTGACCCCTTGCCTGCTTTTCTTGGAATTCTTAGAACTCCAGTTTCTATTCTAAAATAGGATGTTGCTAGCTCTCAGAATTGCAGAGATGATTTGATACTCAAAGAGATTAAGAAATCGGCTTACCACAAGCAATAGGAAGAATGTTGGGGGTGCCACCCCTCCTTTCTCTGGGCGAATGTCTTGCAATTAACCTGTGGAACTCACAGCTGCAAGGAGTTGAGACCAGTGGTATGAAGTTTTTTAAAAAATATTTATAACCCAGGCATACTCATTCTTACAAAGGATGTGGGGTAGACCATCGTTGTCCCTTTTTTTTCTCCTTTTTTTTTTTACCAAAATGGGGAAAGAGAGAGAGTGACTTTTGTCCAAGATCACAGTGCATTTGGGTTTCAGCACTGATCTCTAGGGATCTAAGTTCAACACTTCACCTACTGGGTTATTTTGGCTTTCCAGTCTTTAGGGAAAGGCAGATGTATGGAAGAGCAGCTGTGTGATGCAAAGAAGGATGAAGCATCATACTCTAGATGTCCCTACACCTTTAGAGATTCTGGGAAAGAAGTTGAAAAGATGGATGGATCCCCTTGTGGTTTTCCCTGTAGCAGCTAGATCTGCTTACTGATGGGAATGGGATTCAGGAATGGATGGACCATAGCTAAAACATAATATGGCAACTCCTGGATTCCTACGTTTCTCTGACCCCATGCTCACATTGATGCATCTTGTCCATCTTTAGCTCTGCTAGCTAAAACAAATTGATTATCAGAAATGGTGTGTGTGTGTGTGTGTGTGTGTGTGTGTGAGAGAGAGAGAGAGAGAGAGAGAGAGAGAGAGAGAGAGAGAGAGAAGCAGGGGAGGGGAATAAATAGAACCTTCTTGGCATATCTTAAGTGAAGCAGATTTTCTTTTCAGATCTCCACACACTCAGTGGTATCTGGGACCTCTTCTCACAGGGTTTTTTCTTCCTTGTCTTCCTCATCCCAGTTCAATTCCCAATCCTGGTACAATCTTAGGTCGAGCAGCCATTCAGTGCCAACGCCCTACCTCACCAGTCCCAAGTTGGACCATGACAAGCACTTTGTACATAGAAAGTGCTGTCGGGAAGATAGGTAATAATCCTCACAGGACAGCGAAACAACCTACTTGCCTGTGGAACTCCCTGACACAAGATTATCCATGGTAACAGGCTCCTAACTTGTAGCATTGAGACTAAAACAGATTTTCTAAATCTTCGAATACTCTTTGTAGCTATGGATCCTTTTCTTAGGCTTCTTTTCCTATATGATTTTTTTTTTTATTTTTAAATGGATATCTCCCATCCTAGAGCAGCTTTGATTTCAAACGCCTTCCCAGTGCCGGCATCTACCTCACTAGTTCAGCTGTGTTGTGCCCTGATCCCTGGAAAAAGCAGAGGAACTGGCTGCTTGCCTCTGTTGAACCTCCAGCCAGTGGAACTCCCTGCCACATGATATGCATGATAAGACTGAGAACTTAGGAGGAGGGAGACCGAAACCAGCAAGGGTAGAGGCCCACCTCAAAACCAGTTGTTTTTTTGACAGAGCCAGTTCACACACCCCACCATCGGTCACCAAGAGAGCGAATCTCCCCTAAACCCTTCGGCCACAGCAAGAATTCACCGATTGTCTCCACCCTCGGATCCACAGTGCACTTGCGTCGGACCTGTGCAGTCTCCTGGCTGGTCTGCTCTGCAGCTAGAAGTGGAAGGCGGGCCTAGTCTGCATAGCCAGGGGAATGATGGGCATGCAGGAGTATTCCCTTGTCACCTCATTCTTGCTCCTTCTAGAACAGGGACAGGGAACATCCGTCATGGCAGAGGTACCCTCCCAGGCCCTGCCCCCTTCTCCCAGCACTAGAGAAACTCAGCCTTTCTTTAGCACTGGGAGACGAAACCTCTGCTCTTATCTCTGATCAGTGATTGGAGATAAGACTAGGGATTTCCAACGGTTGAGAAAGGCAGCCTTTCTAGTGCAGGGACAGGAGACCTCTGTGGTTATCTCCAATCAGTGATTGGTGAGGGCCTTTTTTTTCTCTGTGGGGAGAGAGGGGCGGGAGTGATTGTTCTGTGCCCCTCTCTGCATGGAGAAAGGGACCCCTATGATGTCAGAGGGTGGAGCTTCAGGAGGGAGACACCCACTCCCAGTCCCTGTGGGTGGGGTTGGGCCAGAAGGCAGTCTGCCCCCACCGGGTTGTAACAGTTCACCCTTGTTCTAGAAGGAAATGGTTCCCTCACTTCTGTGTGAGTGGCTTTATCTTGATGGGGCCCAAGTGAAGAGTCTGTGTGTTGCCTGCTGCAGGAGCACTGCTGAAGCTATGTGGCTATGGGCCTGATGTGAGGCTGGATCAGGACCAATGTACAGGCAGAGTTACCTGCTGCAGCCACTTTAGGCAGCACAATGTGTGCAGCATGAAAGTCCCAGAATGCTTTGTGACATCAAGATGAGCTGCCCTGCCTAGGATGTCAAAAGCACTTCAGCTGAGAGACCACTGGGAGCGTCTCCCCCTTGAGCTTATTGAAGCTGAATGAAGAAGTAGTAATTGGATTAATGCAAGGGATTTGCGGATTTTGTCAAAAGCCATTTTGCCTGTGTTTCGCGGATAGCCTTTCGTTCCATCTGCTTGGACGTTTCAAACCAGAATTTCATTCTACTTGCAAATTCGCGCGAATGCGCATTTGCTCTAATGCAGTTGCGCAAGTGCGCATTAGTGCTGATACGCAAGTGTGCATTAGCGCTAATGCTAATTAGCATCTCCCCCCACAGTGAAAAACTGCAAGTCGAATCGCCGATGGAATCCACGTGACTCAGAAAAGGCCGCTCTGCTGCGGAATCCGCAGGTCGAGTTCATAGAAATCTGAACTCAATTGAATGCGTTGCAGGTTTCTCCGACGTCCCTAATTAATACTTTGCCTTTTCCTCATCTCCCCCTCTTCTCTCTTTTTCCTTTCTTCCTCCCATGCCCCTTCAGTCACATTATCTCCCCCGCCCCACACACACCCCCCAACCTTTTTTTTATTGGGATTATCCCTTTAATTTCTGATGGCACAATCCTATTCATGTTTACTGAGAAGCAAGTCCCACTGTCTGTTGGATGGGGGTTTACTACTAGGGAAGTGTGCATAGGATGGGCTGCCTTCAGAACTCATCTTTTGTAACTCAGGGCTAACATCTGATTCCGCAACGCCCGCCCCCCAAGAAGAACACATGCAAATTTCTCTTGTAGCAGCCAAATGATAACTGTGTAGGAATCTCTCCATATATTTATGTCTGTGACTTTTGTTTTTTGGAGGAGCTGGGATTATTGTGGTAGTTAAAATTCATTACCTCTTCCCTGTCCTCTGTTCATTTCCGCTTGATGGATTCGGTGGTGTGGTTTGTCACCGAATTTTCTCTGTAATTATAGGAATGTATCAAACCTGAGACTAATACAAACTCAAAAAACTGATTTATTCAAATGGTTTTGTGTTTTTGTGTCATTATTTATTTATTTAATACATTTTTATACCGCCCAATAGCCGAAGCTCTCTGGGTGGTTTACAACAGTTAAAATCATAAAATACAATATAAAATATAAAATTTAAAACCACAGATTAAAAACAAACAGCAGAGCTAGCAGCAGCAGTTACAATAACGGAATTAAAAACAATTACAAGATTAAAATGCCTGGGAGAACAGAAAGTTCTTCACCTGGCTCCGGAAAGAATACAAAGTAGGCGCCAGGCGAACCTCTTTGGGGAGCTCATTCCATAACCGGGGTGCCACAGCAGAAAAGGACCTCCTCCTGGTAGCCTTATTACTATTATTAATAATAAAAAGCTCTGGTGAGATGGCATCAATCAATCAAGGAGTCAAAGCAAGCCAGAAAGAAAAACTTGGGGGCAGTTTTTAAGGTGCAATCCATCCTACGCACGTTTAGAAAGAAAAAGTCCTACAACTCCCCGCATGTGCCAGCCAGCCATGCTGGCTGGGGTATGCTGGGAGTTGTAGGACTCCCCCCCCCCCCCCGCCCCCATCTACACATGATAGGATTGTGCCCTTGATTACTTTTGATGCCGGAGGCCCAATCTGGCCTGAGGAGGGTTTGGCCCCCTCCATGGGAACTGCTCCTTGGCTTGGAGGCTTGGGGAGGAGGCAGGAGAGGAATCCTCATGTGATCTCCTCAGAAAGTGGCTCACCCTCCACTGGGAATCCCTTTGTTATCTCTGATAACATGGGGATTCCCCTGGACTCTGCCCAGGGCTTGCAGGACCAGCTCCTGCAAGCCCTGCCCCTGTGTCCCTTCCCAATTGGGCCAAGAGCAGCACGGAAGCAGATGCTTGACCCAGCTGGCGCTTGCAAATGCAAGTAATAAATGAACTTCTGCAATCGTGTGTGCAATATAGCCAGCTGGCCATTAACTATAAAATGTTTGTTTAAAAAAAAGAAAAGAAAAGGATGCTGCAGCCATGCTGGCCACGGTGTTGACGTGGGGCCAGCTTACTGCTACCCCCGTCATCTGCTGCCCTCTCGGGGGTCATTTTGGGGGACGCTGGGATGTGGGACCCTGCATTTTGGTCCCGAGGTGCAGACCCAGCTGAACCATGGCATGAATGGGCTCCTTTGAGCCCCCTTTAAGAGAAGAAGGAACAACTCTTCTAAGATGATGGCTTCTGCAAGACATGTTCATCACCTAAAAATGAAATGTGCTTATATATATATATATATATATATATATATATATTCCCATATGTAAATTTATTCAGGCTTACAACCCAATCCTCTGCATGTTTGCTCAGAAGCAAGTCCCTCTATGTTTGATGGGGTTACTCCCAAGTAAGTTTTCATAAGACCGTAGCCATAACCGATTACCTAATCTGCTAACAGAGCAATTCTATGTATGTTTACTCAGAAGTAATGCTCACTTTTCCTCCAGTGGGATTTACTTCTGAATAAATGTGTATTGATTGGATTGGGGCCATAAGCTTGTGTAGTGGCCTTTATTGGCTGGGAATGTTCGGGCTTCCAGTCCAACCTATCTGACTGGTTTACACTGACTGACAACAGTTTTCCAGGCTTTCAGATAAGAGTCTTCCCCAGCCTTGCCTGGAGATTGAAGCTGGATTGAATTGAGCTGGATTTTTTTTGCATGCAAAGCGTGTGCTCTACCTACCACTGAGCCTTTACAGACTGACTGGTGGAACGTGTCCTGTCTGGTCTTTTTCTCTCCATGGGGTGGAGAGAAGGAGGTACTCCTCTTCTGGGGAGAGGCTGAAGCCTAATAGGGCTGCGCCCCAAGTCAGTATTATTATTCCTCTTACTGCAGATAGGACTGAGGCTGAAAGAGAACGTGGCTTGCGTAGAACTACATGAGTTAACGTCAGAATCAGGATTCGAACCAGGGACTTTGCGAATTGGTGGCTGAGTCCTTAAGAGGTCGGATCGTCAGTACGTTCACAGGTTGTGGAAAAATTGGCATCTTCTCTTCAGCACCATCTCGGTGGGCCATTCACTTTTTCTATTCCAGGGGACTACAAGCTTATCACTGCCAAACTGATTGGTATTCAGAAAACTGTTACATGTCAGGATCTCCTACAAACAACTCATGTTCCTCTCTGGTCCAGACATAGAAAAATGTGCCATCTACTTACGCATAAGCATGTTTAGGCAGAAAAAAGCCCTACAATTCCCAGCATGCCCCAGTTGGCCATGCTGGTTGGGGCATGCTGGGAGTTGTAGGACTTTTTTTCTGCCTAAACATGCGTAAGATTGTGCCCTCACCTTACAGCAGCTTTCCCCAACCTCGTGCCCTCTGGATGTGTTGAGCCGCGACTTCCATCACCTCCGACCAGGTTGGGGAAGGCTGCCTTACAGGGTTGTTGTAAGAGTCACAACTAGGCAATGCACCTGAAGTGCTTCGAACGCTTGGAAGCACCATACAAATGTTATGTACTGTGCCTTGAGCTCCTTGGATGAAAAGTAGGATATAAAATATGAGAAATGTCTATTTTTTATCTATAAATATTTCTGATATCTATACACCACCTTCCAAGAAAATGATACCGTGGATTACAAAGTCCGGGCAAAGAAATAAATTTAAAATACAGTAATACCTTGGATTGAGAGCATAATTCGTTCCGGAACCGTGCTTGTAATCCAAAACACGCTTATATCAAAGTGAGTCTCTGGCAGGCGTGAGCGGGGCCGATTTCGGCCCGCAACGCCTGCTCAAGGCGAGCGGTTACATCCCTACCAAGACGTCGCTTGTTTATCAGTCAAAATTTATTTAAAAATTTGCTCGTCTTGCAAAACGCTCTCAGACCAAGTTACTTGCAATCCAAGGTATTATTGTAGCAGTAAAAACACCCCCCTCCCCAAATTATCTAAAATGGCAACTTGAAAGCTTGAAGCAGCAACAATCAAATCTCATTTAAAAGCAGCATCCAGAATAAGACCACTGGGATCAAACTGTCTTTGCTGCCTGCTGAAAGAGCAGTGATGGGGCCAGGTTGTTCCAAATTCTGGGTGCCACCATGAAAAAGCTCCCTTTTCTCTGTATCTAGGACTGCCCCCTCCTTAATTTTTAAAATGAGATGAACCAGGGTCCCCACTAACATGGGAATTGAGCCCTCTGCCCCAGAAGCTGACACCCTGATGATCCCAGCAGTGTTTATAGAAAGTGACCAGCATTATCCAATCATGAGCAGCTGGTAATCGGTACATGCTCAAAGACACTCTTGCCCTTTTTGTTATTGCTTTGCATATACCTGGACAGAGTGCTGGCTCTAAAGGTGGGTTTGGGGTGGAGGGTCATCCTTGGTGAGCCTTGAGGTGTATTAAGACCTCTCCATACCTATTGGAGATGGGCCTGTAACCATTGGGGGGTGCTGGGGGCCTGCCCCCCTAAATTTTCTCTGTCCCCATAATTTTTTTTGTATGAACAAATAATTTAAAAAGTTTACAGTTTTGAAAGGCTGGCAAACCAGATCAATTAGCCCCCCCTACGTTTGGGGAGGCCACCCCCTCGGACTTTTAGGCTGATTGGAGATATGAAGCAGAGGAAATACTCTAGGCAGCTTCTCCCATTGCACGGGCTGATTCTGCTTTGGTGGCTTGGCAACACTGCACGGATTTAGGAAGTCCAAACCGCTATCGTAAGTATAATCAGTCTGTTTATTTGCAATTTAAATTATTCCTCCAGTTCAGTTTTACACAAGGCTTCCTTCCCTATGTGGGCATCTGAATTGATAAGGAAGCTGGAGTGGCTAGAGTGCTGGCTGAACCGAGACCTGGGGGACCTGAGTTCAAATCCCGCCTCAGCTAGAAAAGTCACTGAGCAACCTTGGCCCGCAGCCACCACCTCACAAGACTGGTTTTGTACGTGCGTGTATAAAACGGAGGTGACGCACATCGCTGCTCTCTAGAGGCAGGAAGGGACAAAAACGGAAGGGAGAAATATAAACGCTTGATAAAGTGCCTTGTTTCTTTAAGCCAGGGCTCGCCAACCTTGGGTCCCCAGACGTTGCTGGACTACAGCTCCCAGAATCCCTTGCCATTACCCATGCTGGCTGGGTACGCTGGGAGCTGTAGGCCAGCAACATCTGACCCAAGGTTGGCGAACCCTGCTTTAAGAAGAAAGGTTGAAAAGAAAACTACAGCTCCCAGAATGCTCTTTGACATTCCATTTCCCATGCTGCTTTGCAAAGGAAGCCGACTCCAAAGAAGAGACTGGTTGTATCCATCTCCCTTTGCCTGCTGATGATGTAACTTTTTATTATTATTTTTTGCGTGGAATTTCCTCCTTTTTTCCTTCGTTTTTTTGCATCTGTTGCACAACATGGGATGGCCCTGAAACCTAGCAGGTAAGTACTGTCGTGGGAATCCACCAACAATGCTTGCCTGTGGTTTTGCTGAAAGGGTTGGTTTGGAGGGAATTAAATGGATGTATCTGCGCTGTTCATACTGGAAGCGTGTTTTTAAATGGCTAAATGGTTTACTTGCTTTGAGCCGCCTAGAACTTACGGCGGGATATACATGTTTTAAAACAAATGAGTAAAAAAATTAATATTATCTATGATTGCATTCCCGTTAATGTGTCTCTCCACTTTAAAAAGAAGGAGGAAAAAAAGAATCCATACGGTTATAATGGCAATAAAATGACTACTAGGCTATGTTAGGGAGGAGTTAAATCATCCCTAATTTTAGAAGTTGCCCCCCAGAATGGTATACTTGGGGCACAGTCCTATGTATGTTTAGAGAGAAAAAAAGCCCTACAACTCCCAGCATGCCCTAGCCAGCTATGCTTGGCGTGGGCGGGGGGGAGTACTAGATGTGTCAGCTTCTTTGCCCTGGCTACAAGAAAGAAAAACGGGAGCCAGATTTATTTTTGGGCTACAATTCAGGTTTGTATTGTTTCTGCTTTTTGTGATAGGTGTGCTGTATTTCCATTTTGAGGTGCCCTGGCTTTTGGCTTGTCAATTCCTGCCTTTGCTCTCTGCCCCAGCGCTGTGGGTGGGTGGGAGGCAGGCAAACAAGCAGTCAGCAGGGATGGTTCGAATTTAGCAAATTCTCTGTGTAACCTAACCTGAGAACAAAGGGAAAAAGGAGACGTTAGTGGCGCTGGCAGGATCCCATCCCAGAGAAGGCGGACAGTGATTGCTAAAGGGAATTAACTTTTTCCTGGCTCTGTACCTCTGAACACCGGTTGCTGTTGGGGGCAAAGAAGGGTGTGAGTGTATGTGATTGCCTTCATGCCCTGTCTGTTGGCTTCCCAGAAACTTTTGGTTGGCAACGGTTAGGAAAGAGGATGATAGATGTTGGCCTAGATCCGCTTTCCCTAGCCTGGTGCCCTCCACATGTGTTGACTGCAACTCCCATAATTCTCAGCCAGTATGGCCAGGCTGGCCTTGTGCTGATCCGGCAGGACTCTTAAGAATTAAGGAACAGGGTGCCTAGGAGCATATGGTTCAGGCCAAGCGTTTACCAGTATTTTCGGCACCAGCACTGAGCTCGCAGCCCCTTCACATAAAAAACCAACTCCGGGTTCTTTCCTCCTCCCAACAAAGCTTTCTTTGCTGCAGCAGCCTAATTTAGAGGGGGCAGGGGCAAAGCCAGTCTTGTGTTTGTTGCTGCTGCCGTTAGAGAATTGGGCATTGGAAACCATTGCAGATCTATTGCAAATCACCCAGAGATCTACCAGTCGTTCTCGATCTTGCCTTC